>OZ017739.1:425053120-425555620 GCA_963969285.1 Odontomyia ornata | reverse complement strand
ACCGCGCATCATAAAAAGTTGTGTCAATGACAAATCGAGTGTGCAATTTTAATTAAAAGAATACGATTTCAACACTTTCCCTTATTAGAATAATGTAGGGACGAAAAATTAAAAAAACACATGTAGGGGAGTGCTCTTACCAGAAGGTCTTTGTAACAACCCTAGCATTCGGAACAATTTTTCTGACAGCGTGAAGTGGTGACTTGAATTATTCATCCAATACTTGGGTAAGAAATCTTTGAAATTTGTGCAAAAGATGCAGAGTTTCTTTCATAAGCACGTTGCAACCACCATTTTGTTCCAGCTCAAATAGTTTTTCTGAATGCTCGGCCGATTTAAGATATTCAAATTAAACACTATTCCTTAATTTTCTTTAAATTTGGAACAAAATAAAAGTACCCAGGCCACTTTGAAATATGTACTCGTATCACCCATCAACACGTTTTGTTGTTGTTGTAATTGCATACAATTGAAATTGCTATAACTCACTTGATTATGATTGCATTTCCATGAAATTTTGGGAGCATAAGGATCTTATGTTAGTCTATGTAATTGCTGAAGAAGTTTGAAGGTGCGGTTTTGATTTTATGGGTGAAAATGTAAAATCAACAAAACATACTATTATTAACAAAGTTGAGTGAATTCCGATTTCTGAGGTATTTGTTGCCCACGCTCATGATTTTTTGGCTCAAAGGTGTCCAATCGCGAGGGAGAAGATCGGTACACAAAATTTTGGTACATTTTACATCCCCCTGGACCCCCTGATGTACAACATAAATTTTTAAATTCAGAATCTAAAAGTTCTTATCAAGACCTATCATGATACCCCACTCGACTACCTATGATTAAAAAAAATTTAAGGACTACTTCGTTATAAAGGAGGACACCCCTTAACAAATTTTGAAAGGTTCGGTAGGATCTAAACTTTTGAGAAACCACCAATTCTGACCTTTTCACAAATTTTGAACTTTTTAGCATCTGCAGTTTCTGAGGAAACTTGCTGTGACGCACGGATGGACGGACAGACGCACAGACAGGATGCGAAACTAGTAGTCTTTATAAAAATTTTTTTTACAAAGACCTAAAAAACGAACAACAAATTCTGAAAGGTTTGGTAGGATCTAAACTTTTGGGAAACCACCAATTCTGACCTTTGCACAAAGTTTGGACTTTTTAGCATCTGTAGTTTCTGAGGAAACTTGCTGTGACGCACGGACGGACGGACAGACGCACAGACAGGATGCGAAACTAGTAGTCTTTATAAAAAAATTTTTACAAAGACCTAAAAAACGAATGAAAATAATAAAATTCAAACAGACTTAAAGCCTGACTTTCGACGCAAAAACAATAGCCTAGTTTGAAACATAGTTTTAGTAAACAAATCTGCTGAGATTCATACTTGAGATTTGATACTTATAGCATTTTTACTTTAAAGCAGTCGCGAATGACAAAATCTTTTCTTAGAATATGCTTTGATCTTGAAAAAAACTCGGAGAGTTCCGAGCAACGACTTGCCGCCTCATTATCCACAAGCAGAACTGGCACGAGTGTTAAGCCGATTAGTTCATTTAGAAGCCTCGAAATCCAAATGGCTACTTTTAATGCAGCATTCGCAGCTACTAATTCGGCTTCACAAGTAGAATCGGCTACTAGTGTTTGATGCTGGCTAAAACAACTTATAGCTGAACCATGAACATTACTACGACAACACTTGTAGGTCGGAAAGTGGAATAGCAACCGATAAAATCGCCGGCACTGTTGCAACCAAGTATACGAGTGTCTGGTTTACAGTGATATACCAGCTTCAGATCCTTGCAACCTACAAGATATCGGAGAACTTTTTTGACTCATTCCACATCCTCAATTGTGAGGTTTTCTATTGAACGAGATAAAACACTGACGGTGAATGCTATGTCGAAACGAGTACCTCTGGCTGGGAATAAGAGTGCACCCACAGCTGATATATATAGCAAAAATTGACAGGGACTTTCCCTGAAGCTGAACTACCTGGTTTGTCGATGGGTGTTATAACCGGATTACATTCACCCAAATTGAACTATTAGATAACCCGCATAGTGTAGTAGTTAGACAGCTCACTGCGTAAGCCGAAGGTCCTTGGTTTGAATCCAGTTAGTGAGTAATTTTTCTATAAGCCAATGCAGTTATGATACGTGCTCGTTTAAAAGTAGAACGTATCATAGCTGGGTGGACGGATGCACGACCAAAGCGTGGTACTGACTATATCACCATTCTCGAGTGTCAACATCTATAATCAAGATAATGAGATACTCTAACTATCTCTAAGCGGAGGCTCGAAAGAGGCTGTAGTGCTATAGCAAGCACGCAAGTAAATTGAACCATTTCCAAACTTTTTGGATAAATTCAGACTGGCCTACAGCTATATCACCGTTGATTTTTGATATTTCTAGTTCAAGAAGAGTTATTTGACAACGATTTTGAGCTTTAATCCAAATTATTGGACACCGCCTTTGCATCCTCAGGTCTGTTGAACGTTAGTTTAATTCTTTTGTAACCTATCGGTTTAATGTCCTTTATGTTTTTGATACCCATGTTTTTGTTCATTGAGTAGAAGGACATCGGTGTTGGTCATTTCCTGTTTGGATATGAAAAGAACAAGACTATCATCCACGTAAAATGTGACGATGATCTTACATGAGTTCTGCCGACGGATATTAAAACAGGCATCGTCGTAGGTATGCAAGAATTTGAGACTAACCATAAAGTCATCCGATTTTCGATTCCAACAACGTGGAGCTTGCTTCAGACCGTACAAACTTCATTTTAACTAACAAACACGGTTCGTACCATCCAATCAGCCGATTGGTTGCTTCATTTCGTCATCCACATCCCCATATGAAAAAATCCGTTGGCACCACCAGCCGAAAAGGCAAATTTCTCGTTTGTACCCTTATTTTTAAAAGCAAATAAATATTCTATTGGCCAACACTTTGAAAGTGAAACACTGTTTAAGGAAAATGGTATGTTGTATATATATGTACATTTTGAGCCATTTCCAACGTTTCCATGAAAAATATGCATTATTTCAGTTGATAATAAAATAGCGAACTCCTCTTGTTTTCTGAACTTTGGGGCTTTATATTGGATTTTTTAAAAATATATGTGTTTTAGGGTCCCATCAATCAATGCGCACAATCTCGTTTAAATCGGAGTTTTACTGCAGACAGGGCAAAATATTCAATTTTTAGTGAAAACGGCAGGTAAAAATATTTTTTTATTTTTCATCCGATTTTGATAATTTTTTTGCAGAGTAGAATTCAATGCAATTATCCATAATTCCAAGTTTGATCTAAATCCGTTGAAAAACATGGTCACTAGAGGGCCACAAAAATCTGAAAAAATCGCATTTTTGAACCGCCGCCATTTTAAAACTTGCACACATGGTTGGTCACAAAAATGACAAAATCTTTAGATACCTATCTTGAAATTAAGTTTCATCCAAACCGAATCGAAATTGTGACTTTTAGAAGCTTTTGAAATTTCAAACTTCAACAGGCCACCATATTGTTTCTTGAACTCTGACCTCTAGTTTTCTTAAATTATTCTTTAGAAATTTATGGTTTTTGTCAAACTGTCGAATTTCATTAAAGGCTGAAAAGTTTGGTAACATCTACAATTATAAATTTATGCGCATTTTTCTACGAGTACCTTTGAGCGGCTGCCATTTTGTTTAAGGCAGATTGACTTTGGATTTTTATTGTTAGAATCATCACACAGTTCAATAAACCTCTGTAATAAATTTCGTCGAAATCTGAGCTATATTTCGGTCAAAACAGAAAACACGGTTTTTCGTCTAAAATGGCCACCATTTTGTTTTCGCTCGGCCAATATAGCTGGTTAACGAATTTAGCTTAGATGTTTACTCAACACCTTACCTGAAAATTTGGTGTAGATTGGGGCAAAATTTCAACCTCCAGCGTGCTCACAAATTTCGTTGTATCCCATATACTCGTATATACTATATATATATATATATATATATATATATATATATATATATATATATATATATATATATATATATATATAAATATATATATATATATATATATATATATATATATATATATATATATACTTGAGGTAACTCTACTGAATCAAAACTGAATGATTTGCAGCAATCAGGTTACATGATTAATATCGCGAAGTCTTGCTTCCAACGAAGGTGAGGTATCAAATAAGTCACGAGTACAAAAGATATGGAACAAAAATTAAGGAGGAATCAATTATTGTATTGATTGATATTCCCATACTTTAGTTCTAACACGAAAAAATAATCAGAGATTTTGAAGATGGATGTGAAATTAGAATCGTTGATGATATTTAATACATTTTAACCTTTTGAATTGGGCAAAAATAATTTTAAACGTAAAATTCCCATGCATCATCAATAAAAAACTCAATTTTTTTCGAATGACCATGAAATCCATGCATGTTCTACTCTTTCCGAAATAATGACTGAAATATTTGTTCCAAAAATGGAAATGCTTGTAGGAGTCAATGGATGCGAATAAATCGTTAGAAATAAGGAAATACGTTTGTGAAAACAAACAAATCGCTAAAATGAGGAAAAAGAACTTAAATGCAATGTAAAAAAAAGTAAGTATAAGAAACAAAAAATAAGATTCATTCACATTATTTTTTACTACTGATAGTATTTTACTCATTCTTATCAAAAACTTTTTGAAAGTCACGTTTTCTCAACTTTTATTGGTGCACTACTAAAGTAAAATGAAAACACATTAACATATTAAATAAGGAACTCATGTGATTCATTAGATGTTCCAGCATAATCTGAATGTAATGTAAAAATTGCCTTACATTGATAAGTATGACAGCCTACCAAAATAAATATTTTTAAACTGAGACTAAACAGATCATCAAATTTTTGCGTTTGACCTTTTGTTAGTTAAAAATTGCTATGCTATATTTTAAAAAATTGGAGGGGCTCGTGATTAGAGTGTATGAGGGGTGAATGAACGAAGCATGCTGATTATAAAAAAGACAGATGACACCACCAGCCCAAAAGGCAAATTCTCGTAGGTACCTGCATTTTTAAAAGTAAGTAATTTTTTTATTGGCCCCCACTTTGCAAGTCAAACACTTTTTAAGGACATTTGAAAAAGGAGGCGAGAACTCCTTGTTTCCCCATCTCACAGCTTTCATGATTCCTCATCCTATGCCCCCCGATTAAATGGTAGTAAATGTTCTCGGGGTCGCACATTGGGTTTACTGGTTCCCCGATAATGGTATATTAAATGCCAAGAAATTCTAATAACTGCAAATAAATCTACAGCTCTGTGACTGAATCCTACTTACGGCCTCATTGTGGGGACTTAAGAGGGTGAAGGCGTGTCTTCCGCGTCTGATAATGGAATCGAAGTAATAGCCATGCCGCCGGAATGGAAAACCCTACCATGTTTCGAAATTTGCAGATGGGCCTCGGAATAGATTGGACTCAGGGCAACGACCTAGCACAAGTGGTGACAAGCTACGGTGCGAAAATTGTAGAGACATATCACTACTTTGTACGGAGTACAAAATATTTTCAAAGATTTCAGAAAATAAAATCGGATCATACGCCAACAGTTCAACATGGACATGCACCGAATTTTCGTTGACTTTAAGCAAGCATACGTCAGTATTGATCGTAACATACTGTACCAAATAATGCTTTGCGTTGGTATCCCAGCCAACTTAGTCGATCTTACCAAAATGACAATGACGTCGGCGACCTCCCAAGTCCGGATCAATAACCAACTCACCGATGCCTTCGACACAAATATCGGACTAAAGCAAGGAGATGGGCTGGCCCCATTGCCATTCAATTAGGCTCTGGAATATGTAATCGGAAAGCTACCTGTTGATACAAGAGGTACGCTAGTATACAAGTCGAGCCAAGTTGTAGCCTATGCATACGACATCAATATTTTGTCACGGTCGTTAACAACCGCCAAAGAAATCTTCCTGAAACTCGACAGCAAAGTTAAACTAGTAGGGCTACAAATCAATGAGCACTAAACACTAAACTCGAGGAAAAATATCTCAAAAACCCTAAATATCACACTCGGCGAATACAATATCAAAAATGTGGGCAAATTTGTTTTTTTAAGCATCAAAATAATAAGAACCGGTAATGAAAGAGATGAAATACGCTGAAGAATACAGCTCGCAAATAAAGTTTTTTATTCAGTTTTGATGATCTTGAAGACCAGTTGCATATACAGGAAAATGAAGCTCCAAGTATACAAATCTGTGATAAGACCTGTGTTATGCTATGGTTGTGGAACATGGACCCTAACCCAAGCATCCGCTGACATATTGAAGGCCTTCGAAGGACGGTTCCTGAGGTGACCAATGGCGAGTTCGATGCAACCCTGAGCTGTTTGAAATTTTTGGCGAGCCAGAGGTCTCAACGATTGTAAGACTGTGAAAGCTGCAATGAATGGGCATATGGACGAACAACGGATACGCAAAAATGTATTCGGGCATTTACTCCTTCGACAAGCGCTCGTTGTTGGGGCTGTGTTAAGAGTGCCTGAAATCTTGAATAGTAGTCGTTTGGGTAAGATTTTCTCTAATTTATGTAAATGATTCGATGAGTCTATTGGTAGGTCAGTTTCAATTTCCTTAACACCAATATTTTTACTGTGGTTTTGTAACATTTGTAGTAATAGAAGCTGGACACCTATCACATTATGATATTGGGAGATCCCTTGACATATCTTCGCGAATATATTTGTATTCTTTAAAACACGAACTTTTCTTTCTTGTTAACATTCTTGAATCAATTATCTAATTAGACCAAATTATTATTTACAATGTACTAACAATTTGCTGACAATACGGAACAACAAAAAGGAATTCGCAAACAAAAATCAAATATTCGTTAAAATTCCCACCGACACTCTGTCGACCTGCCCACGCTGGCGTTTTCGAAGCAACTCCCCGTTGTTGTCCAGTGCACAGCTAACCGTCGTCGATGAGATCTATCCAATTTCTCTCGCTCCGCAACGGTACTTCAACCCGTAAATTGCAATATAGCCAACCCGTAAATTGCAATATAGTATAATAAATATCCCATGGTCGGAAATGAATTAAATGACTGAGGATTATGCAAAAAAACTTCATCCATACAAAACACAGTTTTACTGAAATCACTTTCTTCTAGATAACGATTACTGAGTTCATGCCAAGCGTCCTGGTCAAAAACAAATTTAGGTAAATAGCGGCATGCTTCACTTATAGCATCGAGGCTAGAACTTAATCGGAGCGATTTTACGCTTTCTGATTAACGCGTCCATTTTTCCCCTTTTCATAAATAGATCTAATATAGTAATTGACATGCTTGATCATAACAATATATTGATTCTTCATACATTGCTTTTAGTTGGCAGGTACGTGAACTGTTAGGGAAATATAATGAAATAATTCGAATACATTTTTCGGTGATTTTGAGCCGGTTGAAGTCAAGCAAAGCCACTGCAACCTATTCAAGTATTATAAGACATAAGGTTGAGTTGCTTGTCCAACATGTATTCCCAGATGCGAATTATCCTTAAGCTTCTTCTTTCCTCATTTTTCCTCCATTTGCACAACAAATTTTGGATGCCAGCAAAATCAGGCAAATATCTATCCGCAAAAGTCATTACCGACGTAAACATTTCTTACACCAAAGGCTACTAACATTTATATAAATTACATTTTTTCTTTGTTTCTTTTGTTTATTTTAATTTGCACTCGAGTCTATACTTAAATATTCGTTATTTCAACTGCATTTCGATTGTGTTGTGTAATGTATTTACTTTTTTCATCATAATTTATTTCAATCGATTTCCATGTATTAGTTAACTCACTTCGCTTTCACAACGTTTTCAAGAATAAGTTCTTCTAAATCTGATTTGGATATTTTTGTTAACAATTTTCTGAGCTGATTTAGAAAATCCAATTCCAAGTTTATTTTGATCGCTTTAAAACTAACTGGGACAAGTAAATTAGTGATTTTGTTGATCTCAACATTAATATTAGTTGATTGAGGCTTTTTTGTATGCTTCATTGAGTAGGGATCTGAGAAACTTTTCATCGATGATAGTGGCGGTGATGATGGCGGTATTGATTTCGGGTTGGTGCTACTAATGTTATAAAGTTGCGTATTAGATTGTTCAGACCTTATTCCGATACTATTTTTATGAAATTGCTTATTTGACATCATTGTTGTACTCGCCGATGTCGGTATACTAGAATAGCCCACATACATCGGGTGTACAGAGGAATATTCTGGACTTTTCGCATCACCACCCATGACATCGAATTGATCATCTTTTCATGAAGCTCCCTCGAGCAGTTTGCCTAGGCGGACTGCTCGATTGCTACACGTCTTTTACCGTTACTCGCTTTATATGTCCTTCAGACGGGACGCAATGACAAGAAAGTTTAGCAGTTTGGCGAAAACGGAATTCTTTTGCATAACCAATTGGCCAATTGAAAAGTCCCTGGTGTGATACACAGATGGCGGTGCTAGTATTAAATCCATATGATTTTTAGTTAGTACTAACCTTCAAACGATACGTGTCAAAATTTGACAACAGTCCGACAATTAGTTTGTGAGATATTGCGTTGTGAGTGTAGCTACTTTTGCTATTTGAAAAAAGATGAAAAAAAAGAGTTTCGTGTGCTGATAAAATATTGCCTGTTGAAGGGAAAAAATACTGTTGAAGCAACATCTTGGCTTGATGAAGAGTTTCCGGGGTCTGCACTAGGAAAATCAACCATCATTGATTGGTATGCTAAATTTAAACGTGGTGAAATGAGCACCGAAGACGGTGAACGCAGTGGACGCCCAAAAAAGGCTGTCACCGACGAAAACATCAAAAAAGTTCACAAAATAATTTTGAATGACCATAAAGTGAAGTTGATCGAGATAGCAGACATTGTGAAAATATCCTTTGAATGTGTACATCATATCATTCAAGCTGTGTGCAAAATGGGTGCCACGCGAGCTCACAATCGATCAAAAGCAACAACGTGTTAATGATTCTGAGCAGTGTTTAAGCGCAATAAACCTGAATTTTTGCATTGATATGTGACAAGGGGTGAAACATGGCTCCATCATTTCACTCCGGAGTCCAATCGACAGTCAGCTGAGTGGACTGCACACGATGATCCGAATCCAAAGCGAGGAAAAACACAACAGTCAGCTGGCAAGGTTATGGCATCAGTATTCTGGGATGCGCAAGGTATAATATATTACCCCCAAAAGGGCCAGACCATCAACAGCGATTATTATATAGCATTATTGGATCGTTTAAAGGATGAAATATTTAAAAAAAAGGCCCCAGTTCACCGGGGACTTTTCAATTGGCCTGTTATATGCATATATATATATATATATATATATATATATATATATGTATGTATGTATGTATATATATATATATATATATATATATATATATATATATATATATATATATATATATATATATATATATATATATATATATATATATCTATATATATCTATATATATATATATATATATATATATCTATATATATATATATATATATATCTTATATATATATATATATATATATATATATATATATATATATATATAAATATATATATACATATGTAATATATAAAAATGTATGTATGCATAGTATATATGTATATATATATATATATATATATATATATATATATATATATATATGCATTATATATATATATGCATATATATATATATATATGTATATATATATATATATATATATATATATATATATATATATTTATATATATATATATATATATATATATACATATATATATATATATATATATATATATATATATATATATATATATATATATTTATATATGTATAATATATATATATATATATATATATATATATATATATATATATATATATATATATATATATATATATATATGTATATATACAGGGTTTCCCAATAAGAGGTGTTATTTTGATATTAAAAGAAAAATGCCATTTTTTAATATAAATGATCGGATGTTTATTTCATTATAAAGAGAAAGGTATGTCGTTAATAGTGGAAAATAACATCAGACAAATGACCACCACGACCACGCTTACAGGACCATATCCTTTTCATGAAATTTTCCATAACCAAATCGCAAAGTGGCTGGCCTATGTCCTCGATACGCTCATGAATCCCATCTTTGAGGTCTTGAATCAACGCTGGGTTGTTGGCGTAGACCTTCTCTTTCACGTGGCCCCAAAGAAAGAAGCCGCAATTGTGGCCAGTTGTGATCACCTCTTCGAGAGATGACACTGTTCGGAAACTTTTCCCGTAAAATATCAACGGTTTCGTTGCTTGTGTGGCACGTAGCGCCGTCTTGTTGAAAGTAAACGTTGTCCAGATCAATACCATCCAATTCCGGCCATAAAAAATCATTAATCATCTCTCGATAGCGCAACTCATTCACCGTAACTGTTGCTCGAGTCTTATTTTCGAAAAAGTAAGGTCCAATGACTCCGCCGGACCATAAATCGCACCAAGCAGTCACACGTTGAGGATAGAGAGGCTATTCAACAATAACTCTTGGTTTTCCCGAGCCCCAGATGTGACAATTTTGCTTGTTGACGAAGCCACCGAGAGGCAAATGGGCCTTATCATTCAAGATGATTTTTCGATAGAGTTCCGGATCATTTTCATGCATTTCAAGGACCCAATCAGCAAAAA
Organism: Odontomyia ornata; assembly: GCA_963969285.1. Classification (NCBI taxonomy): domain Eukaryota; kingdom Metazoa; phylum Arthropoda; class Insecta; order Diptera; family Stratiomyidae; genus Odontomyia; species Odontomyia ornata. Next base: position 425,544,845 of record OZ017739.1, on the reverse strand, counting down.
CACGACGTTGTTGATGATCGACCGGCTTGAGTTCTGGAAGGCTCTAACTTATCACGAAGGCATCAGCAATCGGATCAAGCGGCGAATAAATCAGCTCAATTCTGTACGGTTAATCGAATCAAGTAGCAAGAACCAGCTCAAAAACGTTCTCGGATCAACGAAAGACAAGCGCGAACCACACGAGAAATCTGGTATCTATCGCATCGAATGTCCCACTTGTGAAGAAGTGTACATAGGTCAAACGAGGAGGCTCATTGGCACGCGAATCAAGGAGCATCTAGGCGAAGCAGCAGCAGCAAGAAAGAAAGAAAGAACTTCGAATTTCAAGTCAGCGGTAGCGGAACATATTATCACGAAGGGACACGAGATAACAATGGAGGACGCTGTAGGAAGCTAGAGATACACGTGAATTGGATGTGATGGAAAGCCTGGCAATTAGCCGGGAAAGGAAAAAGTTGATGAATCAGGATGACGGAAACTGCAGATCATGGCTATTTAAATTAATTAAATAATAATATCTTTTCTGAATCATGTAAAAATAATATTTTTATAACTACCCCTTTTGTAAATTACCTTTCCTACCTTTTATTAGCTTAAGCAAATTTCCCTAATTACTTTTTAATGATCTAGAGTAAATTTCCTTAAACATAGCTAGTATATAAGCAGGAATGTGAGTAAAAATAAATTAATTGCTGAAGAAGACCGAACGATTACGGTCGAAAATCGATTTCGAGAATAAAAATAATACACAAAATTAAAAGGAAGCTGTCTTTTTCTACTTTCAGTTGGAGTATTTTGTGAAGGCGAAAATGAATTTGATTACAAATATTGAGTTCTTGTGTTAACTGAACTTTATAAGCCTTAAGATCCAAATCTTTATGCAAAATACGGTGTAATGACGTTTTTGGAATGCCTAATTCCAAAGAACGACGAGGAATGGACAAACCTGGGTTTTCTTCAACACTTTCGGCTACAGCAGCAATATTCGCAGCTGTTCTTGAGTGACGTGCACGGGTTTTATTCTTCACATCACTAAGTTGTCCCAACAGCTCGAATTTTTTCACCAATTTCTGTATTGCGGTCCGACAAAGTGCTTCACGATGACCCAAAAATGTTCGAGTTCTACAAACCGTCTCTGCCAAATTTTCACCATTTTTATTGTTAATTTTAATAATTTTAATGCATTGTTGAAGTGTGTATCGTTCCATTTTTAATAATGGCGTAGTTTCTACTTGTCACGTGTCAAAAAATGACACCTTCATATATATATATATATATATATATATATATATATATATATATATATATATATATATATATGTCTTAGGCTTTCATCAATCACTGTGCCAAATCCCGTTCAAATTGGAGTTTTACTCTAGACAGGGTAATCAAGTTTTAGTGAAAATGGCAGCTAAAAATATATGTTTTAAATTTTCGACTTTATTATATTTCATCCGGTTTTGATAACTTTTGCACAATACAAGATCTTAATACAAATCCATAATCTTTCATCAAAGTCCATTGGAAACCTAGCCGTAAGAGGGCCACAAAAACATGAAAAAATTGCATATTTGAACTGCCGCCATTTTGAAACGGGCTCATCAAATCAAGATTCAATAAGCCGCCATTTTTTTGAGACCTGACCTCTAGTTTTTTACATTGATTTTTGACAATAACAGTTTATACCAAATTATCGAATTTCGTTATACTTGGTTGAAAGGTTTGGTCATAACTACAATAACAAATTTTTACACGTTTTTCGTCCGTTGAACGGCCGCCATTTCGTGCCAGCAGTTCGACTTTAGATCTTTTACTGTGATATTCACCCAAGTTAAATGAGCCTCTGTACCAAATTTCATTCAAATCTGAGCTATACTTTGGTCAGAACAGAAATCACGATATTTCGTCTAAAATGGCCGCCATTTTGTTTTCGCCCGGCCAATTAAGCTGGAAAAAGAGCTTAACTCAAAAATTTACCCAATACACCTTTTCTAAAAATTTGGTGAAAAATGGAACCAAATTGCGACCTCTAGCTTGGTCACAAATTTCGTTATATCCCATATACTCGTATGTATTGGATAATCTAAAAAGTTTGATTTTTGTCACTAGATGGTGTTCGCTGTCGTATATCGGGCAATAGGTACTAATCAGATTGAGTCAAGCTGACATGCGTTTGAAAGGTGACATTCCAGTATAGAATTTTGATAGATGCAGTTTTGTATTTCGTCATTCGTATCAAAAGTTGTATTCATTTAAAGATGAGCAAAATTTCTGAAAAAAATCATTATATTTTACATTATCACTACGATCAAGGTGAGAATGCATCGCAGGCTCGTGAAAAAATTGGTGGTGTCTACGGTCAAGATACTTTATCAAAAGCCGCAGCTAAGCGATGGTTCGCTCGCTTTCATTCTGGAAATTTTGATGTCAAAGATGCACCGCGCTCAGTTCGACCAATCACTGAAAAAGTCGATGAAATCTTACAAAAATTGATGAAGACCGACACATAAGCAGCCATGACATTGCTAAGGAACTGAATATCCATCACCAAACAGTTTTGAACCATTTGCGTAAGGCTGGATACACAAGGAAGCTCGACGTTAACCCAAAAAAATTTGATCGACGCAACGTAATCGGGCCATTTTTGAAGCAAATCGTTACGGGCGATAAAAAATGGGTAAGATACGAGAATGTCGTTCGCCAAAAGTTCATGGTCAAAAAAAGGTGAATCATCATAAATGGCTTCAAAGCCAGGATTGACACCAAATAAAGTTATGCTGCGTGTATGGTGGGATAGGAAGTTGTTCATCATGAGCTGCTAGAACCTGGCCAAATACTCAATTCGGCTCTGTACTGTCAGCAATTTACCAGATTGCAACAAGCAATTAAAAAAAACCGGCCAGAATTGATTAATAGAAAGACGTTGTCTTCCGTCATGACAATGCCAGACCACACACATCTTTGATGACCCGGCAAAAATTGACAGAGCTTGGCTGGGAAGTTTTGATGCATCCACTGTATAGTCCAGATCTTGCACCATCAGACTACCATTTGTTTCGGTCTGTGCAAAACTTCCTTAATGAAAAGAAATTCACTTCAAAAAAGGGACTGTGAAAATCACCGATAAGCCACAGAAGTTTTACACAGATGAAATAATGGCCCGACCCAAAAAATGGCAAAGGGTCATAGATAATAATGGACAATATGTACTTAGATGAAATTCATTTTAAATAAAAGAAATGTTCAATCGAAAAATGACAAAAAAAGGCTCAATACTTTCTAGACCATCCAATATAATGTATATATATGTAATATATTTACAATATATATATATATATATATATATATATATATATATATATATATATATATATATATATATATCTATATATATATATATATATATATATATATCCGCAATAGGTACCTAATAAATATACGGGACAAACTGATAGAATTCTTTCTTTAGGAAACCGGTAACAAGCCGTGTGTTGTGATTGTTTGATTGCAGAGAATTTAAATGACTATATCTTCCGTTAATATGATTCAATTTTCATAAAACTTATAACATAGAATATGAGCACCATATCTTTGATTATTTTAATGCCGAATAGCATTGAATTTAAGGCTATTCATACGATAATTAATGAGTAAAATGTTTTATTAAAAACCTTTGAACAAATTAGGATACTCAAAATTTCAAGGGGCAATCACTTCTGATATACTCGTATATGCATACCCAGGAAGCGGAAGCCCGAGATGGGCTGTAGTGCTAAGAAGATGCACATATGCATACCAAATTTGATGATTGTAGCTGCTGTGACGCACAAACGGGTCGCGATTCCTATAGAGTGAAATAGCGTATGACATAATATGAAATTAATAAATTAACTTTAATTTCTTAAAATACTGAGATGTTGCAATACGCTCCTACCTGATCTTTGGTAAATTACTATGTGTTGACGATTTTCATATTAAAAACCATTTAGGCAACAAGCCTGAATGGAACACCAATCGTGCATAATTTTTTCTTCCCATAATTGCCCGAAATTGTTGGATTGCGCTCATGTCCAGAATCATTATCAGCTAAGACATTGGTCGTCACAACTTGGCCTTAGCTCGTAGGAACATTCAAAAGCTAGAAAAGACTGAGTGTGTACAATGGCACGTGGCGGAGGCTTGAGCCCACTAGGAGGTATCAGCCTTGCGATTGAGAAGGTCGTTAAGAATGTAGGTGAGATTTCCAAAGGAAATTTCAACAAATCTACCGAAATTACGGAGTACTACAATAGAATGCACAGCACATGCATACGTGGAGTATCTTTGGTTTTGCTTCTATTTTATGAATTATTTGCTAGAATTTCGTTCTGTTACTCATAACATTCGTCGAATTATTTCTTGAAGCATTTCAATTTATGGAAAATAATTTCAACGTTCGTGTTATCAATTTAAGTGGCCATGGCAGTCGAAAATTAAATTGTTTATTATTAATTCGAGCGCACTGCATATGTGGTTAAAAGAGCATTTGAGTGCTAAGTCAACATTCTCGTGAATTTATCTTTAGAATAGATTGTCACCCAATCAGATGTGGTTTAGTATGTTGGGCTGCATGTTCACTTATGATAATCTATTGTAATTCTTTAAATAACAACTCACCGGTAATGATGGAAAATTTGGTATTAAAACAATTTCGTCCGATTTTTTTTCCGGAATGCATAATAATACCATGTTGGTGGTTTTGTTCGATGGTATTTATATAGGAGTATATACTCAGAATAATGCAGTTCTATGTAAAAAAAAACATGGAAATGAAAAATGAGTGCAATCACTCGAATTTTATAAATGTAGAAATAAGTAATATGGCTTGTTACCTTATGGCCATAAGCAATTCAAGAAAATATGGGCAAATTAGGATTTGTGAAATTAGCGCAATTATCGTGCTTTTGTGTTTATTGCAATGCATGATATAAAGAATAACAAGGTATGCTCGCTCATGAAAAAAGTTTTTTATGTGACGTCACATGGATCGGAGCTTTCAGATAGAATGCATTTGTTAATGAATTTTATATGGATTTCAGGACTTGTTAGAAATAAAATCAGAGATTTCTCATAAAAATCCATTTTCTTGCTTGTTTTTACCTTTGTAATTAATTTTATGCTCATAATAATATAAATAAATCTTCAAGTTCAAGGAATACATATGATAAATGCAATTGCTCTGTTTCGGTATAGGTGCGCATTTTTAGTTAATAGTATGTTGAATATATTATTATCTGATCTGATTAAAGTACACTTATAGCAAATATTTTAAATATATTAACTAGATTTCTTCTCTGGAATATCAATACATTATCTTTAATTATCCATACATTTCAATTTATTTATAAGCAACAAAGTAAGTGATGCGTACAAATTAAGAAAAATGACTTTTTTCCAATTCTTGAATTGTGAGACAAACGTTTCATTCAATGTGACGTTTTTCAGCAAGCATAAACGATTTTCAGGAGATCTTTAATTTTAAAACTTTATTCAATTCGAATTCAAGGACAATCAACGAGACACATAACATTCTCATTGACAAATCCCATCGAATTTTTATCAATTCAAATATTGCAAGCATTAGTTGCAGGTAATTTTATATTATGCAGGTAATTCGGTTTTACTACATTTAAATATCACATTGCTATCATGGAGATGTTTCCCTCGCTTTGTTACATTTTCCTTTATATTTAATCTTGCGCATGCCTAAATTCAGTTTGAGTCGAGAATATGTTTTACATCTATGACACTACATTGGCTTTACTATTAAGATCAATATCGGTAGATTAAGTTATTAAATTCTGAATATAGTGTTTTCCAATAAGAGGTGTTATCGTGAATAGATCTTGTGATTTAGCACCTTGCGACTTCTTCCTTTGGGGCCACGTGAAAGAAAAGGTCTACGCCAATAGCCCAGCGTCGATTCAAGACCTCAAAGATGGAATTCGTGAGGCTATCGAGGACATAGGGCAGCCACTTTCCAATTAGGTTATGGAAAATTTCATGAAAAGGATATGGTACTGTAAGCGTGGTCGTGGTGGTCATATGCTTGATGTTATTTTTCACTATTAACGGCATACCTTCTTCTTTATAATAAAATAAACATCCGATCAGTTATATTAAAAAATGGCTTTTTTCTTTTAATATTAAAAGTAACACCTATTATTGGATTTCATTATGGAAAATTTCATGAAAAGGATATGGTCCTGTAAGCGTGGTCGTGGTGGTTATTTGCCCGATGTTATTTTTACTATTAACGGCATACCTTTTTCTTTATAATGAAATAAACATCCAATCATTTGTATTAAAAAATGGCATTTTCCTTTTAATATTTAAATAACACCTCTTATTGGAAAAGAAATCAATATTTCCCGATCCAACCAATTCGATCCATGTGACGTCACAAAAGCTTTAAATGGCGATCCAGCTTTCGTGAGCGAGCATACCTTGTTATTCTTTATACCATGATTGCAATGCATCTCAATGGTTTGGTTTTGTGGATTGTTAGTTAAAATCTCTATTGTTCTTACTAGAATGCTATGAAAGAATAACCCCTCATGTTTCTTCTATCGTTGACTTCTTATTATCTTTTGGGTTTGGGAAATATTAGAGTATCTCATCCTGTAACCACAATTTTAGCTCGGAGGATGATATCGTCAGCATTGCATTTTTCCGTGCGGCTTTTAACCAATTTTCAAATGAGTATCGATCACATTCTACGGGTGATATATGAGCTCAAACGTATACTGTCCGAATAATCATTGAAACGAGCCTCGACTTTAGCCAGTGAACTTTGGCATATAGTCGAGGAAATATGCATATCAACTGTTTATGTCGTAAGTCGGATTGAGATGTTGATCTTATCCTACTTCCAAAGAAAAGATGGTAATCGTTTCACTCGTGTATTTTTTTGTTGCTGTTACTTTTTAGGGCGTTGTAAAGCGAATTTTACAAAGATCTACTAATTCCGCGGCCTGCCTGTCTGTGCGTCGTAGCACTTTTTCTCAGAAACTATTGAAGCTACAAAACACAAACCTTGGGAAAAGACCAGAAGTGATAGTTTCTCAAAAAATTAGGTCTTATCAAACATTGCAAAATTTTTTTAAGTGGAAACTTGGAATGTTAGATTATTGAACAGACCAGGTACATTGCAAAAACTGCAGGATAAAATAAAGAAATACAGAATCAACTACCTCGTAGTCCAAGAAACCACATGGCATGGTGAAGACATATTTGACATGCAAGCGGAAACCGTTTTTAAGAGCAGAAAATCGCAAGGAAGCCATTAGTGTGTAGTGGCTTTTATTGTTGACAACACATTTAAACAAACTATCACCGACTTCAAACCCGTTAAGGAAAGAATCTGTGCGGATTGTATCTAGACCAAATTTTTTAATGTCTGGCTAGTCAAACTGTCACGCGCCCAAAGAAGACAAGGAGGAGTCAATTAATTATGAATTTTACAGCACCTTGGAACGCACTGTCGATGCATCATCGTCAAACGACATTAAGGTTGTTCTGGGTGACTTCAATGCAAAAATCGGCTTCGAAACGGCACATCGACGAACAACCGGAGGGCGCAGCATCCATACAGAGACCAGCGGCAGCGGACAACGCCTGATAGACCTTGCTACTAGTAGAGGCTTTACAGTAAGCTCCACACAAGCAAGTGCCTTCAACTGTCTCCGTCTATTGATCGCGTCCTCTAATTTTTAAATCCGAGTAGCGATGAACTGTCTTCGTCAACCGACGCAGACCAGCGTTTCCTCAGTTTCTCCACTGGTCTCCGCCCTTCAGTTCCTCCAACCAATACCTTTTTGGGTATCCGTTCTTCGTTCATACAATTCACATGGCCAGCCCATTGCAGCTTCCTCAGCCTTACAATCGTTGAGACCCCAGGTTCGTCAAAATATTCATACAGCTCATGGTTGTAGCGAATTAACCATTGGTCACCATCTTCTTTCTCTCCAATTATCCACCTCAAGACCCATCACTCAAAGGCGTTCAATATATATGCAGATGCTTGGGTTAGGTTCATTTTATACATGAGTCGATGTGAAAAGTGAGTCGAACGAGTGACCAGATTTCTGCTACATGCAAAGTCCATCAGGCGCTGGACGTTGCCAGTTGTTCTATTGTAGAGGCTATATCCTCCAGTCGTTCCCCGACGAGATAGCTCATTTTCAACCTTAGCGTTGAAATCACCCAGAATTTTTTTTGTGTTGTTTGTAGGCAATGATTCGACTAGTCTTTCAAGCTAATTTTAGAACATTTCTTTCGTTTCTTCGTCCTTTTCTTCGGTCGGCGCGTGCAAATTTATCAGCCAAATTTTGAAGCATCTCGTGGTTTTTCTTCTAAAGCGAATATGTATTTGTTGTAGATGTCGTTAAAGTTTTTCTGGAGTTCATTCATTATTGTTGCCGGCATATCGTAAGTTGAATACAAAACCCTTCTGAAATAAGCGTAGTTCTGTCTACTAAACTTGTTTCATATAAAACCGTTGCCTGTTGTAAATGGGCACATTTCTATTTCTGCTAGAAAGGCGAGGAAGATATGACATTGTTATTGTTGGAATGAGGAGGTGAGGGGCAAAACTCGATCGTTCCACTTTTTTCGAAAAATTGCGTGGATTCTAAAAGATATTTTAATGCTATTTCAACATATCTTATCAGATTGGAGCAAAACTTGTTATTTCATATCGATTTTAGCTATATAAAATAGCGGTTTGTGGCAGAACTGATTCGTTCCATAGCTCATTGTGTTTCGAAACTAGCTCGTTACTCGTTATGAAGCAAAACTCTTTGGTTCCTATAGTAACTTCTCACTTTTCAAGTCCAAAATATTTAAAAAAATTGCTTCACGGACGGCCAATCTCTCCGAGAAAGAAGAGGAGGAGACTTTAAAACTGTTAAGTATGGGCCAATAAAGGCATCGGCGAAAAGTTGTTAACAGTCTCTAAATTTTTTGGAGTCCTATTATACTAGAGAGAGGAGTGCCAGAGAGTATCTCCATAGTGACTGCACAACCAAAAAACTTTGGAAAGCGTATAACCAATCCACAAATGAGTGCCAAATATTGGGTCTTCATGAGAGTTTTTAATAATGATTGCAATGTAAGTGCCAGCCACAGATGCCTGTTCGGAGTGTATCCGCCTGAAAGTCCAGATCTTAATTATGGCATCTGGAAGAGAAAATGAAAACGTCAAGCTTAAAGCAGCAGGTCATACAACAAAGGCAAAAGCTTTTGACGATTTGCTGAAACAAGAAGAGGACCCGGCTGTGCTCAAAAATTTCTTTTGATTGCCAGAAAAATCAATTCCTGCCTCGAGTTCCAGACCAATCTGCTTATTATAGCATACTTCCATAATTTTACTATCTGCAGAGGCCATTCCGCCAATGTTCAGAGCACCGAAACAGTTTTCATCTATCATCGCTAGAAAATGAAAGACTGCCCTGGCCAGAATAAAAATATTTCTGTGGTAGGTATGTTTTGCAAGCTTCTTAATGAAACAAGAAATTGTCAAAAAAATTTCTATTACGTTTCCTGTTGTTGGCCACTCTTTCCTTTTCGCTGATCGTGTCTTCGCCGTATCGAAAAGAAAATTTAAAAAATGGATACAATCAGAGACCCTCACGAATACTTTGATTTATTTTCTCAGTTTGGGACCGTTTGACGAGCCAAGTAAGATACAGATATATGACTGGGAAACAGCTGTTTCATCTGTCCTGAAAACTCCAGCTCAGCTCCATTGCAAATTTGCGCCTTCCAAGCGAATCATTTTTGAAAAAATTTCTCAAGGTCTTATGTCGGTGCGAGGAGAAGTCAATTATAGGTCTGATTTAGGAGTTGCAAAAAGGATATTAAAGAAAAGAAAACGATTAAGCCAATTCAAGCCACAGTCTTTAGCAAATGAAGTCGGTATTAAACCAGAGAAGCTGATAGACGTTGGAGGGCCAATGATTCATTAAAGCATTGCACACGAGCTTCAGAAGAGGGAAACGACGAACAACAGGATTATGAAGTCGCTATTATTGAAGAAGACGATGGCCTTAAGATTTAGCCTTTTTGTAACTTTTTTGTAGTCAGATGTGTAATAAACATAAGCAGTCGAGCAGCCCCGTGGTGATCAGGAGTGGCTGCTCCTGAAGAGATAAGGTGGTCACCCCGTCGAAACTGCTTACTTTGTTGTTTTACTAGTGTAAAGTAAACTGCATCCGTCAAGTTTCCATCCTTTAGGCAGAGATGAGTATTTCACTTCAGCCACTTTAACATCTTTAGGTTTGACATTCCCCTTGTAATGCAACGACCTTCTTTGGTGAAAGTAACGGTTGCTTTTTGTGTAATGTTTGCGTTTGTCTCAAGCCTCCGTGTCCGCTAACTTTAACGAGGCAAAAAAATATTGAATTACTGTAGAGTAGCTTAATTGACACCTAATAGAACTTTTATAAAGACAATAAAAATTGGTCGGTGCGTCTTGTAGAGTAGAGTACGCGTGATAAGTATTTTGTAGTGTAGCTTCGTGGCTCGACAAGAACCCGCCTCATATGATCCCGCAAATGCTAGTCGTCAAGCACGCGTACGCGGTCGTTAACCGAAGCTAGTTAGCTGAGCTCGGTGTTGTTTATAGCTCGCTGACACTTATGCCAGACCATCGGCACCCGTGTCCTATACGGGCATTAAAAAAAGCATTACAGATGTTTAATATCAGTACGGTAATATTTTTGAAACGTTCCTCAAAAAAAAAAATTTTATATTTTAAGTCCGTGGGTGATATTATTTTGTGTTACCGAATTTATTAATAAAACGGTTTTGAACCTAAATAAATGTTACTTATACAAAAAAATTTCGCTTTTGTTTTTTTCACCTCATATTATTATCCTTATGGGAAGAGCAACTTCTTCTTCTTCGTAGCACTACAGCCCCTCTCGGGCCCTCACTTCCTGCAAATAGCTCCTCCAATTTTCCCGGTCCACTGACCGCGTCCTCCAATTTCGAAATTCGAGCAGCGATGAACTGTCTTCGTGGACCGAGTCAGACCAGCGTTTCCTTGGTTTCCCCACTAGCCTCCGGCCTCTAGTTCTCCCAACGAATATCCTTTTGGGTATCCGGTGTTCGTCCATAAGATTCATGTGTCCAGCCCATTGCAGCTTCCGCAGTCTTACAATCGTTGAGACCTTTGGTTCGTCAAAAATTTTATACAGCTCATGGTTGTATCCAATTCGGCATTGGTCCCTGTCTAGCTTCGCTCCAATTATTTGCCTCAGGACCCACCTTCCGAAGGCGTTCAATATGTTTGCGGATGCTTGGGTTGGGGTCCATGTTTCACGCCCATAGCATAGCACAGGTCTCATTACAGATTTGTATACTTGGAGCTTTGTCTTCCTGTGTATGCAGCTGGTTTTCAAAATCGTCAAAACTGAAAAATTATTTTATTTGCGAGCTGTCTTCGGCGTATTTCGTTTCTTTCATTAGCGGTTCTCGTTATTTTGGCATCTAAATACACAAATTCGTTCACATTTTCGATGTTGTATTCGTCAAGTGTGATATTTTGTGTATGAGACGTATTTTTCCTCGGCTGCGTCATGAGCTTTGTTTTATTTTCATTGATTTGTAGCCCTACTAGTTTTGCTTTGCTGTCGAGTTTCAGGAAGAGTTCTTTGGTGGTTGTTAATGACCGTGACAAAATAATGATGTCGTCCGCATAGGCTACTACTTGGTTCGGCTTGTATAGTAATGTATCGACAGGTGGCTTTCTGATGACGTACTCTCTCTGTCTTTAGTCCGATATTTGTATCAAAGGCATCACTGAATTGTTTGTTGATGCGTTTTTAGGAGGTCGTCTACGTCACTGTCATTTTGGTAAGATGAACTAATTTGGCTGGGATGCCAAAGCAAAGTATTATTTGGTACAGTATGTTACTATCAATGCTGTCATTTCATACTTTGTTACGTTTTTTTGTTATCTTTAAATTAATAATTTTTTTTTATTCCAAGCTCACTTCCACAAGGTATCTGTACCTTTCGAAGGCAACAAAAAATTTTTTATCTGGCCACTCTACTAGGCGTGGTAGGTTTTATGAGTTTCCTGAAAAAGTGTTCCTGTGGAACGAACGAGTTTTACACCTTACCTCCTCCTCAGTTCATTATTAGATATCTCCATTTTGAAACAGAGCTTTCTACTTAAAAATAGAACCGTGTTAAAAAATATTATATCTGACCCAAATCCCAAAAATCTTTTACGGTCAAGTGAGATTTATATATTTAACTTAGAACTAAGATATGAAGTCATTGACGCAAAACGAGTATGCATATTCCGAATATTACATTGATTCTAACTAAAAACTGCGGTTTTGAATGATAACCACATTTAGCTGTATATGAAATGATAAACTATTCGATGCTGGTTGTTATCACGAAACGAAAGTTTGCTATTATTTCTGGCAAGAAGTCATTGACCAAATGTGTGCTGCATTCTTTCATAACCGTTGATTCTGGAGAAAAATTCATTTATGTTATATATCCCATGAATATTAATAAAAAAGTCTTAAATTTATTATTATGTTTTGAATATAAATATTTTTTTCTCTTTAGCAACAATCAATAAACTAGTGATTTTTAAACTCAATTTTACTAAAATTTTGTCTATTAAATAAGTGAGTACCAGCAAAATATTTACAGTTTAGGGCAGTCATTTATTTTATTCTCAATAGATCAATTATAGCATATTCATATCGTAAAAACGATAAGATGCGTTAAAGCATTCCTCTCCGATACCAGCGGTACATGAGAAAATTGAGGATCCGTGATATATTAGAGCGACTTAAAACATAGATATTTTGTTCAATGGTTTTTTCTTGTGAATATTAATCTAGGAGGAGGTATAATATGAAGCATTTCTTATGGAGCTTGAATATCAATAAAAATTAAGCCAAAAATATGTAAGGCTCACGAAAATACTTTCTAATTTTTAATATGCCCTCCCCCATGTGGTTGGACAACTTTGGACAGAAAAATCTGTGAAAAAATAATGAAGTAGAGCTTGATGAGTACAACAGCAACAAATACCTCAGAAGCTAAAATTCGATCAATTTTGTTAACAGTACAGTTTATGAATTTTACATTTATGACTATAAAATTGAGAGGGGACCCTTAAACTTATCAAAACAATTACTCAATTAAATCAAACTGCCTTAGTGTTAGGTGCATGCACTCTGAAAATTCTGTTACAATCAAGCATGAAACAAAATTACAGCCGATCAAAAACTCGTAAATTAAAACAACAAACCCCATTTTATTATGAGGAAGGTACCCTACAGATGCACATACTATACATTTTCTAGAAAATTTCAGAAATAATATGCTTTCTTTACCGTAAAGGGGAGTAAAGTCATTCAGCCATATTTAAAGCATATTTTTATGATTTTTTCTGTAAAAACTATTGAATTCTTTTATTTCAAAGTAAAATACACGCAGAAAGCATTGTGTCAAGAATAAACTGTACAATTTTTAATGCAAAATATTGAAACATGAGCCTTTGGTACTCGTAAACTTCGTAGACTCCAAAAAATTTTATTTTCTGGTGGACATGAGAACTCGTCACTGGATCATCAAAAATCAAAAACCAAAGAGGTTTTGCTAGTTTATGTATTTCCTTAGGTAACCCTGTCAAATTTTTATTTTAAAAATTTTTTTTCAATCTTTGGCATCACTTAGAAGTCAAAAAAATTAATTTTTATAGAAAGGAAAGTTAAAATTCAGCACATTCATTCAAAAAAAAATAATACAAAAAAAAACTCGACAGAGTTACCTCACAAAATGTGTAAAGAAAACATGCACAAAATTTCACTAGAGTCGGTTGAGTATTTTTGAGATACTGTGTCCACCGCCTTTAAAAATAATACATTCGAGAAAAAAAGGGTTTAAAGTTTTTTATCAATTAAAGTTGGAATACTCACACAGAATCATCGATTTCGGGGCCGTAACGTGAAGCGCTGCCATTCGAAATATCCAGGACGTCTTTCTGTTTCTGTCTGCAGACTATTCTGCCTTCTTTGGTTGCGTCTGCAGCTTTTTGAGCTACTCTGCTGATTTGGAGGCTGTCTGCATGAGAGCTCGGTCCTGTTTTTATTTTCATCTCTTATCAAATGGCCAATAAACCAAAGAGCCCTCATCAAAGATGTAAACTGCTATGTCCGCAGCAATTTCGATGATATTTGAGGTTCCACTCAGTATTTTTGGGGTGATTCGCCAAATGATTTCGTTGAAACTCTCATTATTATTTTGGGTGAAATCTCCGACGTATCACTCTATAAGTTCATCCTTACTCAAGTCACTTGGAAGAGCAGTGTAAAAGTGTTTAGACGATGAAAGTTTTTTTGTTGCTGCAACTTTCTGCCATTCACACCATGAGTCTTCCTCGATCGTGCAATTTTGGCGCTACTGATCTGTCGAGCTATAATGATGTCGCTCAAATTGCGTTTTTCATTTTCTCCTCAGAGTCACTTTTGCGTCCAATAGTGAGACCGTAATAAATAGTTAACTTATCGATCATTTTGGCTGTTAGCTCCCCTTTGCCAGAAAATATTTTTCGTTTCTCGTTTTTTCCGGTCGCAATTACCAAATCACGCAAACGGGTACCCATTCGTTTTTGAACATACTCTGCACATTATTTTTTACTTACACGAAATTACCAACATATGGTTTAGATTCTAAAACCTCAGAGTATGTTTTAGAATCGCCGTCACCAATATAATTGCGATACTTTACTCCATTTTTGTGTGATCGTTGAAACATTGATGGCACCGACTTCCATATTTGCTGCTGGTCCAATATGGTTACGCTTGCATTTTCACTATTCACATGCTAACCATACCACTCTTCAAACTTGGCAGTATCAAGATGTTTTTCCCAGTACTTGCACTCATGGCAATATGAACTTTTTACAAAAATATCTAAAACTCCACTAGTGTAATAACCAATTAATGAACACACACCAAAACACTGACGAAAATCCTCTTTTTTCTTGGTTTTGTCATCTTATAGAGTTGATTCATCTGTATCTTTTTAGGGTTTTGTAAAAAAAAATTTTGCAATACACTAATAATATGGGTACCTGTCCGTCCGTCCGTCAGTGCGTAACAGCAAGTTTTCTCAGGAACTATAGAAGCTACAGTCATCCAATTTTGTGAACTGGTCAGAAGTTTCTGGTTAATGAAAGTTCCGTAGTCGAAAAAAAAAAATTAAAAGGCTTTTAAAGGGGGTCTCCCCATATAAGGATGTGAACTCTTAAACATTTTTTTCACCAAAGATGGTCGAGTAGGGTATCAAACATAAAGTCTTGATGAAGAGCTCATCAAGACTATCTGTTTTTTGAAATTGCAATATCAGTAACGCGGTAGGCAGGGGAAGCGAAAGAACACGAACAAATTTTGCTCTACCATCACAGCCCAAAAGAATAATAAAGCACCGGGCATCGATGAGATTCCAGTGAAGCTCATCAAATATGGTGGCAGCAGTGTTCATAAAGCTATTCAACAAGAACATGTGCCAAAAGAGTGTAGCCAATCGATTATATTCCCTATCCACAAAAAAGGCGACAAGCTACAATGCGATAATTATAGAGGCATATCACTGCTTTGTACGGCATCCAAAATATTTTCAAAGATCTTAGAAAACAATATCAGATCATACGCCACCAGTGTTATTGGGTAGTATCAAGGTGATTTTAGAGCAGGTAGATCGACAATAGACCAATTGTTCACTGTCAAGCAGGTACTTGAGAGATGCTGGGAGTTCAACATAAACGTACACCAGATTTTCGTTGAATTTAAGTAAGCATACGACAGTATTGATCGTAACGTACTGTACCAAATAATGCTTTGCTTTGGCATCCTAGCCAAATTGGTCCGTCTTACCTAAATGACAATGACGTCGACGACCTCCCACGTCCCCATCAATAACCAACTCACCGATGCCTTTGACACAAATATCGTACTAAAGCAGATAGATGGGCTGGTCCCATTGCTATTCAATTTGGCTCTGAAATATGTCATAAGAAAGCTACTTATCGATACACGAGGTACATTACTATGCAAGTCGAGTCAAGTAGTAGCCTATGCGGACGACATCAACATTCTGTCACGGCCATTAACAACTGCCAAAGAACTCTTCCTGAAACTCGACAGCGAAGCAAAACCAGTAGGGCTACAAATCAATGAGAATAACACAATGCTCATGACGCAGTTGAGGAAAAATACCCCAAACACACAAAATATCACACTTGGTGAATACAGTATCAAAAATGTGAGCAAATTCGTGCATTTAGACGCCAAAATAACGAGAACTGCCAATGAAAGAGGCGCAATACGCCGAAGAATACAGCTCGCAAATAAAATATTTTTTGAGGACCAGCTGCATACACAGGAAAACAAAGCTCCAAGTATACAAATCTGTGATAAGACCTGTGCTATGCTATGGGCGTGAAACATGAACCCCAACCCAAGCATCCGCAAACATATTGAACGCCTTCGGAAGGTGGGTCCTGAGGCAAACAATTGGAGCGAAGCTAGACAGGGACCAATGCCGAATTGGATACAACAATGAGCTGTATAAAATTTATCCGGAGGCCTCAACGATTGTAAGACTGTGGAAGCTGCAATGGACTGGCAACATGAATCGTATCCACAAAGAACGGATACCAAAAAATGTATTCGTTGGGAAAACAGAAGGGCGGAGACCAGTGAGAAAACTGAGGAAACGCTTGTCTGACTCGGTCGACGAAGACAGTTCATCGCTGCTCGGATTTCGAAATTGGAGGACGCGGTCAATGGACCGAGACAGTTGAAGGCACTTTTTGCAGGAATGTAGTGCAACGAAGAAGGAATATATGTGTATATATATATGTATATATATATATATATATATATATATATATATATATATATATATATATATATGTATATGTATATATATATATATATATATATATATATATATATATATATATATATATATATTTATTCATATGGACATAGTTCATCTGCTGTGTGAACACCTTTCATATTCCCAGGTATTCAGGTTTTAAAAATCATTTGATGAAATGACAGAGCTGAACTATTACCTATCTCAGTGCAATTCCTCTCAATTTGGCTTTAGAGCCTACAACATTGATAAGCGTTCTTTATGGTCAGAGCATATACACCCATCGCCGTGGTGAGTCCTGGTTATCTTTAAAACTTGAATTATATGTATATTTGAGGTAACTCAACTGAATTAAAATTGGATGATTTGCAGCAATCTGGTGACCTGATTACTATCGCCAAGCCTTTCCACCAACGATGGACGATTAAGATGCTTCACCTATTTAGAGGTATCAAAGAAGTTACGAGTAAAAAAGCTGTGGAACAAAAATTAAGGAGGAATCAATTATTGTATAGATTGATATTCCCAAAGTTCTAGCTAGAAAAAATAATCAGAGATTTTGAAGATGGATGTGAAATTAGAATCTTTGATGATATTTGATATACCTGTATTTTAATCTTTTGAACTGGGCAAAAATTATTTTTAACGTAAAATTCCCATACATCATAAATAAAAAACTCTATTTTTTTCGAATGATCATGAAATCGATGCATATTCTACTCTTTCCGAAATAATGACTAAAATAAAGGGTGGTCCAACCAAAACACACGATATTAATTGTAAATAAAACAAACAGTTTTCAGAGAATTATGTTAATATATTTTATTATAATAGAAGGATCTATGACAATGATGTGTGAAACAAAATATTGCCCAAATGCTCGCCACGGTTACGGTGGCATTCTGCTATCCGATGGTCCATATTTTAAATGACTCTGACACATAATTGAGGTTGAATGTCGTTGATGTGCTGAATTATCTCATCCTTTAGCTCTTGAATTTTTCTTGGCTTATTGACGTACACTTTTTCTTTTAAATATCCCCAAAGAAAGAAGTCCAACGATGTGAAATCACATGATCGTGGCGGCCAATTAACATCGCTACAACGTGAGATAACACGGCTATTGAATTTCTCACGTGAAAGAGCCATTATTTCGTTGGCTGTGTGGCAAGTGGCACCATCCTGTTGGAACCACATATTTTCCAGGTCTATAACCTCAATATCTGGCCACAAGAAGTCCGTTATTATCTCGCAAAAGCGAACATCATTCATGGTAACTGCTTGGCAGTCTCATTTTCGAAGAACTACTGCGCGATGACGTCACCCGCCCATAAACTGCACCAAACAGTCACTCATTGTAAATGCATCGGCTTTTCAACAATCACTCGTGGATTTACATTTGCCCAAATGCGGGAATTTTGCTTGTTTACGAATCCACTGAGGTGAAAGTGTGCCTCGTCGCTGAAGATGTTTTTCTTTGTAAAGCCACCATTCCCTTCTGTCTGTTCAACCAACCATTCGGTGTATTGCCGACGCTTGAAATAGTCAGTAGGCTTCAGCTCTTGAGTCAATTAAACCTTATAAGCGTGTAAATTCAAATCTTTATTCAGAATTCGCATCAGTGATGTTCGTGAGATGTTCAATTGTTGGGCACGACGACGAGTCGAGGTTGATGGCTCTTCTGCGACACTATCGCCAACAACAGCAATGTCTTCGGCAGAACGAACTGGGCGAGCATGCACAGGTAATTTCATATTTCCTACAGACCCGATTCGCTGAAATTTGCGCACAATTCTCCCGATGGTGGACACATTTGGTCGATTATGCTGACCAAAAAAATTACGAAGTCCACAAAATGCATTTTGATTTGAATGCCCATTTTCGTAAAAGGCTTCAACAACCTTAACGCGCTGCTCAATTGTGTACCTCTCCATGGTAGAATTTGTCAAACACTGAAACAAAGAAATGTCAAATTAAGTTAGGCGAAAATCTTGACGTTTAGGTGTGGCTCACAATTAACATCGTGCATCAGTGTTTGACCACACTTTATTTGTTCCAAAAATGGAAATGATTGTATGAGTCAATGGATGCGAATAAATCGTTAGAAACAAGGAAATACGTTTGTGAAAACAAACAAATCGCTAAAATGAGGAAAAAGAACTTAAATGCAATGTAAAAAAAGTTAGTATAAGAAACAAAAAAATAAGATTCATTCATATTATTTTTTACTACTGATAGTATTTTGCTCATTCTTATCAAAAACTTTTTGAAAGTCACGTTTTCTCAACTTTTATTAGTGCACTACTGAAGTTAAATGAAAACTCATAAACATATTAAATAAGGAACTGATGTGACTCATTAGATGTACATACCAGCATAATCTGAATATAATGTAAACATTGCCTTACATTGATAAGTATGACAGCCTACCAAAATATATTTTTTTTAACTGAGACTAAACAGATCATCAAATCGCTATGTAAAGGCCAAAAAAAAAATTGAAAGAAACTCGTGATCAGAGAGTGTGAACGAAGAATCTTGGATATAAAAAATCCAGATGACACCACCAGGCAAATTTCTCGTAGGTCCCTGATTTCAAAATTGGAGGACGCGGTCAATGGACCGAGACAGTTGGAGGCGCTTTTTGCAAGAAGCGAAGGCCTGAGAAACCTGTAGTGCTACCAAGAAGAATAAGAAATGTTTTCTAAATAAAATAGACAGTCTTAAACAAACACCCTAAAACGATGCCTTGGTGTCCCTAGGACAGATCCCAACATACTAACTCTCGCCCTAGCGAAAGAATTATCAGCCACACTAAGAGTAAAATAACTATTTGCTAAAGAAATCTGAAAAAAACTTGTAATGCAAAAACTTTAGAGAAATGATCACGAAAAACAACAATTATTCAATTTACATTAAAATATACAAAAAATATGCTAACTTTTTCAACAACACTTATTACGGATCATTATAAACAAATCCACATAATATTAAGTTTCAATCAGACAACTTCATGAATAATATCCCCAAAACCTTTAAATTAATACATTATGAAAATTTTAACAATTCAATGGAAGCTGTTTTGCAGAACCTCATGGAAAATCGGGTAAATATATTCTTCACTGAGACTGCTAAAAATGAGCTACGACGTATAGCCACGTACTGCTACTCATTAAACCAACACCAACGTAAGTGCAGCCGGCCTACCAGTAGAAATACTTCCGCAGAATGCAAATGATCGTCCGGCGTAATATATTCGATGGTTCACACGAAAAAGGTCCAAATCACATTGCTTACATGCTAAACATTCACTCCTACACTCCTTCCACTGACAGCTAGCTTGAGGAAGTAAACAAATTCCTATTCTTTTAACTTTGAATATCAATAAAACATGAACGGATGTTTGAACTGAAACAAAATTTACTTCATAAGAGAGCGCTACGATGTTCTCCGTGGATCATTTTGATTTCACAATTGAAATCCGTCTCGAAACCGTACAAAACCTCGAATTATAGCTGACGCTTCCACATTTCTGCATATACCGCCATATAAACTAGCAAGCAAAGTTAATCTACATGTGAAAATTGATTATGAACTCGATAAAGAAGGGAATCCCAAAACCGCTGTCGATCCTGAGAAGGAAGACCGAACGCTGAAGAAGACCGAACGATTACAGTCGAAAATCGATTTCAAGGAAAAAATAAAACACACAAAATTAAAAGGAATCTTTTTATTTCTACTTTCAGTTAGAGTATTTTGTGAAAATGAATTCGATTACAAATATGTCAAAAAGTACCTGACCTTGCGCATATCAGAGTGTTCGGAACAACGGCCAAGGCACACAACCAGAAAGCCAACCGAAAAAAATGGGATCCAAAATCCAACGAATGTATTATGGTCGGATATAATGAAAACACCAACGCATACCGCCTTTACAACCCAGTTAAAAATTGTATTTTTAAAAGTCGAGATGTATAGTTTTGTAATGAAGACTCATATGTTTCTACATCCGAAACATTTAAGAAGTCAACAACAAGTTAAAAAGTTAAAATCATCTACCAAGGCGAAATGCAACCACCCGAGATCAGCAACCAAAGTGAAACAGAAAACAATCACAACGATTTCGTCAAAGATGCTGTTATTAGCAACGAACAAGAAGAAGCAATAGACGAAGACAGTTTTCAAGATGCGGTCGCATCAATTGATTCAGATTCTTCGGCGCTCCCTAAGCAATCCAACTCTAATCCACTGCAATAGCAGGTGTTGAGGCGCAGCGAAAGGGAACGCAAAACTCCAGGCAAGTATACTGATTTTTTCTAGAAAAAGATGATACTTCTTCTTTTTTCTCAGGACCTGCATCGAACCAGAATTACTTCTAAGATTATGCCAGAAGAAGCATTATCCAGACCTGTTGCAAACCAATGGAAGCTGGCTATGGGAGAAGAGATGCAGTCACTGCTCGCAAATGATACATGGACACTTCAAGCCTTACCAAACAATCGAAAGGCAATAAAATCTTAATAGGTCTTTCGTACAAAACGTAATCTCACCGGACAAATAGATCGCTACAAGGCCAGGTTGGTCCTAAAAAGATACTCGCAGCGAAAGGGGGTAGACTATGAGGACATACCTGTTGTCCGACACAGTTCTCTGCGATATATTTTCGCAATTGCAGCTCAATTAACCCTCAAGGTGGAACAGATGGATGCAATTTTCACTTTTCTTCAAAGAAACCTTTGGGAAGAAATTTATATGGAACAGCCTGCATACTACTACGTATGTTGTTTAAAAAAGGCCTTATATGGACTAAAGCAGTCCAGTAGGGTCTGGAATCAAGAGCTGGACAAAACACTAAAACCATTTGGATTAGAAAGATCTAAGCATGATCTGCGCATTTATGTCAAAGCGAAAAACGAAAATGTACTTATCTTAGCGGTATACGTTGATGATTTTTCGCTCTTCTGAAATAAAACCCGACTGGCTTGAACATATTAAAGCGCAACTCCATTAGCAGTTAAAAATGAAACAGCTTGGAGTAGCGAAATAAATCTTTGGAATGCGTCTAACAATATCTGATTGTTCAATTGCAATTGATCAAGAGCAGTATATTGAGAAAGTTCTACAAAATTTGTGGATGGAAAGGTCAAACCCACGATGGCATCAACGAATTCTATGTTCGTGAAAAGTTATCAACTAAAGATGATGCATCTGAAATAAAAGATGTTGAATTCATGAAGAATGTTCCGTTCTAAGAGGCAATTGGTTGTCTAATGTTTTTGACACAATGTACACGACCTGACATATGCTATGCGGTAAGCCTACTTAGTCGATTCAGTTCCAGTCCTGGACCACGACATTGGAATGCTGTGAAGCATTTACTTCGCTATCTGCGTGGTACATCTTCAATGACACTAAAATTCAGTAAAAATGCTGACAACAACATAATTGGTTACACCGATGCTGATTGGACAGCTAACAGTGATGCTCGTAGGTCAACCACTGGATTCGTTTTCATTACTAAAGGAGGAGCGATATCTTGGAGTTCCGAAAGACAGCATACAGTGGCGCTTTCGTCGTGTGAAGCTGAATACATGGCGCTCTTAGCTACTTTGCAAGAGGCACGTGGTGGGACGGACTTGTCACTCAACTTGGTCAAAAGAAGCGGCCACTTCAAATCCTGTGTGACAACCAAAGCACAATTGCGATCGCCTCAAATGCAGGGTTCTATCCCAGAACCAAACATATTGACATATGTCATCACTTTATACAGGATGTACTCAACCAAAATCAAATAAAAGTCGATTACATGAGTACCACTGAGCAAGTTGCAGATGTTCTTACAAAATCCCTGGACAAGACCAAACATGCACAATTCAGAGAAGCAATGGGAGTGTAACAAGAACCATCGTCCTAAGGAGAAGTGTTAGAGTCAACCTATAATCAGAATGTTCATTGTCACACTGTTATTTATCTTTTATGTGCTTCATAACCTATATTAAATAAAATGTCACTTCTGTCATAGTCACCAAGCCGACCACACGTATTTTACTTCTTCTCTGCTAATAGAATTCTCAACAATGCTTATAACCACAAAAGACAAGAAAGCAAATGTAGTTCCGTTCCAAGGGTGTAAGTGGCGTGATATTACTGATGATATCGAACACAGAATTCTAAATTCTAAACATTTTGAAACTTTAAGGAACAAATATGAAATTTTTCGAAAAACCTATACTATAGCCCAAATAATGAAAAATTACTTAATCAATTAAAATCCTTTCTAGATAAAACAAACACCGAACTTTAGTGCTCTTTGTAAAGTAATCCGAACAATGTTCAAAATTAAGAATCCAATTCCCAAAGAAGCACTCGAATATTTAACGTACTAGCGATTCCAAACTAGTACTAACAAACCTACCAAGTAATGCTAAGCATTTAAAAGGTCAAACAAGAAGAATCAAAAATGCCACCATAAGTCCCACTGAACCAATGTCGATACATCGATGGCTTGTTCTTATGTGCCAAAGCCAATACACACCTAACGTTGGTTAGGTAGAGGAAAAAAGGGATATAAGCTAAATTTTTACTGAAATCATATGAGTATAATGAAATAGTGTTAAATCTATTCACTTGATTAGCCTATATCAAAATTAATTAAAAGAAATTCTACTTAAACGTTTATGTTTATTTGAAAAAAGAAATATTTCTATTATGTATCACCAGAAACCTTCAAGTAAACAATGAAATTTTCTACTTATTAAAATTTACAAACAGTACAAAATAACTCTTAATGCCATGTATGCAGTAGGTGCAAGAGCTGCAAAGAAGGCAAGAGCCCGTGCTGGTTGCGGGATTACAACAACTGCATAAACAAGCGTATGGACAATTCGTGCGATTCCGACGGCACGGAACAGGTTGATTGCTAGCCATGGCTCGGGATTGATCAAACAGTAGAGGAATCCAATTGTGAAGAAGGGAAGAATATTTTCCAAGTCATTACGATGGGCCCTGTAAGATTGCCAGAGAAGTAAACTTCATTACTAGTATCCATGAAAAATTTAGAACTATATAATATACCTTCTGACACGTTCGACATCTGGATCATCGAACTTTACTTTCATTTTCTTGCTCACTAGATCTTCAGGATTTGCGAAAGTCTGAAATGAAAAATAGAAAAACAAAATAAATAGGGAAGCTGGAAACGCCATATCATTTTTGCCTCACTAGATCTTCAGGGTTTGCAAAGGTCTGAAATGAAAAATTACAAGAAAAAATCATTAACTACAGAAGCTAATAACGTATGATTGACTGAGACGTGAACGAAAAAAATCATCCTCCAGAACATGGTTCGGTAAAAATTGCTCAAATAGTTTATTGAAATTACTTAGTTACTTATTAAAACTGCCATTTTATTCAAGCATAATGCGTACATACATGAATTATCAAATATAAATAGATCTTTAAAATGTAAGCTTGAACCTACTTAAAATTTATCATTTGGATAAAAGAGAGTAGTTCTAAATTTTATTAGAGCTTTGGTATGAATCTGATCGCCTATAAAATCGATATGAGAACTTTTGTCAACTTAATATATAGTATATTTTTGCAGTGAATAGAATACATATTCGATATGCTGAAAATTGCAGATCTTTTCACCAAAGTGAGAGAATAAAAGTGAATTATAGTTTAAAAACATTGTAAGAATAGAAAGTTTTTGTTAGTAATACGATTTAGCTTTTCTTTTACAAAAGAATTTTATGAGAATACCGAAAAAATGGATTTACTAAACATACCGACGACTTTGATTTCTTTTTACCAAATAATAATTTTATAATTGAGCTCCAAAACGCGCGTATCTGAAATTAATAAATATATGGGATTACTATGAAAGAGAGAAGGAAATGTTGAAGCCAAAGTAGATAAATATACATTTTACTTCCCTAACCCTTTCATCACAGTCAAAAGGGATTTGATGTTGAACAGGGGTGACTATTTAATTTAATGGGTCTAATGAATATAATAGCTCAAGATGAAAATTCGTTGAGTCAATACCAAAGGATTTCATCTTGATACTTAGAAGGCCAGATCATCAGCTGAAAATAACTCACGTACATCAAGTGACAATTCTGATGGTCGAGTATTCTCACCGACGAGAAAATACAGATTTTAATCTGGAACGAGGTCGCTTTTAGGGGTGAAATTTCAGTGAGCATAGATTGAGACTATGTGCAAGTAAATAATTAATTTGGTTTAATTTCTTGCAGTGAGATTGGAAAAACCACCTCGATAAGTTAATGTTGTGTTTGTTTGGATTACATTGGAAAGTTCATGTTGTGGACAAATCATAATCGTGTTTATAAAACTGAGTGTGCTTCCACCGATCATAGAATTTTATGATCTGTTTTGCAAGATATTATCAAGACCTTTCATATAATATCACTCGACAAAGCTGTTGTTATGTATAAGCCTATTTAAAAGCGCTCAAACTTTGTTTGAACCATAACTTTACATATAGTAGATCATAACTTTTGACCTTATTACAAAGTTTGATGACTGTAGCGTTTATGATTTTGAGGAATAACTACTGTGGCACGAATTCAAACCGACGACGGGTGGATACACGTCAACATTACAGTACGGATGAGTGTATCAATATAGACCCTAAAATTAAGGCTTCGTAATAGTACAATACAGGGCAAGTATAATAAGTAACCGGACTGAGCCTGATCTGGTGCTGTAGTGGTGGTGGGGGTCTAGATAAAGGGAACCGGGCTGTAGCAGTTGCCTCCAAGCGCTTGGAGAGATAGCATCGAGCGAGAGCGGAGTGCGTGTCAGTTACGTCGTCGGAGTGAAAATGGAGCGTATGATCGAGCAACGTGTTAGCATCAAATTTTGTGTCAAACTCAAGAAAACGGCCACGGAAACTCTTCAAATGATTCAAGAGGCTTACGGTGAGGATGCTCTGTCCAGAACTCAAGTGTTTCAGTGGCACAGAAATTTCCGGGAGGGCCGCGATGACGTCCATGACAAACAGCGCGTCGGTCCTCCATCAACGAGTCACACGGACACAAATGTGCAAAAAGTACGTGATGTGTTGAACAGTGATCGTCGTCTGAGCATTCGGGCTATCGCAGATGAGGTTGAAATTGATAAGATGACCGTTCACAACATTATTAAGAACGATCTGGGCATGAGGAAGATCTGCGCGAAGCTGGTACCCAAACACCCGACTGATGAGCAAAAGGAGCGTCGTGTTGCTGTCGCTTCGGAAATCCTTGATCGACTGCAAACCGAACCAGAGTTCTTACAGCCCGGATATGGTACCAGCGGACTTCTTTCTGTTCCCCAAGATCAAGAGACACCTTAAGGGGACGCGGTTCGGGACTCTGGTAAACGTTCAACGTGCTACGACGAGGGCTCTAGACAGCTTCGAGGTTGCCGACTTCCAGGGAGCGCTCGGGGATTGGAAAATCCGGTGTCAGCATGTTATCGACCCCAATGGGGACTACTTTGAAGATTTCTAAAGATAAATTGTACATATTTTGCCAATAAAAAATTTCCTGAGGTCAGTCCGGTTACTTATTATTCAGACCCTGTATATAAAAGTATGATTCACTAGAAAATTTTTGAATAAAAAAGCATTTTGATTTTTAATATTAACATAGAAATTTATCTAATAACTAATTACGTACAAAACATCATGTTTAAAGATGAACTTAAATATTTCACTCATAAATAATTTAATATAGAAAATTTAAAAGCTAGTTAAAGTATGCACAATGCATACTCGTAAGTTTAGAAACTGAATGCAAATAGTTAGAAACCGGTTGAGGTTGATTTTACTGTTATATGAAAGATTATATTTCAGAGATACATTTCACAATTATTATTTTCTGGTGGCTACACTACGCACAGTAAATTAAGAATTCGTACTTAAAAAACCAATGAAATGAAATCGAAGAAATTTTTATCATATCTATGTACTTATTTCCACAACAATAATTTTAATTACAAATATTTTTGCTACATTACCATCGTTCTAAACCGTTGAAGACCCGTTAAAGCAGCCATCAGGAAAATTTTCACTACCAAAATTGATGTCCAAAAAATATATGAATTAAATACTGGGTTTGTAAGTGATAAAGTATCGATAATGTTTGGATACATCATTAATAAGATTGAATTTACTTTTCAGTCGAAACAAATTTTCAATTAAAACACTGATGATGCCGCTAAGACGAACAGTTCTCGATAACTTCACAATGATAACTGAATACGTTAGTATGTATTAGAAATTGCAAGTAAAAGTAATATGCATACGGTTAAGATTAAATACATCATATTTCCTTACAATTGTGCATGTTGAGAAGATACTTGAATAAAATTAGAATTTTATAATTTAACATGTGAATACATTCCTTTGAAATCGTAAATATTTATGCAAGGAATACATACTTTTAACATTTTTAGAAGAAAAAAAAAAAGAAAATCGACTTCAAAATGCCCTAAAAAAGCTTAAATAAATTTGATCGAAGCGGTGCCATGTCAGTTTTTTCGTTTCTTTTGTGATGATACACACATTGGAAGTTTTTACGTTGAAATTGATTTGGCAACGCTTCCATAAAATTTATTTCATTCTTTTTATATATTATATAATTTTTTCTTTATTAGAATGTATGTGGAACAGAGGCCTTATAAATAATATGAGGATAGGTTACGGCCAAAGAGATACGTGGTAGCAACTGCTGGTTTTCAGTTCGCCAGGGCACGAATTAGCGGATTAAACGAGTCATTTACTTTCGCGATTAATTTATCACGGCACGATGCAGCGAGCTTATAAATTGGACTAATGCCAGCCAGGCTGTGTAGTTTTTCAGAAGAGAAGTGGAACGGTTTATTAAGTACCATTTTCAGGTATCTATTTTGCGTGATCTGAAGCTTTGTTACTAGATATCTAGCACATTGGATCCAGGTAGGTGAGCCATATAGGATGATCGGTTGGGTTATCATTTTGACGATGAGGACTTTGTTTCTGGTGTTGAGATGCGAATTACGATTAAGAAGGGGGTATAGCGAGAGCACGGCCTTAAATGCTTTGGAGCTACTATGCTCAATATGACTTCTGAAGGTTCGTTATTTTTCGAATATAAGAGCACGGCCTTAAATGCTTTGGAGCTAATATGCTCAATATGACTTCTGAAGGTTCGTTTTTTGTGGAATATAAGCTCAAGATAATTGAGATCCTCACTCCAGGGAATGTTTGCCATAAAAAATTTATTGGTCGCTTGGGTAGGTGAGCAGGCTTACGCTTCCTGATGAAGAATATTGACTTCGTTTTTGCATCATTAATTTTAATTTTCCATCTATGGTAGTATTGATATGTAAATTCTAACGCCGTTTCAAGGCTGAAAATAATGGAGTTTGCATCTGCGCCTATGCTGTATATGCAAATGTCGTCTGCGAAAGCTGCAACTTGGCAGTTTGGTAAGGAAGGGAAGTCAGACGTATAGATGTTATAAAATTCCAGGTATCGATGGTCTGCCGAATATAGTACTTAAAAATTTACCCAAAAAAGTAACAGTCTTCATATGCCTCCTATTCAACGCTTGCCTTAGGCTCTGCTTCTTTCCATCCATCTGGAAACAAGCTCTAGTTATACCTATCCTGACGCCTGGAAAAGATTCGCACTCTCCCGACAACTACAGGCCCATTAGCTTACTACCAGGTTTAGGTAAGCTCTTTGAGAGTAGTCCTAAAAAGATTAAATGATTTAATGGCCAACAATAATATCCTATCTGATTTCCAATTCGGTTTCAGAAACAGATATTCGGCAGAGCATCAGCTTTTCCGCGTTACGAAGGATGTCAAAGCAGCGATGTACAATAAATTTTCTGTAGGTTTGGTTACGCTGGACACAGAAAAAGCCTTCGATACAGTCTGATCTCTGATCTATAAACTTCAGAAATATAACACACCCCGTGATCATTGGAGGAGATTAATGCTGGAGGCCGAGGTCTGGCTTGGGCTGTTGCGCCATAGATGATGATATAAATGTTCGTATTGTTACTTAAACTTTCTATTATATACAACTATTGCCATCGCATTTACACATTTTAATACGATACCTTTTTAACTTTTTATGTGATTACCGATAAATACACTGAAAAAGTAAAATATAAACGCACAAAAGCCAATAATAAGTGCACATTCGTTTTTTGAATATAAAAGTATTAAAAAGCTCGTTCTATATTAACATTTAACAGCAACGTAAATACACAGAGAAGATCGTTTGCTTAATTAAAGTATATGCGATGTACGAGTATCTTATCAGCAATAATTTACTTAGTACTTTCTATCTTTGTTAAATTTAGATACCATGTAGTATACACGGTGATTAATCTATGTATACTACTTAGTATTTTTCTAGTTTCCTATTAAGTGTTAAACTTAATTACTTCGATACAATGTTTGTACTTTAAAAACAAGAAAAAAAAAATTGATTGTAGATAGATATGATCGAATTTGCGGATTAAAGAATTTAGTGAAAATTTAAAAAGAAACGGTTTTTATTAAATAATATAGATTTATTTAATCTGTGTGGAGCTGTGCACACTTTGCTTGCGCAGCAGCTCCCAAGTTCAAGCTCGATCGCGGCCTCGATTTTAGCTTCTGAAACTACTGTCGGGCTATCAGCCCATCTAGCTGTAAAGGGTACTAGTTGAAAAATTAGGTAGGTAATGATCACCATATCACCTCCAATTCCGTTACGGTCATGGAATGAGATACCCTTACAATAAATCTCAACGCTCAGGTTCGAATTTGGACTGTTGTGCGATGAATTATTATTGTTATTATTTAGATCTAGTTTTAATTTATATGGAAACGAATTTGATCTTTGGAAAGATTTTTTTTGGAAATAAGGTTCATTTGGTTGGTCGTGGAGAAGCTTAATATTGCTTATGAGAAAAAATGTGAAAGGAAATAACAGGAAAACAAGAGTAAGATGAAACGTTAAAACTTTTAAAAACTGGGTCTTCTTCTTTATCCCTGAAAGAGGTAATAAATCGTAACACGAGGAGATATATCTTCTGATGTAGACCTCACAAGGTTGCCCATTTTCTTCGTTGGAGTTAGAGGCTTTTATGCCAAGGTATGATAGCTCTCTGAAGATTTATATAGTTATCTGGATTTCCATCTGGTTGGGAGTGTGCGTGGGCGCATCAAATCCACCCGGTTGCCCATTTTCAGATAGTAGCTAGCTTCCCCGTTCAAAACAGAAAGATGAGTTGTGTCATCGGTAGGGTAGATAGGGTAGATAGGATAGTAAAAGACCCACTTCAGTTTTCGTCGGGCTGGAATAGACCTGACATTGTAAGCGCGAATAAATTCTTTATAGTTTGCTTTGCGCTGGCAAAAAGAACCCGCCTTATGACAAAGCAGCAGCTAGCTGCCAGCGTTCGTACGCGTTGTCAGGTGAAGCTATTTCAGCAAGCCTAAATCTTAGCTCACTGAGGATGTAAACATCAGTGCTGTCCTTTAGTCCGTAAAGGACTAAAGGACACTTTTAAACACTACATCTCTTACAAAAAAAATCAAAGGGCAATGAATTTTTCAAAGCCCATGAAAAATTTTAATAGACTTTGCCAAGAATTGTACTGCGGCTTGCGATTAATTTTTTCGCATGCGTTCTCTGTATTAATAAAATTGGAAAATAATTTATTTCACTCTGCCTTGGTTGGAAAAAGCCATAAACAAAAGTGTACCTACGAGGTAAAATTAAATATGCCTTTTATTTGATGCGTTTCCTTTATTAGCGAAACAGAAAGGGGCGGCAAACCGAATCGTGCCTAAGGGCGGCAGACCGAAACGTGCCTAGGTTAGCCCGCCACTGAAAATTTCCGAAATATGGAAGCAGTTAGATTGTCTCCACGCGGTGCATCCTATGTAATACTAGTTTATTCGAGCCCTAGATTATACTGCTGTTGTCAAAACTTATTATTTATCGATTGGGTATCTTATTGTCTCTTCAACGGCCAAATAAAGAACAGTCCCGATAGAACATATAATTCGTTTACAGACTGTGTTTTAACCTCACTGGTGTAACCAGATCACAGAGTAAAATCCCACTTTCGACGAAATCTCCGGCCAAATAATATAGTGGCAGAAAATAAACACGGCCCCTAGTTCCATTGCTATTATGTTAGGTGGTCCATGCCAATTCAGTTTAAACGGATTTCATACTCACATAACTAATGGTGCCAACGCTTGTATCACCTTCCCGCTTGGACAACTATGCGATCATTTTGAATACTTGGGCACTGCACATTTGAAGCTACGATAACAAAAAAACAAGTTGGGTAGACAGAGTTACGCTCTTGTCAGAAGGGGTTTGTACGCAATCTATGATATATACACACCAAAAAATCATTTAATAATTTTGTTGAAAAGCCATCGGGCCTTGCTACTTTGAGTAAGCAACCACGTTTGACTCAAAGGAGACGCCACGTATCTTTTCACTCAAAAGCAAGTCCCGACGGCATATAACAATTATTTTCAACGAAAAATGATTGTTGCTCCATTTCATTCGACCGCCATTTTGTTACGATATAACGAATGCCATTGTCTGAATGAGATCTTAAAAAAATTTATATTAATATCTAATCAAAACTTTAGTGTATGGGTCCGATACAAAGTCCAAATTGTGAAATTTATAATTTTAACAATTACTCGTATTAACAAAGTTGTGCAAATTTTGACTTCTAAGGAATTTGTACTTCCACTTTTTTCGGATTTTTCGAATCACATATCTCCAATCGCTAGGGGGAAACACATTTTTCGCTCTTCGTTCCCCAAAAAGCTGGAAATACTGTTTGAAGACGTGTTTTGGAAATATCTCATCAATGCCTTTCATTTGATATCCCCACACCACTACCTTCCGTAAAAACATGTTAACGCTCCCTTTCCGATATAGAGGGACCCCCCTTGAAAGCCTTTGAACAAATTTTTGAAACCCAAACCTTTAAAATGTCGTCACTTCTGATCCACCTAAAAAGTTTGGGGTCTGGAGCTGCGCTTTACCTTTGGAAACAAACTGTGATCGAAAGAAAACGATGATTAGAACAACTTTGCTAATAATGGTAGCAGTTTGGCGCCAATATAATAAAGATATTCAAAACTTATTTTTTTTCGATAACGCACAATAAGAACAAAAACTTTTCGTAGGTTTTAATTTTTTTAAATATATTTATATATATATATATATATATATATATATATATATATATATATATATATATATATATATATATATATATATATATATATATATTTCAAGAGTAAGTGTTCTCTCTCTTCATCAGTTCATCAGTGTTCTATTAACAGTAAATTTCTGAATATCTTTTTTAGAAAGCGCAAAAACACCGAGGATTCAAATAATTGCAAACACAATCCTTTAGCCTACCCTCGATCAAAAGCTATGCATGAATATAAATAAAAAAACAAAAAAAAATTATACGTATGAAACTGTTAAGCTTCTTTCCTATGGAAGTCGGTTAAAAAATACAATTATTATAAGCCAATAAAAGTCTAAATGAACTTTGTTAAAATCTCTTAAAAGAAACTAAGGTTCAACTGAAGCTTTATACAGTAACCAAAAAAGACTACTTTTTATGGCAACTGATGATTTTGCTATTTACCGACAATTTGTTGCGTCTGTTATTTTAAAGAAATACTCTTGGCATAGAAATATATTCCAGAGATGTACTTCGAAGGCTGTATTTTATACAATTATTCGAGAAATATGTAAATTATAAAGTAATCAAATTTGCTGAAGCGTGTTTATAATTTTAATTACTTAATGAAACGAATACATGCCAGAAGTGAAAACCGGTCGCGGTATTTCTGATACAAGGCTATGCTATATACTATATGCTGTCCAGATATCGAATATCTATGTTAATTTACAAGTATTACATTCTTAAAGAAAAATTTCAGTGTACATTACCATCTTTCTGATACGTTGAAGACTTGTTAAAGGGGCCATCAATATCATTTTCAATACTAAAATAGATGTCCAAATCAAATATGATTTAAATACGGGATTTTCCACCGACAAAATCTCCACTGTTGTTTGATTCATTTTAATGGAGGTTTTATTTACTAATATTGAATTAACACTTCGCAAGAAGTACTGATCACACGCTTTGACAAACAAGTTCCGACGACTTATCACTGGTAACTGACTTCACTTGTGTGCAATGCTTTGGAGATCGTAAGCTGTAGTAACGAACAATCCAGTTAAGATTAACCCCATCATAACTTCTTCAATATGTACACATATTTGTAAGGTACTTGCATAAAATTACAATGGGTTTAAAGTACACAGATTTAATAGAATTATGATACAGGTGAGAAGGTTTCGTATCAAAGATACATACATAGTTTAGTGCTTTCGGGAGTAATAAATATAAATAATAGCTAAAATTTCGTCTTTTTTAAAAATCATTGAGTTAAACACTCCAATTGATCTTTATTTCTGGAAAAAGTGTTCAAGCTTTACTCGAATTAGTGTTTTGTAGATGTGATAGTTATACTCGTATCTCGAACATATTGCTGGAGGGTAATTATAAGTAGTAATGGTTTGAAGGCTTCCCGCTAAATTTTTCTACTTTGGTTTTGCTAGATGGGTTCGTGCTTGCATAAGTTGTCCAACTTCTAGCATGTTTTTTAGAGCTAGTTTTTGACTGGCTGGTACATTTTTTCCGAGTTCACCATAACATACATTCATTGTTACATAATCCAAACTTCTCATTGAAATATGCTTCCTACTTTCGCTACCATAAATTTCCATTTTGAATGCTCAATTTTCTAGAATTTTATGTATGTCATTGATCCCGTTTGCTTACTAAATCCGAATAGCTGACGTTACCTTCCCAGTATTTTTTAGGGTATTGCAAAATAATTTCACAATACCCTTCTAAAATCGCGTCCTATCTGTCCGTCCGTAGTGAGTAGATCAAAAGTGGTGCCCTATTAAAAGTTACAGTATAAAATAGTTTTTGGAAGGTTGTTAAGGGGGATCTCCCCATATAGGGGAGTGACCATTAAATAATTTTTCTTTACCCTAAGTAGCCAATATGGGTATCAAATGTTTGGATGAGGATTTTTCGAAACAGGTCTTAAACTGACACTTTTTGCTTCAAGGGGTGCAAATGAAAAATCTGAAAAAATCAAGGAAGTAGGTCTTTATGAGTAAAAGACCAACAAATACCTCAAAACAAAAAATTCGATCAACTTTGTTAATAATAGTACAGTTAGTGAATTTTACGTTTTCGTCGATAAAATCGAAAGGTGATCATTAATTTTTCTGAAAACTCATGTCTTAATTATGTTTTCTCAAAATTTCATAAAAATCAAGCCACAAAAAGCCATACAATCGATTGAAAATTTATCAACTACAACAATAACAACACGTGATATTGCGTTTCCTCGGTTTCCCTACTGGTCTCCGGCCTTCAGTTCCCCAAACTCTTTTGGGTATCCGTTGTTCGTCCATACGATTCATGTGGCCACCTCATTGCAGCTTCCGTAGTCTTATAATCGTTGAGACCTCCGGTTCGTCATAAATTTCATACAACTCATGGTTGTATCGAATTCGCCATTGGTCTCCGTCTAGCTTCGCTCCGATTATTCGCCTCAGGACCCGTCGGTGAAAGGCGTTCAATATATTTGCGGATGCTTGGGTTAGGGTCCACGTTTCACACCCATAGCATAACACAGGTCTTATCGCAGATTTGTATACTTGGAGCTTTGTTTTCCTGTGTATGCAGCTGGTCTTCAAGATCGTCAATACTGAATAAAATATTTTATTTGCGAGCTGTATTTTTCGGCGTATTTCGCCTCTTTCATTGCCCGTTGCACGAAAGTTACCATTTCGAAACCGCAGGTTAGTCGAAAAGCTCGCTGGAGCGAAAAACCGATATTCGCCACCTTATAAAAGGAGATGATGTGATTCTCCCAGAGCGCTAAAGACGCCCGAAAGGGACGCTGAGGACTGAAGATGCGATTCAACTACATATCCTCAGTTCAAAAATAGTTTCTCCTATAAAAAATTTCTTTTATCAACCTAATCAAGTTCGTGGTAGGCATCCCACTGACGAGCTTTCTTGTGAGGTCGACCGTGAAAGGCGCATTGGAAAGTACCAATCAGGCAATTGAGAATGAGATCATGGAACAAATTTAGCAGGGCATGAAAAACTGCATTCGAAATTCCGTCGCACATATTACGACAACAAGAGTCCAGTGTAGAGAGACAATAATGAGGCCGACAAGCTTTTTATGCAAAGACAAACCTGAGACAGGGCAGATACATACCATGAGCTTAGACGATATGCAAAATATTAATGTAAGAGTCATATTTAGCACAATGAAGCAGTTTAGTAAACCGAAAGAAACTCTATATACAGATGAACATGGAAACATCATAAGCGACGAGAATTAGATAAAACAAATTGGGTAGACACTCAAATCATGAATTTCCAAAAATAATGATGTTTTTGATCTTATCTGCAAATTTTAAGTTCATCGAATCAAAACCAAAATCGCGTGTTGTTGTAATTGTAACCGGAGAAATTTCAAATGGCTATAACTTCCGTGAATATGATTCGATTTTGATCAAAACTACAGAGTCTTTAACATGTTTACTTAAATATCGAACTTCGTTGAGTTTAAGGGCATCTATATGGCTTATATTATTAACAAATTTTAGCGAATTTTGACTTTTGAGATATTTGTTGTTGTTGCACTCATAAATCGATTTATATCAACTTAGAGTAGATTTTCTACAAGCATGTGGTATTATCGATCGAAACGTCCTCTATATTATGCTGCTAAAACTAGGAATTCTACCAAAATTAGTCCGACTGGTAAAGAACACAATGGATTATACCAAGTGCCAAGCTAAAATTCAAAACGAACTCACCGAAGCATTCTTCTCAGAGAAAGTTTTAAAGAGAGAGACTGTTTGGCACTACCGCTCTTCAACCTGACTCTTGAGCACATTGTGACGAAAACTTCGTTTATACAAGTATACGGCTCGCTGGCTGAGAATCTGCATAACTGGTAACATACTCGTATATGAATGATGTCCCGATCTCCTTCTCATCTGATCGACAATAAATCACGTTTGATGACCCCAGCATTAAGCCAGAAGATAATTTTCTCTTCTTAGAGGGTCAGCACTTACATCATTTGAAAGCCAAAAAGATAAAATTAAGCCGCACTTATCGTTAGCAAATAAAACCTACTTTTTGGTCTTCCAATGAGATCTAAGAGAGTACATCGAAAATCAAACATAAAAATCTACAATATTTTGATAAGAGCCATGCTTTTCTACATGAGCATGGGAGAAATAGATAGATGCTTTTGAACGACGTGTATGAGTACTCCGAAGAATGGTCGATCCCATTCAGCAATTAAGAAAATCGGCTCGATCTAATATTATTGGTAGGATTATCATTTTAATTATTAGAACTTCATTTAATGTTAAGGTGGGACTGTAAGTAAAGGATATACAGCTAGGACAGCTCGTAAAGTATTATCATATATATGTGCGATGTGGTTTCGAAACATGAGCTTTTTATTTAACTCCATCCCAAGGCATGTCAACTCGTCATTTTATAGTTCTTCGGGGTCAGATTCTTGGTTCTCTTCGATTTCAGATGGTTGTGGAATTCCTCAGGCTGATGAGCAGCTCTGTTTTATGTCCGCGATTTCATCTTTGTGTTCTTGTTTTTTAAGGTCTTCTAATTTTAAGCCAAAGTCTATAGTTGCTTCCTCCCTCTATCCATGCCATGGTATGCTTAGAGTGTTTCCCTCCGGTAATTAAAAAATCTCTGAAAATAATTCTTGCTGTTTTTTAGCAACCAGCGGTTTGTTCCTATTTTGTTTAGGGTACCTACTACGTAATTTACTGCTTTGGCTCACATTTAGATGGACATTTCGCTAATGTGTAGTGCTGTCCTAATCAACTCCATAATTGAGGGATTTGTTTCGCTCCATTGAGCCGTTTACTCTGGTATATCGGGGACGATTTTTTGGTGCGGGATTCGAAGGCGATTAACTGTTCTCTTGACGGCTTGGTTGACGAGTTCTAGCCCGTTGTCAACATGTGCGGAGTGAGATTTCATTGACGATGTATGCTGGGGATGGAGCATCTTGAGCTGCATCTGGAATAGGTTATCCATGCTGATTCCTACCGTAACTACGCTTCTGTTTTTTATCAGCTTGCAGTTTTTGCTGTCAGTTTTGTGCGCCAGGTCGTTGTCTAGGGCTGTGCCAAGTGAAAACATATTGTATATTAGGTCTGGAATGTACAAGACACCTTTTAAAAACGTGGGTTTCCACTTTTCCCAGTCAAAGGCGTGGATGTTTATTTCCCTATATTCAAGGACAGGAATCAGCTTTCCATTTCCAATTTTTACGGATTTTTTTGTCCTTGAACTCGCAGAGCGCGGTGAACCAGTGGCGTCGCTTTGACATGTGCTGGGATGCGCCGGAGTGCATGTACCGGACCCCGCAGTCGGTTCTTCTGTCAGCGTCTTCAGATATCAGAGCTACCCCGATGAAAGCTTTCCTCTGTCCCCTTCCCCGTTCGTCCTTCGTTGGCGGCCTTTTTTCTCTGGATTCTGGGATACAGTGATCAGATTTGTGGCAGTAATTACAATGACCAGGTTTTTGGATTTTTTAAATGTAATTTCCTGATTTCAGTTGAACGATTTGTTGCAATAATTTACTGCAAAGACAGGGCTTCCAGGACTTACCGTAGAGTTCAGGTGAGATTTTTCGACCATAAGCCAAGAGATCAGATTAGTGAGAGTGCGGCTTGATGTATCCGTCGATTCTCATCCGGTAATAAAATAATTCATAGATGGGGGAGCTTTATTAGCTGTTTCGTTATTTGACCAGGAATTTTCTCACCTTGGGGCTCTAATTGATGAGCGAGGTTTTCGAGCCGGGCGACGTAAGTAACTATGTCATCACCTGGATTCTTTAAAGCGCTTTACCATTGCTACAAAAGTATATGCAGACTTGTTTTTGTCTTTGTTTCGTAGACTGATGATATTTTATCACACATGGATTTGGCCGTCTCGCAGTAGATGATGTGGAGTAGTCGCTTTTCCTCGACGTTCATGGCGATGACATTATGGGCGATGCCCATTACCTGTTAGAGATTACGTTTTGAGCAACGAGATACGTTTTGAACAACAATATGCGTCTTACTTGACTCAGAGGGAAATTAAAGGTGATACGCGAATTACAATTACAAAAATCGATGAGAGACTTGAGAGAGAGAGAGAGAGAGAGAGAGAGAGAGAGAGAGAGAGAGAGAGAGAGAGAGAGAACATTATAAGAGCACGGCGAGGGCGTTGACTGTTAGAAATACATCAATTCGAGCGGGAAATTCAAACAGTTTCCTGAGAAGGCTTTTTAAGGCTATATTAAGAATTCCATCGTTGCCAAAAGCTTTGATATTTTTCAATTTCTTCAGTTCATATGCTACTTTCTTTGGCTTAATTATGTCTTTATGTGGTACTACAGGACAGAAAGTTAGTTATTCAACACTTTTCTTATCAATCTATTCATTGATTGTAGTATGCGTTAGGGAGTGCGAGTGAAATGTATTTGCAACAATATCAGCTTTTTCTTTATTCGAAGAATTCGAAAATTGCAATCTAAGTTCTATGTAGCATTGAATTCCATTAACGATTACAAAGGATTAATATTTTCATTTGTAATGCTGAGGTGAAGCTGTTAACAGATCTTTTGGTTGCAGGATTTCAGGTTCTTTTCCACTCATGCTGCAAGGTGTTTCTCATCCTGATGAGCGCTAGTTTGCTTCATCGTTTAACTCGAATCATTTGCATTTCTTAGTGAACTTGGTACACTACAGTCAATAGCTTCCCAAATAAATGTTTCAATCTTCTTCTTTTTCTTCGTAGCACTACAGCCCTCCTCGGGCCTTCGATTTCTGCAAAAAGCGCCTCCAACTGCCTCGGTCTATTGATCGCGATGAAACACCTCCCGGGATATCTCCAGATGTTTCTGGAACGTTAGGGTTACGATAATTATATCATCTAGATAAGTGAATATATAAGACTTCAAAACTGGCTCTAACATCTGATGGATTAGACGCTTCCACGTTGATGGTGCATTGGAGAAACTGAACAGTACTCTTCAGGAAATAGTACTTCTTGGATTTGGCCGGCACGGAGACTTGCCAAGAGGAAGATCTAATGTCAAGGGTAGACAAGAATTCAGCATTCCGTTGTTCGCCCAACGCAGTAGAGATACGGGGAAAAGGATAAGTGTCTTTTCTGGTGACCTGGTTTATCTCTCTGAAATCAACGAAGAATCGGTACGCTCCGGCCTTCTTCTTGGCCATTAAGTTGGAGAAGACCAGGTGCTCATTTATGGCTCTATGATGTTTAAATTCCTCAAATTCTGCATCGATGTACTTTTGAATTATTGGGGAGACCAGTTACTACCTCTACTTAATTGGAGCTGCATCCGTCTTAACGAAGCACTCCTGCAGAGTCGTAAACCCTATTCCATCTCCTTT
Organism: Odontomyia ornata; assembly: GCA_963969285.1. Classification (NCBI taxonomy): domain Eukaryota; kingdom Metazoa; phylum Arthropoda; class Insecta; order Diptera; family Stratiomyidae; genus Odontomyia; species Odontomyia ornata. The sequence goes on along the minus strand of OZ017739.1, from coordinate 425,505,271 downwards.
CTACGAGGTCGACCAGCAGTTCCTCCTCCTCCATGCCCCAAACGGAATGGCCTTTTAAATACCTCAGACTTGATGACTCAATAAACAAAGTCTCAGACCTGTCTCTCCTTGTCATGGCAAAAAAAAATTTCACTCCAAAGGTAAGATCATGAGCCAACCTCAGTACCACCATAATTTCCAGTCACCTAATTTTGCTTTGTAATTCCTTGTCACCTTACACTACTCGTTTGCCAACTACACTATGAGGACCTTTGTTTGCGCCACCTCACACGATTCTTCTTCTTTTTTGTAGCACTACAGCCCCTCTTGGGCCTTCGATCCTGCAAAAAGCGCCTCCAACTGTCTCGGTACATCGACTGCGTTATCCACTTTAGAAATCCGAGCAGCGATGAATTGTCTTCGTCGACCGAGTCAGACCAACATTTCTTCGGTTTTTCCACTGGTCTCCGCACTTCAGTTCTCCCAACGAATACCTTTTTGGGTATCCGTTGTTCGTCCATATGATTCCCGTCACCAGCCCATTGCAGCTTCCGCAGTCTCACAATCGTTGAAACCTACGGCTCGTCAAAAATTTGATACAGCTCATGGATGAATCGAAATCGACATTGGTCCCCGTCTGGCTTTGCTCCGACTACTCGCCTCAGGACTAGTCTCTCAAAGGCGTTCAATATATTTGTTATTACTGGGTTAGGATCCATGTTTCACGCCCATAGCATAGCACAGGTCTTATCACAGATTCATATACTTGGAGTTTTGTTTTCCTGTGTATTCAGCTAGTCTTTATAATTGTCAAAACTAAATAAAATATTTTATTTGCAAGCTGTATTCTTCGGTATATTTCGTCCCTTTCATTACAGGTTCTCGTTACTTTGGCACCAAAATACACAGATTCGCCCACATTTTCGGTATTGTATTCACCAAGTGTGATATTTTATGTATTACAGGTATTCTGCTTCCATTGCATCACGAGTTTTCTTTTATTCTCATTGATTAGTAGCCCTACTAGTTTTGCTTCGCTGTCGAGTTTCAGGAAAAGTTCCTTGGCGGTTGTTAATTTCCTTGACAAAATTTTGATATCGTGCGCATAGGCTACCACTTGGTTCGACTTGTATAATAACGTACCTCTTGTATCGACAAGTAGCTTCTTCTTATGACACATTCCAGAGCCAAACTGAATAGCGATAGGGCCAGCCCCCTCTCCCTGCTCTAGTCCGATATTTGTATAAAGGCGTCGTTGAGTGGGTTATTGATGCGGAGTTAAGAGATTATCGTCGTCAATACCTTTCTAATTCTTCAATGGAATTCATTGACTCTGATGTGTTCTGATTTGAAACTACTTTGTCATTGATCACTTTTTGATATTGACGCCAGACAGCATTTTTAAAAGAACATTTATGGTTATCTTCGATGTGAATTCTTGTTGAGTCAAATGAAAAAAGGACCGGTAAGTAGGGTGATGATAGTGCTTGTAGTATAGTACACACATGTCAGATAAGCTGACATTTTTATCACTAAGAGCAATGTCAAAAACTGAAATAGCTCTCTTCGGAGATGGTATGTTGTTACATCAGGCGTGTATGAGTATATTATTTTCATTTACAAGCTAATGGAGTATTCGCCCCAGTTGATTCGATCGCGAGCAGTCCCATTGCCAATGACGAGCGTTAAAGCCACCACAGAGTAGGCATATAGGCCTATGGTTTCACTTACAAAAAATTTTTAAATATGTCTCGGAGTTTGTTAACTTTTATTGATTGAGTTTAGTTCTGTGGAAATAAACTCCGAATATTTTAAGAATTAAGTCTTAAATAAAAAGTCCTACATTTTCTATATAAGATTATTAGATTGCAGGTATGTTAGAATATTGGATGAATTTTTTATAGCTAAAGCTATAGCAGCACTCTTCGAGCACCAGTTTTAATGACCGTCTACTTCGAAAACTACCTTGGTACTCTCCAATGATATTTTCATAATAGGGCTTCAGTGTTCGTTTACTGGACACCACTTTGTATGATGGGCATAACAGAGCACTTCGTCTGCAACTTTCACACCGTAGCCTGTATCCCTTTTTATGTAAAGGGAATAGATGATGTTCCGCAAGTCATCTGGTAGCTACTCTTCTGTCCATATCCTGCATATTTAACAATGAAGGAGGTTGTATAGATGTGTTCCTCCGACTTGGAGTAGTTCTGACAATTCTAAGAGAACTGTTGTTTTTGGGGCCACAATTAGCGAACAGTACCTCTTTTACTGTTGGTAGTTGCTAGAACATCTTCTTCAGCATTTGGAATGCTCAAAACTTCGGCATTTGTAGGTGCTGTGGGAAGTTTCTAGAAATATTGGTTCCACCTGTTTTAAAAATCGATAGGGGTGCCTGATATTGCACCCTGTACGTCTTTACAGAGACCTTTCCCACTGCGTCTCTAATCGCATCTTTGACCATTTTCCACATCATTTGGATACCGTTGCTATTTGCTCCCACCTGCGAGACCGTTTTCATTGTCTTCTAGCAACGACATATATTTTGACTTCACCGAAGGGATTTAGCTTAGGTAGATTGTATGCTATTAACAGTGGCATTGATTATCTTTAATATTTGGAGATGCGAAATCGGAATTTAACTTTGAATAAGTAATAATCTGATCCACAGTGTGCATTGTGGAATGAGTGTGTCAAGAATCCTGGTGGCTCCTCGTTTTTCTACGAGAACGTGGTCTATTTAGTTGTGCATGCAGCTATCGGGAAAGTCCACGTTCTTTTCTGAATGTCACAGAGCGGGAGCAGGTGTAGCTTATGATGAGGTTTCTGCTTGTCGCAAAGCCTATTAGGCGCTGTCCGTTTGGGCTGGTCTATGTGTGTAGGTTGTCTTCTTGTTATTCCTCTGTGAGATAACTCCCGACCCATTTGGGCCTTAAAGTCCCTAGAGCAATTTTGATGTTGTTTGTGGTCAGCATGTCCATGATGTTCTAAGGTTCTGTGAAAATCACCCTCCGCCGCTTCTTCATTGTTTTCGGTCTGAACATAGCAGTTGACTAACCGATGTTAAAGAATCTTGTCTTGATGCGCATAGATCAAATCCGTTCATTAACTACCTTTAAGCGGGTGACATATTGTTTGAACTTATTGTTCACTACAAATGCCACTACATATTCATAAATGCACGACGACTCCCCACTTGTGAAGATAGTGTGTGTTTTAATGCCATTGACATCGTTTCCAAGCTGATTAGTTTTTTGCACTGCCAGTGCACCTGACATATATCAAGATCGTACGTCCATGTTCTGAAAAAGTAGTCAACTTTTCGATACGAGTGTCGCTTCCGCTTATCCGATCCAATCTGAGGTTGATTTGTTGGTTTCATGACAAGAGAATACTGAGTACAGCGTTGTCAGCGGTTTGAATCAGTCGGTTTTTTTAATACCTCCATTCCCTACCACTCTCTCCACCACTCTTTCTTCATCGCAGAAGGCTCGTGCGATCTGCATTCACATTACCTCGCTGCGCCCTTTGTGCCACCCATACACAAAGGAAGAAGCGGAGTTTTTTGGTACGCGGATGGATTTTATTTCCCACCTACCCGCCGGCTAGTCGGTTATGGCGTTCCTCTATCCACCAACCTGAGGGCACGTCTGATGGGGCGGGGGGCGAAAACCCCACACGGGCCGGTAGTAGCATATTAGAGTCCAATCAAGTTCCTTTTTGAAACCGAAAATCCTCAAGACATACTAGGTGATTCCGAGCCAGAAGGAGATTTACGTGCACAAATCTCCTTCAAAACGAGATTCAGATATAGATTCGGCCTCCATAACAGATTCGCGAAAAATCATTCAGTGGCAGATCTAACGACGAATCTTTTTAATACACACACCGAAAGTATGAAAATTTCCATGAGTAAATGTAACATTGACAATTTTTCATTTCAAATTTACAAAAACACCTCCTATGCGCAATCCGTACTATTTTTATGCGCGTTTGACGCGCTTGCACGTTATTTACAATTAAACACATAACACTAACTATTATCAAACTGGTTTGTGTTAAATTCTTATTCGTAGACCGAAACACTAATAAAATGTTTGTACTGTTAATTAATTAAATAATTTAAATTTAATTTTTTAACTTCTTGAAACTCGTCTAGATTTTCCCTAATGTGTCCACCAGTGCAGATTCAAAAAAAAAAAAAAAATCAAATCGCATCGGAGATTTGCGGTAGAGATTCGATTGTAGTGTACATATCTTGTGCATGCCATTTAGTGTTGGGATCTAGATATACTGAAATGATAATTTTCAGGAATACTTATATTAAGATTGACGGGTACTGAACTCAAATTGTTGATAAGGAAAAGGATGAAAGTCTATTTCAATTTGCATCTTCTTCTCAGATATCGCAGTACTATAAGTAGACAGACACCCATGAAATTTATACTCTTATCGAGAATTGCAACTTTCACCAGAGAATTTCACCAATTTTGTGCTTGATGATCTGCGTTGATATTAGCTTCTTGCCAAAGTAAAAACGAATTTCTTTTAAGCCAAATACTAAGGTCAACTAATGCATTAGGCTCTCCATAACTTGTAAAACACTACTGAAATGTGGCAAGTTATATACAATGAATTAGCAAATTACCTTCGTTCGGAAGCGGTTCATCGCTGTTAGCAGTGACATTAGCAGCATTTTCAGGACTAAAACTGCTGACCAAAACACAAATGTCTTGAAAACAGGATTTTCCAAAGTTAGGGAATCAAGCACCGCTTTCGCCATGTTTATAGCAATTGACCTTTTGACAATTTCAGATAGATATTTGAACAACTAACTGTACACACACGCCCAACTTAGCGGCCGGCTTTCTAAATACTAGAATTGATAGCGAATGTTGCGCGGCTGGCATGAAGATTGTAATAATGCGAAGTCATCGTTCAAGCTCGGGAAATTTCAAGTTCAATTTGTAATCTTTCTCTAGCTCCTCTGTGAAATCATTCGTGGGTCTACACATATGAGCTTGAATACATATGTGAAAGATAATCATGATTCTAGCATTTTGAACACCAGGCACATTAAGTGAGTGAGGGAGTGTCGGGCGATGATTTCAAGAACATGATGCATGTTGAAATTTGTTATTATCAGCTTGATTATTATTAAGATTAGATATGTGTGAAAAATAAAGATGTTCAAGAATATTAATAGAATAGGATAGTGACAAAATATTCTTGACCATATATGTATGTATGTACATACATCATTCGTTTAAAGTGACTATTCAATTTCGTAAACATTTTAAACTCATCATATTAACGTCTGCAATTATGTATAATTTGGCATCATTTAGAAAAAATTATGATTCAAATTAAGTTGGTAGGAAGGACTGATTCTTCGGACGGATAATGGACTTACCCATTGTAATGACTTCCTATCTCGTTCATTCGTTCGAGAGATTTCCCCGAGGAAATCTAAACGGACCTCTCATCGGTTCAAGACGTGAAGTCTTGGAGCGTGATAACGGTTCAAATACCCGATTTAAAACACGTCAAACAAATTCCACCGACTGCTTCAATTTACGTTACTTTCGTTCCGAGGAAAGGACCACAGAAAAACAAACGTTAAACAAAAAACGCGCTCCCGAATATTACCGACGCGGTGCCCGAAATAACCCACTCGAATCCAAAACCAAAAAAATGTACTCTAAAAAAAATCGCAAAACTCAAGATATGGCACCGCGTACCGACTGCAACACGAAACCGACCATTCGCGGATTACCGAAATTCTACCCTGTCGGCGGCATACTCACCTTTCGCCCGCATTAACCTTCTGAAAGGGAACGGGTTTGCTGGAAAAGAAGGACAGTGATTAAGTTAGCAGTTCTTTTTAAACTAACAATATTGTATCGAGTGAAATGGTTTTTACTTATAAAATAAATTACAAATATTCAATTACATCTAATATCCTATGTCCTGTATAGAAATTTGGTTATATACCTCTCAATTATTGTAATTTTACTTTATTTTATAATTTCATTTTAGCATTGTCGTCTTTATAAAATTGGCCTAAAAAACCAAACTGATTGCTAATTTAACAGTGAGTGATTGAAAGAGAAAATGTATAATGTGATATTGACCAAAAGTGGTCACAAAAAAAGATAAATGGCAAATGCAAAAACTGAGACTATTAACTCAGAAACAAGAAGTTGTTCGTCAATATCGCGAAACAGGATATGTGGATCACAACAATAAAAGGTTTCTCTTATTTCTTTGCTTTCAGTACTATTATTTTACTTTTACAATAAGATTCAAGCGAGATTAGCAATAAGATAAATCCGCAATCAGATTTCATGTGATACTTTCCAAGCGTTTTCAAGAGCTATACATTACACACGATATAAAAACAATCCGACTCGTAGAATAAAGAGCAAACTGATAAGTGGAAAAATTCGTGCTTGATGGAAACATAATAATTGCTGAAAAATCAGAACAAACATAGCATCAATACGATTCAAGATGTCTGGGGATTGAAAAATTTTAAAAATTAACGAGAACCCAACAAATGTTTTCGTTTTTCGCAAATAAACCAAATTTTACGATCTTTTTTTCATTGAGGAAACTACATACAATGTTGCATTAAATATATTCAATTATACATATATATATATATATATATATATACATATATATATATATATATACATATATATATATATATATATATACAATATATATACGAGGGTGGTTCAAATATGATCGAGACAAATGCTCTGACACGTTTATTTACTACTCGAAAAAATTTACAAAAAATTACAAAAATTTACAGTTTTTCTAGGTACACCCCCTTACAAATTAAGCATTTTATCCACCTTTCCAGAGTTTTATGATGCCGGTATTGAAGAATTCCTTGAGCAACTCGGACAGCCATGTGCGGTGTTGAATCTTTGACTTCCGAAGGCTTCTTTCAATGGTCCAAACATGTGGTAGTCGCAGGATGATAGATCCGGACTGTAATGAGGGTGTTCCAGTAAGTCTCACCCCAATTTCGATATTGTATCGAGCGTAATATGCGCGGTATGAGGGCGCACGATATCCTAGAGAAGAATCGCACTTCGTGCTGGAATGCTCCTCAATTTCGAGCGATAAGCGGGTTTCACGTGTGTTTTCAGAAGGTTAGAGTAGTATGCGGCATTGATGGAACGTTGAGTATGCAGGAAATCGACGTACAGCATGCCCCGCCGGTCCCAGAAAACTCTACGCATAACCTTATCCGCGGACCTGGTTGTTTTCGCTTTGACTGGCGCCCCCTGCTCGTTCTTCCTCCACTCTTCAGACGACACCTTGCTTTCGGGAGTGTTAAAATGTACTCATGTCTCGTCTAGTGACTCATGTCTCGTCTAGTAGTGAAGAATCGCGTTAAAAAAGCCTCCCCCTCCACCTCGTATCGCGTCAGCAAGCGGCGACAAACTTCCAACTGCGTGAATTTTTGCTTGAAATTCAACAGTTTAGGAACCCATCGCGTCGGTATTTTCGGATATTGAATGTGTTCGTGGATGATAGACTCTACACTACCAATACTGATGCTGTATTCAGCCGAAATGTCTTGAACATTCATCCTACGGTCCTCCAAAATGAGTTGTTCTACGCGACAAATGTTGTCTGGTGTGATGCTCGTTAGCGGTCGGCGATCATGCGGCTCATTCTCGATGGTTTCGCGACCATCCTTTAACGCTTTGGCCCATTTAAACAAAAAAGCCCTACTCAGCCACTCACTACCGAACTTATTTCGCAAACCCAGAAAAATTTCCGTATTTTTAACGCCTTCCCACACTAAAAAACGAATGACAATACGTTTGCGAAACGGCGGTGTGTACTAGACGTTCACTCATGGTCGTAGCACGTGCGTAAACCATGAGCTCTCGACAAGGACTCAGCTATCACATACTCAAACCACGAGCTTTATAACATACATGCGCGCCATCTACAGCGTTTGTCTGCATCATATTTGAACTTACTGGATAGATAATGTAAGTGGGGATGCTTACAATAATGCAACACCATGCAAATACCTTAACATATAATAAATTCGAAATTTGTGCACATGCATGGCGATATAAAGTATTTTTTTTTTCATTTTCTTCCGTTCCAAAATATTTTTTAATTGAACGACATACTGCAATGTATGATTGTTCGAAACAAAAGACACAAATTATCGCAGAATTTATGAATCTACCTTAAAATGAGAAATATGGGAACTTATCACTATTCATTTAACTGACGTCAACTAAGCTACGCAAATGTGAGCTAACCACTCATAGTCGTCACACGTTGAACTTCAAACAACCAAATTTACGCAAATCATTCAAATAAAAATTAAGTGGTGTTTTAAATGTTCAACTTATATCCTAACCTATTCTATACATCATATTTAACTTATTTCAACATTTCAGCTACTATTCTCAATTTATTTTATTCAGGGCGTAACTAAATAGGATTTTAATGTATGCGTCGAATATCACCAACAGGCGATGAATCATCCTGTTGGTGACACTTGACGTGAGAAACGCCTTCAACTCCGCTAGATGGGTGGATACGCTGGAAAACTCTTTTCAAGTTCCAGAATGTCTAATGATCTACGAACGACACAGGGCCAACGAGGGATGAAAGTTACATCGGGTGTTGCCCAGGGGTCTATCCTTGGTCCGGACCTGTGGAATGTGTCTTACGACGGGCTACTGAGACTTGAGATGCCAGATGAGCCGCGCTTGTTTGGCTATGTGGATGACGTTGCTGCTCTGGTCGCTGGAGCCCCGTTGAACAAGCACAACTTAGGCTAGGTATGTTAATGCGCCGAGTGAGAGACTGGATGACTGATCGAGGGTTCAGTTTAGCACTGGAGAAAACCGAAGTGGACATATTGATAGAAAAGAGAGTCCCTAGAGTAAGGATGATCAGTATTGGAGACATATTAATCGATTCGAAGCCAGCGGTAAAGTACCTGGAGCTACTGATCGACTCGAAGATGAGTTCCTCTGAGCAAATCAGGGTAACGGCTGAGAAGGCTGCTTCGGGAGTATCGGCTCTGAGTCGACTTATGGCCAACGTAGGCGGACCAAGCCCATCAAGAAGACGCCTCTTGATGAGTGCTGTAGGCTCAGTGCTACTGTACGGAGCAGAAATATGGGGCGACGCTCTCAGTAAAGAGGTATACCGAAGACGTTTGGCACAGGTACAGAGAAGGGGAGCAATGAGGATTGCATCTTCGTATCCGACAGTCTCTGATTTTGCCCTGCGAATTATTGCAGGCGTGATATTTGTTGCCACCCTTGCTAGAGAGCGCCGCACTATTTACCTGCGTCGAAACGAGGATGCTAGGGAGATGGTTGCCCGCTAGGAGAGACAGCGCTCACTCAACGATTGGCAGCAGTCTTGGGTGAATTGCACGGAGAGAAGGTGGACTGCGCGCCTCATCCCGGATATGAGACCATGGCTCAATCGAAGGCAGGGTGAGACTGCCGTTATCCACTCCTCGCTGACGTCAAGTCCCGGTGCAGTCGCAGGAATCTGTCATCTAACCTTACCAGATGGTTGGAAAATTTATATAGGGGCAGCAGGTCTCTGTGGAATATCAATCCGCGGGATGGGTGGTTATTACAGCATTTATGATAGATACTGGTTCCAAATCAGGTCAGTTAGTACCACCTCAGTATCAGTAGGATAGGGCACGAAAGGGCAGAGCATATACAGGTATACTAAATAGCATTCGCGGCTCGTGCTAATAAAAGTGGGGGCTTGTTTTGTACACATGCACTGCGTCCAAGGAGTAACATTCCTTGAACATAAACTGATTTTCTATTGTAGGCTTTACGCAAAAGAGTTCTTAAATCGATGAAATGAAAAAAAAAACTTCTCGCTTGAATTAAAAATTCGTTGCATAAGAAACCTTCTTGGTGTATTCCACTCATATCAAGAGTCATTTAAAAGTTGTAGTGATTAATAATAACAATTGAATATATTGAACACAAAACTAATACTAAATAATTGCTCTTTTTATCATTTGTATAGATAATCTTTGTCATGTATGATTTTATCCACAGTCTCAATGCTTAAGTCTTTGCAAATTTCCCTGTTTTCAATGTACCATAGAATTCCAAAAATAATTTTGTAGCAGTTCTAGTTTTATTCTCATGTTTTGAGTTCGAAATCACAAATTATTTTAAAACATTTCCCAGGCATTCAATTTTTGTTCGATTCTTATATACTATACGTTTCTCTTGCATTTGATTGATTTGTATTTGAAATGAGCAGAAGTCGAAAATTTCTCACCAGGCTCCCGCTTTGCGGTACAAGTTTTGTAAACTACAAGACAACAAACGCTGCATGCATGGACACAATACATTATATCATAGAGTTGAGATTTACCCATGTGAAAAAGGAATGCACTACTTTGGGACTATGCATTCTAGGATTCTTAATCTTAGGACTAGTCCTGACAGAATTGATTATGATGTGCCTAATTTTGAGGAACGCACATACTATAATTCGTATACTAGAAATAAGTTACTGCATTCCAAATCTATTGAAAATACTAGTTAAAGAAAATTCAAATTTTAGACCGGTTTATCTAAAAGTAGAAATTTTGTGTTCGCTGACCTCTGATATGAAATAACTTGATGCTGGACAAGTTCAAAGACTTTATCTGAACTTGAAAAGTTTTCTTTAAATTTTTTTAAATATATTATGGTAATACACAATGCATGAAATTAAAATTAAATATACCAACGCTTCTGGTTATTCGATGAAATGCCGTCAGTGGTATTACAAAGAACATTTTAATAACTAACACTGCTGACCAAAACATATAAGACGTAAAGACCGGATTGCCGAAATTTATCAGATCTTCAAATGATTTAGTCATTTTAGTAGATTTTATATAAAATTGACCGCACGGCTAAAATTATTCTTCTAAACACAAAGTAACTGTCTGAACACTGAATGGAATCTAAGGTGCGTACTGAAAGCCATACGAATTGAGTATATTTTTAATGTACACTCAAATGTATCGCACCCAAATTGCGTAATTCTCATGATATGTATGTAATTTACTTTAACAATTTACAATTCTATTAGCAGATAAATCCACGGAAATATTATTTCGATAGCTATTTATGTCCAATAGTACAGTTGATATACTCGTAGTCTTAGAAAAAGATAAAAGTATCGAAATGTGGATCTAAAATTTAATTGATTGTTTATAGGATCAAGAAGCATATTTTCTTTTCCTTGGAGAGTTAGTAAAAATCAATCCACAGAAATTATCGCCATTCATCACCAAGCTGCTTTCGCATTACGAAATTTTCAATACTAGATCTGTTTGTGCCTCAGCTGTATTTGGGGCCATATTCTTGGCCATTATTTTATTGCTGTAAAGCTTGCCAATACTTGAAGTGCGTAAAATATCAGTAAAGCAGATATTTTAAAATTCATATTTTCATTAGATAAGGTATCAGTATTTTGTTCTTGTGAGATTATGATTGAACTACACTTCCAGCTCCGATAACTGCAAACTTAAAGAAGGCTGGTAGCAGTAAATATTATTGATAAAAAAAACATTGACCGATTTTTATTGTTCCAGAAAAATATAGGGCGTTGTTAAATATAGTCGATCGTTAAACTGATGATATAACGTTATTTTTCTCACGCTTGAATCTTAAAAAATTCAAACATTAGAAAAGCTGAGTAAGAAATGTTGAAAATTCAGCAAGTGGTAGCATTAATTTTAACTTATTTTCTTGGGTCCAGCTCCTGTTGTGCGTGGAAAAGGGACGATATTCCTTCACGTATAAGCGTAATCTTCTGGGCGAGTGGAAATTGGCTCAGGCGGAGACAAAAGAAAAATTCTATTGTGTTAGCTGCGGTGTCTTTGGTCATCCAGCATCATATCGAGGATGCCCCCGGTATCAACATGTAAAATAATATTTACTCCGAAACCAAGTCAAGTACACCACAGTGTGATACCTACCAACTTCGTCAAGCCCGGGGTGTAATTTGCACGTGCTGCGAAAGGACCAGCAGACAATGTAAATAAAATAAATAATGTACTCGTAAGTGGCAATAATGAGCTGCTTCTTAAAATTTATCAGCAATTAAATTCCTTATCGGAGAGAATCGATAAACAGAATTCTAAAATTAGCTTTGTTTTTCAGCGTTTAGGGCTTTCAAATGCCTCAAAATAAGTTATCATCCAGTCACATTCCCATGGATAAGGTTCATCTCATCTCGATCAACGTCAACTCCATTGTGAGTCTAGATCGAAATGACTGACTCTTGGAGTTCCTTGTCAAGCAAAAGCCTGACATCACTGAAACCTACCTCAATTCATGGCACTCCATGACATTCAAGGATTTTGAATTCGTAAGAAACTATAGAGTAATAGGTGACGGGGGAGGTGGCACCAGGATATTGTTGAGAAGACCCTATTGTTTCCAAGATATGGAAAAAGTCGAATTCAAAAACTTTGAATTTCTTGAAGTGTCCATTATCAAAATCTCACTGCCAGGTGGGGATAACCTCTTCGTTATCTCTGCCTATGCAACTGGTCGAAATTTTCTCAAGTTCAACGAGGAGCTCAATTCCTTGTTTGAAATACTCGAATTGAACAGGCTGCATAGTTATTATATTCTTGCTGGTGACCTGAATGCCAAGCATACATCATGGCTGAACGCCACCAATAATCCAAGAGGTGTATTCCTGAAATCGTGGATAACAGAGAACCAAATTGAATACAGGGGCAATCTATATGGGCCGGAGTTCCCAACAAACCCTAGGACAAATTCATATTTGGACCTCTGCATTGCTGATGCAAGACTTGAATTCAACTTTAATAGTCCTCAACGGAAACTACAGGTGCTTCCTTACGATAGCGACCAGAACGCAATCGTAATGGAAATCAATCATCAAAGGGATTATGTCTTCCTCATTCCAGTTCAACACGAAAATCATCGGTTGAATTTCAAAAAAAACAGACTGGGGAAAGTTTCAAAAGAGGTTTAATCGAGAGTACCAGTAGCAACGTCCTCCTTCAGATGATGACAATGCTTGCTCAATGCTTCGTAATGACAGGAATCTAACTAACGATGAAATATATCTCTATTTGTCGAAGTTAGATAAGCTGACGTTGGAAACGATTGAGAAAGTCGTTCCCAAGATTAAATATCGAAACAATATGGAAGGATATGAAACACCAACCATTGCAAGGTTGAAAAGATTGAAAAGCCTTCTTCTCACATGCGTCAACAATATTTATCGGCGATTTTTGGACTACAACCATCCCTCGTTGGCTTTGTTGAAATTACACCTGAAGAATGTCCGGAACTTAATCCGTTCATACTTCAGGAGTGAGGTGAGCAATCAATGGACGGAAAAACTGCGGGGTATTAGCCCACAGGACCCAAATGGCGTTTTCGCGAAAGTGAATAGCATATACCGCAAGAAGTCTCGTGTGAAGGTATCGAATCTTGAATTCATTAGTGATGAGATAAATCTTCTCGATAGGGCTGGTATCGAAATTGATAGTATAACAACGGATAGAAATGGAAACAGGATCATATGTGAGGGATTGCATACCTGATTGAAACACGTTTTCAGTTGGTTCATCTACCAAACCCTGAGAGAGGGAATGAAATATTTTCAGAGGTCGTTGAAGCAAAAGTTTCCGATTTCAAATCAAGTCTGAACGGCCAATCAATTCTTCATAACAATGAAACATTAACATTGACCTCATACCGAGCTTGAATCTTATTGATTATTTTGTCAACTATGAAGACTTGACTTTCATATTTCGCTGGATAAATAACGAGAAATCGTGTGGTACTGCTGGTGTTGTACATGTAGTTCCCCGACATTTTCCTGAAGTTGCTATTAGGAATTATTGCATATTGTTCAACAACATGTTGAGCAATTCATATTTCCCAAATGAGTGGGGAAAGGCTAAAGAATTTCTGATCCTGAAGAAACGAAAAGAATGTTCATGCTCTAAAAGCTATCGCCCAATCAGGTTGCTGCCTAACATCAGCAAAGTGTTTGAAGTGATACTCAACAAAGCATTAAACGACCAGTTGGGAAATATGAGGTGATGCCGAATTGCCAATTTGGTTTTCGTGCCAGGCATCCAACCATACATGCGACAACTAAAGTAACCCCAGACCTCTGTTGGAAACTAAATGATAGAGAATGTGTTGGAGCGTGTCTCATTGATATGGAGAAAGCCTTCGATACGGTGTGGTTAGATGGACTAGTTTTTAAACTCCTTCAGGACAGGTTCCACAGACACCTTGTCGCCATGATGTGCAATATTTTATACGGGAAATAATTTGTTATAGCTGATGGAAATCTGACAACAATGCGCGAATTTATGGTCTTGAATGGTCTACAGCAGGGAATAGTTATTGCGCCTCTGCTTTTCTCAATATTCATCGCAAACTATTGAACGGCTTTGGTTTTAACGTCTCGCCAACGCGAACATTGGTAGTGTTTGCTGATGATCTGATCATTGATACGGCAGACCAAAAAGCTACAATAGTTCAGAACAATCTTCAAAAAATGTTCAATGATGTGAACATGTCAAAATTATGCTCAGTTAGGTACAAAAAGTAGTCGTGACACTACGAAGACTCTTTCATTCTAGATACATTGGTCAAAAGAACAAAATTGTCCCTAGTTAGACCAGTTTTGACATATGGATGTCAGATCTGGTACAACCAGAGTGCTAGTACTATGGACAGATTAAGAGTTTTCGGAAGTAAATGTCTTCGTGCATGCACTGGTTTGTACAGAAAGCCTGAGACGGACTGGAAGCATTATTTATTTATTCCATCTAACAGACTGAATAATCCAATAACAAAATGGAACGCAAAGAATAAATCAGCAATATTTAAATGAAAAGTATAATAAAATAACGATAATTGTAAGTTAAACTAGTAGTAAGTCTCTTAGTTTGTTCTTAAATGCTATGTAAGAAGAGGGGAAAGGACCAATCCCGAGATTATTATGATTTCGTACGAATCTTAAAATTGGTGAATGGAAATATAAATCAGTTCTAGCATATGGTATAACGAAATACGAGCTCATCCGAGATGAACGAGATGTTTGTCGGAAACGCAGCTCAGAAAAAATATTTAACGGGACTTGATGGTAGTAGAGTTTATACAAAAAAAATGGTCTAAATAAGTTCGTCGGGATATTAGAGATGGAGGAGATAGGAAGGATAAACGACTTTCATAGGGCTGATACGGTAAATTACAACTTAAGGAAAAGAAGACGCGTAAACTTTCTTTGAACAGTTTCTAGAGAAGACACGAGATAGGAATATCGGGGGGACCAGATAACAGAACAGTATTCAAGCAAAGGGCGAAAAAGACAAACAAATAGGCGGACAGAAGTAGAGATGCTATTGAATTTATGTACTTGCTTAAGGATAAACCCGGAAACTCTAGACGCCTTAGTAGTCACATTTAAAATATGTGCATCAAATTTGAGTTTTGGATCAAAAGTTACTCCGAGGTCTTTATGACTGAACACTTCAGAGAGCAAAATATCATTTAATATATCATTAAAATTAATAGAAGAGTCCTTGAGTGAAAAAGTCAGTTTATAACATTTAGTAATGTTAAGACACAAATGATTTGAAGCACACCATTTATTTAGAGCATTCAGATCAGTTTGGAGGAGCAGACAGTCTAATGGAATTTGACTGCTCGAAATACTTTGAAGTCATCAGCATACAAGAGGCAAGAGGAATTAATTATATAAGGAAGATCGTTTATGAACAACAAAAAGAAAAGAGGTCTAGAATTGAACCTTGTGGAACACCAGATGAAGAATAAAAAGGACTAGACGTAGTACCAGAGAGACTTACTCGACAGGGACGACACGATAGATAAGATGACAGCCAATGACAGTGTCAAAGGCCTTGGAGAAATCTATGAAGATCACATCAACTTGCAGTTGGTTATCCAAAGCTCTTGCAATACTGTTTGTGAACTCCATTAAATTAAAGTCAGTGGAGTATCCTTTGAGTAAGCAATGCTGCTCTGGAGCAATAATAGAAGCTGATGAGTTTGAGAGGCGGTTATGAACCAGCCGTTCAAGTAACTTTGGAAAGCAGGAAAGTAAGGAAATAGGACAATAATTGGAAACTGGCGTAGGATCACCACTTTTAAAAATAGGCACAAAATTAGCTGTTTTTCAAGGATTAGGGAAAGTACCAGTTTTCAAACTTCGATTGAAGAGGAGAGATAAAGGAAAACCAAGCGATGCGGCTAACGACTTTATAAATGTGTTTGGCAAACCATCCGGCCCAAGGCTTATATTAGGATTAAGAGCATTGACCAAAGATTCGACTTCAGATACATCTGTACAAATATAGGAAATTGGGAAGGGAAGATGATTAGGTAAGATACAGGATGCACAGCTGCATCGGGAGGAGAAAAAGTCGAGGAGAAAAATTGGGCGAATGAGTCAGTAACTTCTTGAGGAGAAGAAACCTCTGCACCATTCCAACGGACCTTGCTAGGACTGGAAAAAGAGGATTTCAGCGAACTAATATAAGACCAAAAAGGCTTTGTATTATTAACCACAAGAGAGCTATCCAGACTACTGAAATAAGTCTTCAGAGCATATTCGATCTCTTTTTTGGCAATAGCAGGCAACCTGCTAAAATTAAATCTTGCTTCAATAGTGCCGATGTGCCTTATCTTTTGCTCGTAGGGCACTAAGCACTCGCTTTGTAAACCAAGGTTTTTGATTTGCTTTACGGGATGCCTAAAGAGACGTAAAACAGCGAATAAGACTATAAATATATATGTAAAATTTATCTAAAGCAGCCTCACAATTTAGCCCCCTGAAGAAATCTAGCCGGTTGACTGAAAGTAAGTCTGTATTAATAGATTCATAGTTAGCTTTAAAAAAGTTAAGTTTTGGAGTTGGATGAGGTTTGTTAAATTTAATTTCATCAACTATAAGATCTATAGATAAAGGAGGATGATGCCGATCAGGAGGAACATAGGGATGTACGGCTTGAGATACAGATAAGTAGCTAACCGGAACATTTGATAAAACAATGTCAAGGAGACGACCATTAAAATTGCAGATATGATTAAATTGAGAAAAGGAGCAATGAGATAATATAGGAAGGATGACAGGGTTATAGAAAAAGGATCAACTCTATGTATGATAAGTTAAAAGCCCCGCAAACCAATATTTTGGGGCGAGGGAATCGCAAAACTAGATATGAGGATAGATTATCAAAAAACGTCTCATAAACAGTTAACGGTGAATTACAGGGAATATAAATAGGCAAAATCAAGAACTCTGTATGATGAGGGAGATAGATTTTGACAATAACACATTCTACAGTATGAGAAAAATAGAAATCAGAACAAAGGGAACTAGGTAGCGTTTCGCAAACTGCAACCAAAGCTCTACCACCATCAGCCTTATTAGTAGCAATAAGGTCGCAGTCACATCTATATACCATATGATTAGGAAACATTTCACTGCTCAAAATGTTTCCATTCAGCCAGGTCTCGGAGAAACAAATAATAGAATCATTACTAAGTTCATAGGAGATAAATAGTTCCTCAAGCTTGGTCCTTAATCCTCGTACATTTTGGTAAAAAATAGAGATACACATTTTATTAGAAGAGAAGTTACATTGAACAGTATTAAGGTTCGAAAGAGATTCATTGAGGTTTAAAAAGTATACAGTGCAATAAACATTATGATTATCAGAATATTCATCAAGATTACTTGTGACTACAGCTTTAGGATTTCGTTTATTGACCGACGAAAATTTCTTCGTCTCATTTCAAACGGCTTAACAAGTACACCAGCAGGCCAGTAATTCGAATCAGGATAATATCAATATTTGCAGATATCACCAATTTAAATGAGGCAACTACTTTGTCAGTTAAATTTTCCTGAGTCAACTTATGACAACTAAAAACTTTAACGGATGATCCAAACTTTTTGTTGACATAATGCTTTAAGTCTTTAACAAAAGTTTTGTACGCCACTCTAAAGATGAAGATATTTTTCAAAGCTATAGAAGCACCGAATGACAGGAGAATCGAGACCTGTTGAGGGAACGTGGTCACTCGATTTCAGATGTTGAATTGGAGGTGGTATTTTCCTTGGAATCGCATTATATATCGAACAGAAGAAATTATCAAACTGCTCAAGTGACGAGAGTCGATATCTTCATATTGAAACTTTTTCGGAATCATATCGCAAGATCTGTAACTGTGAGTGAAAAACCCTGGATTTCACAGCCGTTCCACCCTACAGACAAGTGCATTGCGATTCACCTCGCTACTGGCTTCGTTCCTCCAGAAGCATTCATGTATTTGGACATGAATCGATATGTTTTTGATTCTGACGGTGTCCCAACCATATATCACACATATAGACGGGCCACCGATAAGTAGATAAAATACCCTCGGAATTTGAGTTCACGAGACCAATAATTCCAATGAAGATACTCATTTGCTAGATTCGTTGAGGCTGGTCGAGCTGAGACGGAGCAATCTTAGTATTGGCGGCTGAATGACAATGTCTAAATTATTCGTGTTTATTTTCAGTTTTTGTGTTTTTCGTTGCTTAGTTTTTGAGTTTCAGCTCATTATTGCTACATTTAGTGTTGATGTTTATTTGTGCTAAAAATAAGGTATAGGTTAGGTATATGTTATGTTTATTACATAAGGTATAGACATAATGTTTGTTTGCGCCGGGACTCTTTTGTCCCGACCTTTGATTTTATTATTTTGCGTAGCAATGCATAACACACTGATTGAACCTTAAGATTGGCATTTATTTAAATGATGCGTGTATTTATATTGTATTTCAGAGTCTTGTTTATCACAATTTCTCAAATTTTTAGTCGAAACATATATGATCACTAAAAGTTACAAATTATCACAATTAAAAGATTTGGATGCTTCACACTTAAGCTTATTCCTCCTAACCACGATTCAATGAATGCCCAAGACACTAGATAACTGACTGCATCGGCCGCGTATTTCACCCACGATCAATTGCAAAAGCGATTTGCTGACCAGACAAACGCGCCAGAGAAAGAACGCTGAGTTTGCGTCTTTTCGCTGGCATGCCTGCCTTTTTTCATGAAATGTAACCCAACTTCTTCGATTACGGATCCACTTTATGGACAAATGCACTAGCTGAATGTGCATGGGTCAGCAATTTGGCTGGGAATGAAATATAGCAAATGGAATTACAGTTTGTGGTAAAATTTAGGATTCGTGAAAGTTGAATTAAAATATTTAAAATTGAATTAAATTATTGATTTTGGGTGAAATGCCGGCGAAAGGTAAATACAATGGTTCTTAACGGGAACAGTAAATGCTTGATTAATTGATCGGTGAATTGAATTAAAATGATCGATCAATTGATAAATCAATCAAATAAATCGAATTAATTACAGATGGGCTAATTGTTACAGTGCTTTTTAACCTTAAATAATTACGTAAGGTGATTGAAGTGCTGATGTTGCCGGAGCAGGCCGTGATGGGCGCTCAAGGGGTGTCAGGAACTCAACAAGGTTAAACGCTTAGGTAAGGAATATTGCAATAAAATTTTTAAGTATAAGTTAAAGTTTTTGATTGAATTTTATCAGAATTGTGTAGGATTCAAGTTCACTGTTGTGTTATAATTATAAATAATTTTTGAATAGTGTTAGTTGGTTTTTCTCCTTTTTCCGATCGAATCATAAAATATGTAAAAATCTTAATTAATTAGAATTTGCTATGGTTTTTTTTTTTGATCAAATGTGTTTAACTGATAACTTATAAATTTAGAGAGCCATTTGAGCCATTAAGTTTTTGTATTGCTATTGTTTGGAATTTACTTTATATCCTTTTAAAATTTATAATGATTAGTATTGAATAAAGCACTTCTGACTTTGACTTTGTCGTTATCTTCTGAAGAAAAATAATATGCTTTTAACTTTTCCGATTAAGAGGGCGGAATGAGAGCTACACGCTTGTCATTTAAGAAGAACTCCTTATTTCATTGTACACATTTCCTCCCAACTTTGCTTTTGACTTTATGGCGCAGAGTGCAACAAATAGTTATTTGTACTACGATCTTCACATGTGGTAAGTTATTGACGATTTGTTCGATATGATCTTCAATGCCTGGTAATTCATCTACCTCCACTGAATTAAACGAAGAGGCGCTCAAAATACCTTCTAAAGATTTTTAAATTATTCTGGGGGCTTTCAATGCTCAAATTAGCCGAATAAGGCTCACACTGGAAATTTTACGTCGGAGAGAAACATCATCAAAAGCTCTAACCTTTACCCGCATAGAGATGTTCTTAAAAAAATGTGGATAATCTTTAAGGCGTCAGCTACACCAGTGTTAAGGTACCTATTGCGGAGTGTACCTTATATATATATATATATATATATATATATATATATATATATATATATATTTATATATATATATATATATATATATATATATATATATATATATATATATATATATATATATATATATATTTGTGACCGTTCTAGATGTCGCAATTTTACTCCAATTTTCACAAAATTTTCAGTGAACGTGTATTGGGTAAATATCTCTGCTATGTTCACATCGACACATCCATAAAACAACGTGGGCATCCCCAGACGGTCGCACATTCAACCAGATCGACCATGTTCTCATACAAAAACGAGGGGCCACCAGCATTCTCAACACGCACTCGCTCCGTGATGGTGTCAGTAATTCGGACCACTACCTTATAAGGGTCAAGTTCCCATGCCACATCTCTAAGAGCTGTAGACAAGGAGCATCAGCTCCTCCAATGTACCAGATACACAAGCTAAATGATAGCTCAGTGACGCCCAAAGGCATGTAAGCACTGGAAGCATGCATCAACATATCCCCGCAGGTGGGAGAAAGTAACAATGACATCAAAATCATGTTCAAGACAGTAAGAGTTGCGGTGACAGAAGAAGCCGAGGACGTTTTGGGGCACCACGCAAAGAAAAGTAGGAATGACTGATACGGCGGAAAATGCAAGGAAGCGATTAAAAAAAGGAACCAGGCACACAAAGAATATATCCAGTGGCCAACTCGGGCCAAAAAGGAACAATATAAAAGCCTTCAACGTCAAGCTAAAAAAATGTGCCAAAGAAAGAAACGACTGACAATAAACACCAAGATCCAATAGATGAATGAAAACAGGGCCCTACTGAAGTCAGATCGGTGCATGCCTCTATCAAACAACTAAGAGACACCTTCAATCCACAGACAAGTCTTTGCAAAAGTGTGCAAGGAGCAATCATAAGCGACCCAGTCGATATTAAAAACAGATGGCTGCAATATTTCCAGATGTTACTCACAGCGGCCCCATCAAAGACTGAAACTGTGAAGCAGGGCAAGAGGCCCCAGTCTCGCTACCAACCAGAAACGAAGCACAGGCAGCAGTATGGTGCCTTAGAAAAAATAAGGCTGCTGCAATTTATGGAATACCAGCAGAACTGCTCAAGAGCGGGGGTCCCCATCTAAGTTATCTTCTGCATTGACTACATTGCAGAATATGAGCAGTTACCGGAGGACGGGTGAAAAGTATATGTCCTGCACACAAAAAAGGGACAAGTTAAGGTATGAAAATTAACAAACCAAGGTATGAAAATTATAGAGGCACGTCTTATAAAGTGCTCTCCAAAATCATAGAAAGAAAAGTAAAGCCGTACTATGAAATTATCATAGCAGAGTATCAGGGAGGCTTTCGAAGTGGACGGTCTACAATAGACCAAATATTGTCAGTAAATCAGGCACTCGAAAAGTACTGGGAATATACAATAACATCTATATGTACCAAATTTTTTGTAGACTTTCAGCAAGCATACGACAGTGTCGAAAGAAATGCGCTGTACAAACTTATGCTTGACTTTGGCGTCCCAACAAAACTAGTCCGTATGGTCAATGTCACAACGCTAAACAGAGAGTCCCAGGTCAAGGTAAACGGTGAACTAACGGACAGGTTCATCATGGAATCAGGCTTAAAGTAAGGGGATGAACTTGCACCCATTCTCTTTAATATTGCGCTGGAACATGTTACGAGAAAGATATCGGCTGAAACCTCGGGTACACTCATGTTCAAGTCCACACAATTGGTAGCATATGCTGATGACTTCAATATTATAGCACGTTTAATCTTAGATGCCAGAGGAGCATTTCTGAGTTTAGAATCTGAAGCAAACCGAATTGGCCTACAAGTTAATGAAACGGAAACTAAATTCATGACTCAAACGAGGAAGAAAACTCCAGTTCGACAAAACCTGACCGTGTCTATCTTGGAGCCAACCGCATAACGCCACAAAAAAGCATATCTCTCCATGCCTCCCATTCTAAGGTCCAGAGTTGTGCACAAACACTAGTCAAACCTGTACCCATAAGCCGAAGGTCCCAGGTTCAAATCTCGTTGGGAGCAACGTGATTTAGTTTAGGGGGTTTTTCGGACAGACTATGAGTGTTCACTCAGTGGTGATATGTACTGATTTAATCAGATCATATCATAGCTGCGCAGGCACACGGGAGCATGGTACTGACCAAACCAACTTCCGAAAAAATCAATACGGTCATGAAAATGAGATACTCTAACTATCTCTAAGCGAAGGCCTGAGAAGGGCTGTAGTGCTACAAAGAAAAAATCAAACCTGTGCTGTTATATGGAAGTGAAACATGATCCCTGACCAGCGAGTCCGAAAAGGAAGTGGACGTATTTGAACACAACGTTTTTCGGAAAATCTGCGCCCAAGACCGAGGACTCGCTGGGAACACACAATAGAAGCTGACAGCAGATCCTTGTTGGGAGTAAATAACTGGCGGACTAGGTCGTGGAACCGTGATGATTGCACCATAGATAATGATGCAAGAAATTTTACAAAAACATACTAGTTACGCATCCTGTCTATCCGTCTATCTGTCCATCCGTCCGTCAATGCGTACGTCACTGGAAGTTTCTTCAGAAACTATAGAAGCAACAAAACTCAAACTTTGTGAAAAGGTCAGAAGTGGTGGTCTCTCAAAAGTTTAGGTCTTATCAAATACTTCAAATTTTTTTTAAAGGGGCTCCCTCCTTACAACGAAGTAGCCTTCAACAACTTTTTTCATCAAATGCAGTCGAGTAGGGTATCAAATGAAAGGTTTTAGCACTTTCAGAACCTGAAAAAATAATTTTTTACATCAAGGGACCCAGGGGGAGTCAAAATGTACGAACAATTTTTGTGTGCCCTTCCCTCGCGATTTTACACCTTTGAGCTGAAAAATCAGAAAAAAATCCCAATGGTAGGTCTTTATGAGTACAAGGGCAACAAATACCTTAGGAATCAAAATCCACTCAACTCTGTTAATAATACTCGTAGTTTGATTAGTAAATTTTATATTTCCCCTGTAAATCGAAACGGTGCCCTTAAAACTTCTTAAAATTTTACAGTTATGTTGGTTCATATAAATCCTTATGCCTATGAAATTTCATGGAAATCAAATCATAATCAAGTGAGCTATCGCCATTTGAATTTTATGGAACTACAACGACAATAACACGTGTTGATGGTTGATACATATTTCAAATCGACCTAGGTACTCTTATTTTCTCCGAGTTTTCTGGAAAATATAAGTTATAGTCTTTAATTTGAACATGTTCAATCGGCTGAGCATTCAGAAAAATTATTTAATCTAGAATAAAATGGCACCTGTTCCGCACTTGTAAAAGAAACTCTACATCTTTTAGATACATTTGAATGGTTTCTTATTCAGCTATTGGATGAACAATTCAAGTTATCAATTCATGCCATCAGAAAACTTGTTTGGAACCCTAGGATGATTACAAAGCTCTTTTGGTAGGAGCACTCTCTTACTTACTTGACTTCTATCATTTCTAAATTGTAGATGATCATCTTCAGCCAGTCATTAATGAATTCAAGCAAGTGTTAATATCATGCACTTTAAATGTTGAAGATGGGGAAAAATAACACAAATTTATTCAATCTTCTCATTTAAAACAGCCGTCATTTTGTTTTACGATTACTGATATCACTAGTTGAATGAACCTTCAAAGATATTCATGATACCCATCATTCCTGAAACTTTCATGCAAACCCTAGCCCGCCCGTTGTCTGAGTCGGTAAAAAGCGCATATTGTTCCAAAGCCATATGGTTCCATAGTAATACAGTGCATATTGTTGCATGGTAGCACAGGAAAATTCAAATCACTATAACGTCGCTAAATACCATTTGATCTTTGTGATTTGTGTATCAAATTTCATTGAATTTAAGGGTACCGTTACGGTTTCATTGAAGACAATGTAAAATTGATAAATTATACTATTTATAACAAAGTTGATCGAATTTCGACTTCTGACGTATTTTTTGTTGTTGCACTTATAAAGGTCTACATTTGTTATTTTTTCAGATTTTTCGGATGGAAGGTGTCCAATCGCGAGAGAGGTACGAGTATGTGAGCATTTTGTACATTTTCCCTTTCGCTGCCCGCCTTGGTAATGATAAGATAATTTTAAAACTTGTTTGGAAAAGATCTCATTGAGACCTTTTCAATGACACCCTACTCGACTACCAATGGCGAAAAAAATGATTTGAAGGATCCCCTCAATATATGGGGAGACTCTCACAGAAAAAATTTTTACCCTAAATCTTTCGAGAAGTCACCACTTCTGACCTTTCTACAGTTTCATAGCTGTAACTTCTTCAGTTTCGGAGAAAAACTGCTGTGACATACAGATGGACGGACGGGTAGACGAACACAGGTCGTGATTTCAATAGGGTTTTGTATTTTAGTACAAAATCTTAAAAAAATTTCACGGAACTCTCCCGTTACATTGTCAAAATCTGTCTGCCAATTTCCCAACTTGCTCGAAGTAAGTAATGTGGGAACATTTTTATCCAGGCAAAAACGTATGCTTTAAAATATTGTTGTTTTCCAAAGTACTGTAGGATTTTATTAATTTTTTTTGTGGTACTTAAAAGCATAAGGATGAATGTTTATTTTCCAAAAAGAATGAAATAAATGTTTTCCTTTGGCTTAATGCTTGCTAGATTTGGAAACTTTTGTCTACTACGGCCTCAAATGAATAAGAATTTATTTATTTATTTATTATTTAATTACTCAATGACTACGGCACATAAATTATGCCACTTTATTCCAAGCTCACCTAAAGTCAAATCAATATAAACAAACTTTTGAAAGCACACAATGCATGAATGGAGCTTTATAATCTGCTAAAGTTTACTTCCATGAACTGGAGTGTATTTTGCATTTGAGCATTAAACCGGCGTTTAATACCTTACATAATAGCAAAAACAACTGACTAACCTGAGTTCTCATACGTTGCGATCCAGTTAGGAAGGACATAGATAGCATCTTTAGAACTAAAACTCCAGACCAAAAGGCATACGCGGCGAAAACAGGATTTTGAAAATTCACAAGAGCTAACGCTGACTGCGGCATGATGATTTGAATTAATCAACTTTGAATATAAATTCACTCGCGTATTATTATGCTGGTACCGTTTCTTCACTTGTCCCGAAGTAGAAAACGAATGAAGATACTAACATGAACTCCGAATTCGCCGGTCACCGTGGCTTGCATGTTCGATGATAAAGTATAATCTTTTCTTTGCTAGAACGTCAGAGAGCTTTCAGAGACCATCTTGACTTTAATTGTGTCTGGCCTGGTACGAGTATCCATATCTGATACTTTTAATATAAGCGATTTGGAATTTCTCACTTTGTAGATATTTTAATGTGATTCTAATACGATTTTGTAAAAAAAAATATCATTGTTTTGTTTGTCTGCCTTGTGGTTTTCTTTTAATGAAAGGGAACGTTCATTAATGAGCTGTTTTTTTTTAATGTGCCCCTCTCCTCCTCCTAGTGAGATTGTTGGGACCCCCATCCCTATCATGAGATTTACGATATCGTTGCAGTGCAAAATTTATTTTCAACAAGTTGGGTAGACAGACCTATGCTCATGTCAGAAGGATTTTGTATCCAATATCTCAGAAATGCAGTCACAAGCAACGAATAAAGTGAAAAAAACATGTCGAAAAAATACCAGTACTCCAGTAATCTCAATAAATACCTAAGAAGTAAAAGCAATTAAAATTACTATAAATAGTTTAGGCTATGCGATTATGTGGATTTTTCTCTTGTGGAAACATTCAAGAATGTTACATTCTTATCTAAATTTAAGTGGCCGTTGTTCGATAATTATGGTAGTTTTTTTCAAAGTAAATTTATTTATATTAACAACAAACATTAATCAATGATATATTCACCATTTTGTTGGCTTACCTTTTGCCATCTGTCGGTAAGTTTAAAAACCCCACGTTCGAAGAAGGCTTGGTATTTAAAAGCAAAGAACTGGTCCAACTCATTTTTAACAGCCTGATCGAAATCGAAAGTTTACCATTCAAATGATTTCGAAGGGAGCGAAACAGATGATAGTCTGATGGTGCTGTCAGGGCTATAGGGTTGATGCGGCATCAGTTCCCTATTTAGCTCCATTTATTTTTGACGGGTTATCAAAGAGGTGTGGGGTCTGTTGTTCTCATGATGGAACATCACGCCTATGCGATTGACCAGTTCAGGGCGATTTTTCTTAATTTCTTCATTCAATTTCAATAGTTGACGACAGTAAACATTTGGATCAATAGTTTGGTTTCTAGGAAGCAGCTCAAAGTAAACTGTACCCTTGTAATCCCACCACACAGAAACATACAGCTTTTTTACGTAACCAAGCCATTGTAAGTGCAAGTAAACGGTTGAATTTGATTTGTCGAGCTTCTCTGCTATCTCTCGAGTTATCACATGCCGGTTAGTTTCGATTAACACATTTATTTTGTCGTCATCAGTAGTAGTTGGACGAAAAGTATATGGTGCATCTTGCACATTAAAATTTCGAGCAAGATTTACGCGGCCACTAGCTTCCAGTAACACAGCCCTCGCCATAAACTTCACACAATTTTTTCGAGCTTGCACCGCATTTCTGTTCTTTCGGAAGTAAAATGATAAAATCTGCCAATAATGACCTCTTTGATGGTACATTTTCAAGTTTATTTTTAACCAACTTGTTGTTTTCTAATGACGCTCAGATTTTAACTGAAGATAGTCTAAAGTCTAATCTTTAAAATAGTATATGAATAACAATGTGGGCCACGCAATCATTACTACATGAATTATGCATTTCACGTCATCTGTGAGAAAAAACGACATGAATTATCGAATAACCCAATAAATTCAAGTAGCGATATAATTATGATTTAATTGATCTTTTTCTGCATACTACTCTAAAACCTCTTCTGCTGAGACTACTAGGATATATGCAGTTTTTCAGGATCACAGCAAGATCTAGACTCGAAAAGAGTACTTTTTTTTGTTTAAACCTCATTCAACATTGATTTTAAACAGATTTGATTTGTAGAACCGTTATTCTGTTGAAAAAGAAATTCTTCGTGACGAAGTATAATATAATATAGGAGATAAGGTCTTTAATAAACAACTTTGGAAGAAAGATTATCTTCTATAAGGACCAATAGAGGACCATATAATTGTTTAATGCATGTTTAGCAAAATTCAATTTTCTTCATTGTAATACTTGCCTTCATTATATTAAACTCCATCATTGCAGTTTTAAAATCTTCTTCAGCAAACGAAGTTTAATAAGCTCAACTGGCTGTCGAAATTCTAAAATCCGTCATGCTACAGAGCTTGCCAGACCAAAAGTATAGTAAATCTACATGACCTCTAAGCCTTATTCTTATTTATTCAACACTAACGAAACGACATCATCGCTCTGAAAATCCTCAAAGGACATAGGACATTTACTTAAACTGATCACGTCTACGAGCTATTGCATATTAAATAATGAGCACCACTGCTCGAGAAACCTTCACGAAAAGGACAATTAGGAGTAGAGGAGAAAAGAAAAGAGGTGAAAATGTGTTGATTGTGAAATCATCCTCGATTACACTTTTAAAATATTCATTTACGGAACAGTGAATTAGTTGCAATCTGCATATAATTATGTGACAAAAATATATTCATAAATATTATAAAGTGTGATATCCACTTGCTTATTTACGGCGAACGTACTTTCGATCACAGTTCGGTGAGTTACGAGTTGGTCGTGAATGGCGACGGTCAGGAAAAGAAGAGAAAAAGCGGAGCGTTTGGGAAGGTCGCCATAACAGGGTGATAGTATGATCTTAGAAAGATTGTGCGAAGAAAACGTAAATTGAGCTTTGTCTTAAACGGCACACGGGAAAGTGATTTTAAAGCATTTATGTGTATGCTTAGAGAAACTATATTTATGAAATTCTCCTCGCGTAAACGTCCAACTCTGAGATTTGAATGTCGTCGAAAACTTCACAGTTTGTTCACAACTCTTCAGCTATATACAGAGGTGGCCAAAAGTGATCGGACAATACAAGAAACAAGCAATAAAATACTTTTACGAGCATAAGCTTTGAAATGAAATAAAAATTTTTCCCTTATATAAAAGTTACTTGTATTCTCAATTAATTGCACAAAAAAATAAAACAGAAATAAAAAGGTTTTCACAAGAAAATTAACAACTAATTCAAATTCACATTGCATCAAGTGGACAAAAGTAATCGGACGTTCAATTGTAATACTTTTCTTTCTGATGATTCCATTAGAACATAGGCTTTTAATATCTAGTTGCGTATCCTTTTTGTTTTATAACTTCTGTTAACCTATTGGGCATAGACTGTACCAACTTACGGGTAACGTCCGGAGTAATGTTGTCGCATTCTTCTAATAACACCGTCTTCAGTCGACTTTTATTAGTAATGTGATGGTTCCTTATTTTTTTATCCAGATGATCCCAAAGATGTTCGATGGGATTTAGGTCTGGGGATTGCGGTGGTGTTTTTAATTGACCAGGAGTGTTGAAAAGGAGCCACATACGAACATCATGAGCTGTATGCTTTGGGTCATTATCTTGCTGGAACAAATAATGACCATCAAGACCCAATTTTTGTGCACTTTTTTTCAAATTTTCTTTCAAAATCGACAAGTAACCTAGTTTGTCCATAGGTTCGTCAATGAAAACAAATTCTCCTACACCGTTGGCAGCCATGCAACCCCAGACCATTACACAGCCACCTCCGTGTTTTACTGTATGTTGAATGTTTTTGGGATGAAGCTCACTATTTTGAGTTCTCCACACCAACAACCTGCCGTCGGAGTGGTAGATATTAAACTTACTCTCATCAAGTATTATACGAGTCCAAAAGTCGAGCGGCTTGCTTTTAAATTCTTTTGCAAAGCATAATCTTTTCTTCTTATTAACTTTGCTAATTAGTGGTTTCTTTCGAAGTACTCTCGCTTGATAACCAGCACGGCTGAGAGCTCTACGAATAGTCCGGGCACTAACATTGGTATCATTTACATCTGCTAATAGATCCCTAATACTTCTGGACGTTGTAGTCGGATTCTTTTTAACAATTCTTAAGATTTTTCGTGCGTCTGTCTCTGTTAGTTTACAAGGTCGACCACTCCTAATTTCGTTTTCCACCTGATTATTTTTTCTGAACCGTTTCACGATATCGAAAACTTTCGAACGACTTCATCCAATTATTTTTGATATTTCAGAAAAGGATTTATTCTCTATATACAACTTTATTATAACTTTTCTTTCATGTATACAGGTTTCTTTGCGATTCTTAGCCATGTTTAACTTTCTTCACTTAAAACTGACAAGTAAATGACTGATATCAGAAAAACACATATCAACATATAATTAGGGGAATTCCCTTTTAAACTCGGAAATGAAAAGAAAAGAATTGCTCCAAACTTCAATGACTAATTTCACACTTTTCAAAATGTCCGATTACTTTTGTCCACTTGATGCAATGTGAATTTGAATTAGTTGTTAATTTTCTTGTGAAAACCTTTTTATTTCTGTTTTATTTTTTTGTGCAATTAATTGAGAATACAAGTAACTTTTATATAAGGGAAAAATTTTTATTTCATTTCAAAGCTTATGCTCGTAAAAGTATTTTATTGCTTGTTTCTTGTATTGTCCGATCACTTTTGGCCACCTCTGTATGTAAGCTGTAGATATTGCCGTTGAGTGTGCCGAATTCTGACCATATGGTTGCACTGTGATCGACTTTTTAGAGGGAGTCAAGGCTATCTTCCAACCGAGCGGATCTTGCTTCGTGTCAATTTTCAGAAATCCGCATTATCTGCTGTCGTCTCTTTTTCAAATAAACACATTCGTGCTGCAACTCATACAAATTCTAGTTAAAATTGCGTTCGAATTAATTTAAAAGAAAATGTGATTATTAAATCAGATAGTGATAAAGCAAAAGGCAAAGTTGAAAGATTGTCATGCATTTATATAGGATACATTTATATAAAATACAGTTATTAAAAATGTAAATTTAAACTATGATAATATATTATTCTAATCTACATAAATGAAAATAAAAACAAACTTGACCCTCTTAAAATAAACTTCTGTCCAAAGCCACATTCCAACATTAGATAATGCGACACATATGGTTTCATATTTGCAAGAGTTTAAACGTGCAACGAGTGAACTCGATTGCGGATCCTACAACTTGAAGGTATTGAAAGCACGCGTTATATAATAAACAAAAACAAATGCCTTGAACACTTTCATTACTTTCGATGCACTTGATGTTGCTCATACGTGGGGCCTAAGATCTTTTCATATGGACACAGTGTCTGGTTTTTTTTATAGGAAAACAGAATACGTAAAATTTGTTCGAGAGGATCGCGTAATAGGAGATGCATAAAATGTGAATGCAGTTTCCTAATGTTTAGTCAAAACTTCTTTTTTTATGAATCGATTTTTATAGCAATTAGAACGTGTGAAATTTATTTGAGAGGATCACATCATAGCAATGCGTTTTCTCTATACTTAGTCAATGCCTCTTTTTTATGAATAGGATTTTGTGTGGGAAATAAATGTATGGAACCGCAATCGGGAATATCGTTTTTAAATAAACATTTTTTTTGAATAGAATTCTTATGTGTGAAGCGGTTTGCTGGAGTAAGCAATAATATTATTAAAATTTAGCATGTATTTGTGAAACTTAGATTTAGGAAAATTATATAAATAGGTTAAGATTGATATAGAACGAATATATTTTTGGTCAGACTTCAAACCGGCAAGTTCGCCAAAGTATTTTACTTAAAATATTCTAAAATAAATTTGGCGTTGGCCACCTTACCTATATGCGTACCTAGACGCTATACAGTTACTAGGTGACTACAATATTATCTTCCCATTTGCTCCTTTGTATTGAACGTCCCGCTTTAATAACAACAAAATATTTGACAAATAGAATCCAAGATAGAAATGAATCCTTGGAAGGTGCGCGTTTCGTGTGTTTATTTTTTGAAACAAAAATTGGGTGCGATCATTAGCCAATCGATTGCCCATTCGCAAGAGGCAATAATATTAAATGTAATCAAAGGGATAACATGTGCTGTTCCGCGCAAAACTGAAACTACTCCGACCTACTCCCTGTATCGATTGGTTGTTTTGAAAGGTATCGCGTTGTCACTGCAGATGTCAAATGTGATTAATGTCGAGGAGATGGGTGCCTACATGTGAAGAAATTAGCAAATGAAGTGTTCCTGACATTCTCATGTCTAGTCCTATAAAGTACTCTCCTGCACAATTACCAACGGATTGCTGAACCACATCAAACACTAAAGTGACATAGCAATTTATCGATGGAATATGAAGCACTAGAATAAGTAGAAGCGAGCATTACCATGTTGCGTAGCAGCGAGCATTACCATGATGTTCAAAGGAATCTACATCATGTTATTAATTTACTAAAAGAAAATCTTTTTGACTATTGTGACCGTCATGAAATTTAGCGCAAGAAAAAGTGCTGGTGTAATTTGTACATATGTACGTGAACTTTTATCCCATCACTCTACATACAATCCGCTATTTGCGTTGTCATTTAGCACAGGATCCATCAGACCCAAACCTAACCAGTGCTTTACAATTAGAATCTGAATTAACACCTGAATCATCATTCAATATACAGCAATCTGCATCGCTTAGTAATATTTATCGGGAACACCTTTTGTTGAGGTTTTTCCAGGTTTCAGACGCTCTTACCCCCGCCCAACAACGATGGGTAAGTCAACTTTTTTGCTTTTATTGTAAATTTAAAAAATTTTACAAATTTTGAAGATATGTTGCACAACTTTATTGGTTTCTTTTATTTTGTAAATTATTTCTTGTCACTCTTTCAAACTGAATAATTGCTAATATTGAAATATGAAAATTAGCGATAGTTAATCGGATTACGGAAATGTTTTTGGCAGAATGTGAGCTTAGAACGTTTATTAGAATTATATTTATTCCATAAAATGAACGATGGGAATATGTATGTTGTGTATTTTATCTATTATATGCTATTTAGTGTAGATCAGTGTGTTTAATTTCAATGAGTTAAAAAAGATTTAATTTTGCTACTCTATTCGAGTTATTGCCTTATACAACTTAATTTGGTTAAGCTTTGCATAGATTATTTGTAGTGATAAGGGTAAGTATCAAAATGTCCGTAAAGGACTGCAGCGATGGTCTGCTGCCTCGGCGAAGGAAGATGCTGATATCTGCCGAGAATGCCCTTGTCTGGGGACGCGTGAATGCGCTGGCAGGCTAGCATTGTGGTGTCGTGCGGCGGGTTCATTCCCCCAGCACAAGGACCCACTACAAAAGAATTTCGCATTTACGAATCCTAGGGTCTCAAAGAACGGG
Organism: Odontomyia ornata; assembly: GCA_963969285.1. Classification (NCBI taxonomy): domain Eukaryota; kingdom Metazoa; phylum Arthropoda; class Insecta; order Diptera; family Stratiomyidae; genus Odontomyia; species Odontomyia ornata. Next base: position 425,472,408 of record OZ017739.1, on the reverse strand, counting down.
TGACTGAAGTCGAACAATTGTAGGTAACTACCAAAAGGGAAAATGACTTGTTCAGAGAACAAGTTGAACGAGTGAAAACAGACGGACTTAGGGAAACCTCGTCGTTACCCGACGGTTCTCATGGCCCACGAATAAGAGTAGGACAACCGGATGGTGGTGGTGCCCCCTCGCACCCGCCCAACCAGATCAAGATCCATAAATGTTGCAGTGGCCATATATTTCCCTTCTGAGTGGAAAACTCATACAACATAACTTGTATGAGCCTTCCAATCAGAAAAGAAATATACCGATGACAAATTTATATCATAGAGTTATGTGAGGGAATCACATAACCCTATGCCATAAAAAGGCACCTTGCTCGAGGCCACTCAACCCGCGAGAGTCCCTGAAACAAAAAGAAGGTTAGAGTGTGCCCGACGGCTAGCTCATTTTTGGTGGGGAAAGCCTTCCACCGTTCCGGGTCCTATACCCGGTCAGATCCGACGAAATGGAAAGACCGACGCGACGGTTCAATTCAGCAATCCATTTTATTTATCAGAACAAACATGTCACTCTCTGCTTTAGCGAAATTTACTATTCCAAGTACTGTATTAGGTGTTTATTACAAAAATTTAAAAAAAATATATACATATATTAAAAATTTTAAAAAAGAAATGTATATATAAATAATTAAAAAAAAGGATATAAAACAAATTTAGTATGGATATAAAAATATAAGAAAATCAAAGAAAAATTAACATCAATCCAAAAGGGTACTTACCCATCCTCCTCAACGAGCGCTCGTGATGGGGTGAGTAAGTCCTGGCAGCTAATGCAAATTGAAAATAGGTATTGATTTTTAAATTATCCGACGAATTCCTTCGCTAATTTCTTTAAACTTCGTAAAAATTTGCTTATTCAAATTGCTGTTATGTTACACAGAGTGACAATCAGGCAGAATGTATTGAAATTCACGTCAGGATGGTCTCATAGACACGATATGTTAATTCCAATAGATTATCCAAATCGGCACCGCAAGATGTATGTTGTATCCACTTGCAACATAAAACTATCCCGCGACAGCAATTTACGATATATTGCATGGTAATGTACACATAATTAGTTGTGAGGTGATACGAGGACCAACAGTTTTTGATTGAAATTTTCCAGCTAAATACTCCGCCGGCAGTTCAGTCCGATTTTCTGATATTCAGTCTTAGCGCTACCACAGGAAAATCCAAGACAGCTGGTTTTACTATAGAACTTCATCAGAGCAAGAGGTTCTTCACGATCACTCGAAGATTCAAATAAAATTTCGATAGTTCATTTTGGAGGATTTTCAGGTTACGATATCTCCAGTGGTTTTGAATAAAAGTACCTGTGAAGGAGTCGGCGCTGAGTGTGTCTGAAGTATACTCTCATTAAAAAGCTGTGAATATATCGCTATGAAAAGTCGCTACCGTTCCTGTCAGAACTGTGAACGAATAGTAGCGGGATTCATTCAAAAAAAAAAACGATCCGAACGATTGATTCACGCGTCCAAATTGCAATCGGCTGGAGCGCGTAAAGTTTTTGATTGGCACACTGACTGTGTGACTGACACTTTTTGCACGTACTGCACTTTTGCCTTCAAACTTACGTAATATGCAAACAAGACCGAACAAATAACTGCTTTGCCACTTAATCGAACAAGTGAGACTTTTGTTTCAGCGAACTAGCAAGCACCACGACACAAAGTACAGCATGGCGCGCACTTGTTATGGGAACCTTTTCTAACGTTCGCGCAATGAAACGACACGGACGTGCTTCGTCGAAACAAGAAAACAATGCAAAAACGACGACGAGCCTCGCGCCGCACTGAGACAAATGGCCGACAACTACTGTGCGCACTGCGACGACGTTCACTTGGTGGGGATTTTGCGTGTGAACTTTCGCAGGCAGATTTCAAAAGTTTTCACTCAGGATCATGTGAAATCCTTTCTTTTAACGACACTAGTTTCAACTTGTTACTATTCTTATTTATATTTTCAATTGGAATTTTTAAATACACTGCAGCACACAACACGTACGTATTGCACCACCACAAAGGGGCGAACGAGCTCCACTTGCGTGAACTTTTTGGTACCTTTTCCCGAGAACTTATCTGTCGTAAACTCTTTGTTTCTCCATAAGCGTACACTTTCGAAAGGTTTTGCACTTTAATTTGTATTAAGAAACGGGACAAATTGCGAAACAGCAAAGAGCGATGCAATTCTTTTTGAATACATCAATTAAAACAAATAATAAAAAGATAGCGCGACCCGAACTCGATGTCCGTAGGTTATATCATTCCGTGCTGCTTGCCTCATCCTCCTCTCATTTCTCCCGTTTTTTCTTTTTCCCGCTTAGTCAGGTTTCCACCGCAATCTTTTTTGCGGCTGCCATGTATGTTGCTCAGCTGTTGCTCTCTGTGTGCGATTTAAAAGCATCTCTGCAAGATCATTTGTTGATGTTGGTGTTGTTGCTCCAGCTGTTGCTGTTCTGTGTGCGATTTAAAGCATCTCTGGAAGATCATTTGTTGATTTTGGTGTTGTTGCTTCAGCTGTTGCTGTTGTTGTGTGCGATTTATGTTTATTTGGTTCCATTTGCTTTGATTGTTTCGTATAGCATGATGCATTGCAGCTGTTTGTGGAGAAATTGCGCCAAACTCGCTCCACTTGCACCACCGGACCCAGCGAATGGTTGTTGATTCAGTTGCTATTGTTGTAACTGCTGCTGAGCTGCTTGCTGGTGTTGGTGTATTTGTGGTTGAGGTAGTTGTTTTCGAGCAGTTTAATAGTGCATCGAAAGCAATCATACGATAAGCGCTGAAAGTTTGAAAGTTATTAAACAGGTAAGAAAGGTGAATGAATGGGCATTAGTGAAACTATAGAAAAAAGAAATATAACTGTAGTAAATAGGCTAAGCAAAGATTTAGGTAATGACTCTGATAAACTGTTAAGATTTGTAATGATATAATAAAAAGTAATTTAGATAAATGGTTTAGGATAAGGCTAAGAAAGGGTAGTTACACTGATGAAGTCCTAGTGTGAAGGACGAAATGTACATCTGTATTTAAATACAATAAATTTACGGTTTTGGAAAAGAAAAATAAATATTTAGTTCAATATACGAGTAATTTTAATAAACCGTTGAGATTTTAATGTTTATGTCAATATCCCATGCACATTAGTCATTTTTAATCTTATGCACAACTTCTTCTTCGTAGCTCTACAGCCCCTTTCGGACCATCGCTTCCCATAAAAAACGACTCCAACTGTCTCGATCATTGACCACGTCCTCCAATTTCGAATCTGAGCAGCGATGAATTCATAATCATCAACTTCAAATCTACTATCATATTACTTTCATCATTATAATGTAAATGATTGTTTCAACCTCCATATAGACTCTATCTTAAGCTTCTCTGAGATACGAGTATTTCATGTATTCGGAGTGCGGGGGAACCGAAAATGGCAATCTACGACATGTCACTTTTTCTTACAATGAATATGTCCTCATTCACTTCACAATTTTCACTTGTTGAATGTGGCACTTAGGCAGAGCATATATACTAACTAGCACCTGCAATCGAGGAGCTGTCAAAATGAAAAGAGAGGCAAATAAACGTGTAAAAGATGGATTAAAGTTTACCTTGTGTTGGTAAAATTGCAAGCAAATTCAAGTTTTTGTTTACCATACATACACACTTTTAGTCTAATTCTCTCTACTCCATAAGTACCGTAGGAAATAAAATTTGTTCTAATTGCAGCTGCTATTTAGTAGATATGCTCTGACTTAGGCTCATAACCTTTGCTGACTTCTTCTTAATATAATAGTGAAAATTGTGGAAACACGAGTTTATTTGTAAGTCAGTTGACACACACAATTTATTGTACATATGGTGGCTTATACATAGCTATCAGAGAGAGAGAGAGAGAGAAAAAAAAAGAGACACTTTGACATATCTAGTCCAGTATCTATTATACGAGTAGTACTGCCAAAGTCTTTGTTCCTTCAAGCTGAAACAATTTCAAAAACAAATTATTATAAACAAATTCATTATCAAAGCAAAAGTAAATACGTGTATAAGATTGACAAAACACTATTTGGTTTTTTGTCATTACAAAAGCCTGAAAAGCGCAGAATTCGTGAATATAAACTCAGCCAGTCACGCCCGTTTGAAAATTGTTGGAAATGGTTTTTACCTACTTTAAGGAATTTTTGTCCCGAAAAACACACTCTACGAAAGAATACGAAATTTTTTTAACCAAAGTTCTTTTTTGCAATAAATTTGTTTATAACAATTTACTCGACGGACATCCCCCCTGAATATTAGTGTTCTAAGATAGAAAAAAAATTGAGTTTGCCCATCTAAATTAAAGGGGCGATTGCAACCCTAGGGCTAAAAAAGAGTTTACGTACTAGACTTTTTTATATATTAATTGATTTTCGTAGTTGTTGGAATGAGAGTATTAAATCTTTATTTTTCGTGAAAAACTAATTATTTTAAACTTTTCTACTGTACATCTCCTTTTTAGTTTATGAATACCTATGTATGTATATTTATAAATTTAGTTTTGGTTCTGCCATCCTCGTAACTTCGCTTCCTATGTGAAATTATCCTGCTTGAACAGTAATTTACAACCTTAGCATATTTCTTAGTTCACGACATGTTGATCATAATGTTCATATCATATGTCGGAACGCGACTTAAATTTCCTTCTGAATATAGCAATAAATAAATGGCTTCTGAAGATAAAAAGCACCACAAGCTGTGGATGTGTTAATATTCATAACAGAAAAATATTTGATGTCAGTGTTTCCATTATGCTTACAATTTACCAACAGTCTGGCGCACCAACTAAATGTTTTGAGGATAAGTTTCTAGATAAAGAAAATTCAAGAATTACTAATATCGCACAATATACGAGTATAAATTAAACAAATATTAATATAAACTACAAGTTTCAGAATTATTTTTATTTAAATGATTTGATTTTTGAACAAAATTACAATTTTATGAAATGGGGCTATGCAAATAAATATAATTGAATTAATCTGGCTCCTGGATGTATAATGATGTGAATAATTTTATTAAAAGTGAATAATTTAAAATGTTCAGACATATTTCACTCTCAATTTCTTTAGAATGGTTTATTATCAAACCACTGCCATACTCTAGATCTTGAGTCATCGACGATATAGTTCAAACACCTGCTATTGAACCTGAAAAATAAGAAATTTGAATTGAAATATATTTTGGGGATATTTAGCAAATTTATTATACATATGCCTAATTTAATTTCTTTAGAAAATTTTACCATTATTCCATGCTTACTTTTTATCTCTAATGACAATATTCAATTGAGTCTTTCATATATATTATGTTTAATTAAATTGAATATAATAAATACATATTTCGGGAACAAGGGTTACACCGTCGCCTTCGTAATATAATGGCAGTATTTATAATTGATCAAAATCTTAGCTGCTTCCACTCAACAATGACGCCGTCAGGTTTTTGCTTCCTTTTGATCAGCTGAATGTAGTGACATTTCTTTGAAACGCTAACTTTTCCACTTGTAACTTGTCGATTTAAAATAGTGTTGCGGATTCCGGCGTACCAACTTCCTCCCATTCGCAACTTCAAATTGCCGCCGTAACCTTGTCACTTTCCTTTGGGCACTCCTACCTTTTCCTGTGTGTATTTATTTATTTTTATTAACATTTTTCCTATTTCCCTTTAATTTTTATGTCCACATCATCACAATCCTATCCTTTCCCTGATTTCCAATTAGAACACCCTTGTAATATAATAAGAAGTTTAATCTTCCCACTAACAACACTCCCTACATTAATTCCCACTAACAAAGTTTCATTCTATTCATTCCTAATTCCTTCCTTCATACTAACAAATTCTATTCTCTAGTTCCCATTAACAAATTTTATTTTTCTTACTAACGAAAATTAATTCACGTTTCCCTACTAACAAAATTCAATCTCATGCCCAGATACATCGTTGAAGTTGCTAATCTGATGAATGGGAGATCGATAAGGCATAGCTCCATTGGTTACGTCGCGAGTTCTCGACCGTGGGACTGCTGGAACCCAGAGTTCAAGTTCCCCCGGGCGCACGAAAGCACTCTTTTTGGGGTATCGGCAAAATCAATAGTTTTCGTAATGTACTCGTATGTGTGACACTTTACATTCAATCAAGCGATTCTTGGGGATGTAAATTGCCATATATGCAAGTCAATGGAAACTATTGTGATTGTCGATACGGGAACAAAAAATGTGTGGGTAGCGGAATCGAAGTGTAATGAACTTCGATTACGTTACCCAGATGCGGCAGCGGTAATTTAAAAATGAAAAGGATTGCGGAATATGATTTGGGGAAGGTGAAATGCGGGATTTGGGTGCTTGAATGCGGGACAGTCGGTCTTTTTGACTTGGAGAAGGTGGATATCAGTGACCTTTTTCATGAAAAGTAACATCTGCTGGAGGGTTAAAGAATTTAAATTGCGTGTGAGTGAAGTTAAGTGGGCTAAACACAAGAGAAACACATACTTAAGTGAGGTGAAGCCGTAATAAAACAGTGTCGAATTAAATCACATAGAACAAAAGAAATTTAAATAGTATTGAATAGGAAAGAAATTGGTTTGGAGTAACAGTGGTAATAAAACAAAAAAATAACAGTGGTAATAAAACAAAAAATAATAGTGAATGCAGATTGTGGTAGATGCCGTACAGAAAATGAAAGTATGAATAAAAAAAAAAAGCAAAAGCTTATTAACGACAAGTGAATCAAAAACCAAACCCGGGTCTGAATGAATTTGTAACGCGATCCCTGAAGGATGGATCTATAGTGCCAGGTTTCCGAAGAAAATATCTATATTTAGTGAAAAGTGTCCGGTTTAGTTGGCGTTTAGAGTAGAGTAAACATTTTTTTTTTTAATTGAAGTTAATTTTCAGTGTCCCCCCTTCAGTTGCCGAGCGCTCAGCAGCATTAATAGGGGTGAGTAATTGCGCATTTTTTTCATTATATTTTGTTGTTAATTAACATTTAATCATATTGGAATTGTCCTTTTATTACAATTATTCCCTTGGTATATATTTTTTTCCCTTTAATTAAAAATATTGGCTGGTTTTTTTTTTATAGAAGTGGTGAGATTTAGTTATTCAATTGATTCATAGGTTAACTTATTGCAAAACCAAAAAGAAGTAGCTTGTTAATAATAATAATATTTTTTTTTACATGAATTATTGTTGTGTTCTTTTTTTTTCTATTTGAATAAATCGGCCACTATGCTGTAAATAAAAACAATTTTTTTTCATTTCTCAAACATGACCTCTCCCTTTCCCGTCCTTTTCCCACTGTGTTAGTTTCTTTATGTAAGGTGGCTCAGCACGAGCAGGGGGTGTCCCGGAAGACCCACGACACGACTGAGCGCTAGCCGGCCTCAGTATGCCACCCCGGGCTACACACCCCTCTGCTAATTCTTAATGTCTGCAACTGCGGTGACTTCCGTGGTTGCAACAATAGTTTCGCTGTGGGAGGTGCATGTTTTATGTATCGAAACGTCGGGGGGCAAAGCTCTATGTATTTCTTTAGTAATAGCAATTGATTTCACAAACCTACATTTCGCGTACTACATTCTTCAAATTTTTAACTTATGGCATCAACTTTAGCGAATAATTTCGCACGTTTTAATAAATTTAGTTAGTGAACGCAATTGTTTTCACTACAACAATTCTTTAAGCTATGCCCACGAAATTTAACGATTCGAATCGTACGGTTTCCACTTTTTAAACTGTTCTTAAAAATTCTTTACTAGATTCGAAGCGCTGTTGAGTCGAAGAATTGTCATTTATCGACAAGAACAAAAGTGCTGATTTTAGCCCATATCAAATACGTCATCGATTTTACGAGTCCGGCCATTATATTACGAAGGTGACGGTTACACTGAATAAAGAGCTACATCTAGCTGGAATATTAGTTTTTTTTTTAAATTAATAAATCCGTTTGCCCTACAAGCGTCAAGGAAATCCCGAATTCCGGTGTAGCCAGGTGTATTATAGTGTTCTGACTTTTTGCGTGATTCCACTCGAGCCATTTGTGGCACATGTGAATTAGACTCCAACAATTCAGAAGAAAGTGTTTCAGCATGATACAAAGAATACAAGGTACGCTCGCTCACTATAGGTCAGCCGATATTTATAGTTTCTATGACGTTGCTTGGGTGCATTGTATCATATTGAGTATGTTAAATATTCTTATTTATGTGTAATCCAATTGTCAAAATTTTTTGCTAAGAAGAAGAACAAGTATCAATATCGCACAATTTTTAATTTAATCCAAATCAGTTCTGAAACTTCGCCGCTAGAGCACCACAAAATCCGAAAATATTGCATTTTTGAACCCCCATCGTTTTGAAACCTCCTCTCAAATGACAATCAAAATAACAAAATCGCAATTCATTTATAGCATCTGCATTTGTTTTATGTTTCATGTAAATAAAATAAAAAGTGTCACTTTCAAAGGCCTTCAAACTTTCAAACTTTGACCAACGACCGTTATGAAAGTTTATAGCCGATCCAATGCCTGCTTACTGCCCAGAAGGAAAGTAATTAAGGAGCACGACGTCACAGCGGAAACTGTCAAAAGCTGTTCAATTAGTCTAAAAGAACAGGTCAATAGGTCTTAAAACCTGGTGCGTATTGTGACGTCATGCTTCCGCTTATGGGCCTGTGTGAGGAGGCATTGACCGATCTCAAACACTATCACTTTGTTATCAAGAAATATATAGTGTCCACCATATTACAAAATTTCAGTAAAATCAATTTAACAGTGTGGTCATAACAACAACAAATGTTGAATTTTTATTGAGCTTTGAACGACCGTCATTTTTTTCAGACGATTCGACTTTATATTGTGAGCTTTATAATATGCTCGCAGTTCAATGAGCATTTGTACTGAATTTCGTCGAATCAGAGTAATAATTTGAATAGATCCGAACACCACGCATTTTCGCTTCAAATTACCTCCATTTTGTTTTCATATAATTTCTTTTACTGGTTGATGAAGTAAGCTAAGATAATTGCAGAATACATCTTTCTCGAAAAGTTGATTTAAATCAAAATAAAATTGTGATGCAGCATTTTTATAATTTTCGTTATATTCCAATTCATCCGGAATAACGTCACAGAAAACGCTTTTTCCATTAGCGAGCATGCCTTGTTATTCTTTGCACCATGGTGTCTCAGGCTTCCCTCATTAGTTATTCATTTGGCGTATTGACTCAGAGGGTTAAGGCCCGATAACAACATCACTAGGCTTCTTACGCCATTCGTGTAGTTTCAATGTAGTTTGGCCCGCGTTTTGTTAGGGACAGGCCAAAGAGCTTAGCTTGTCTTGCAGTCACTTCCATGATTTCATGCCACATCTACCGCTTTCCACCTAATCATCACCCCATAATTGCATCCACTCTTGTTGCATTCTGATTAATTGACCTAGCACTTGCTTCCCTCTACACCTCTGCACCGTAAGTTTTACTACAGTTACAGCTTCTTTGAGGGCCCGCCGAATGTAACAGGAGGAAACATGCTCAAATTAAAAGAGAAGCTCGATTTGAGTATTGAAAAAGGAAGCTATGCTGAAATCCACTACTTGCCACATTTATGCATTCATAAAATGACTTGGGTATTACCGGATGGCAACACACAAAACCAAATTGATCATGTTCTGATCCAACAACGTTGGGTCTCGAGCATACTTGCCATCCGTACATACCGTGGAGCTAATTGTAATTCAGATCGTTACTTGATCAAACTAACCTATCGATGTCAAAATTTGACATGGAAACGCTCCAAACGGCGTCTGTGGCCAAAAATTTCACGGAGACCCTCGACAACCAGCTGGCTCCCATCTTATTAGACGCATCGTTAAAGACAAGCAATGAGCTCTAGATGGAAGTGAAAGCGGCTATTAAAACCGTGGCAGAACAGGCGCAAGAGAAATGAATGGTTCGATGATGAGTGCCAAAATGCGTTAGACAAAAAGAATCAACCGTACAAAGATTACATAGGTGGAAAAACCAGGACGAAAAGAGAACACTATGAAAATCTCAGAAGAGTAGCGAATAAGATCATTAGAACTAAGAAATAAAAATACTATGATGACCAATTGAGAAGTATAGATGTAAGTTTAGCAAGCAACGAGACAAGACATGCATACGAAGATGTGAAAAACCTGAAGCGTGGTTATCAGCTTAAAACCACACTCGATCGTGTGACATTAGCAACATCATTGCTGATGAAACCAAGATTGAGGAAAGATGGGCATCATATTTCAAGAACCTCCTTAATCCTCCGCACAGCTCCAGAACATCGGAGCCTATAGATGATTCCAAAGAGCCTTCATTGACCCTACCTACTCTGGATGATCATCAAAGCCCAAAAGAATCATAAAGCACCGGGCATCGATGACATTCCAGTGGAGTTCATCAAATATGGTGGCAGCAGTGTTCATAAAGCTATTCACAAAGTCATCAAACACATTTGGCAACAAGGACATATGCTGAAAGAGTGGAGCCAATCAATTATATTCTCTATCTTAAAAAAAGGTGACAAGCTACAATGTGAAAATTATAGACTACTTTGTACGACGTACAAAATATTTTCTCAAATCTTAGAAAATAAAATTGGATTATACGCCAACAGTATTATTGGGGAGTATCAAGGTGGTTTTAGAGCAAGTATATCGACCATAGGCCAATTATTCATAGTCGGGTAGGTACTTGAAAAATTCTAGAAATTCAACATAGACGTGCACCAAATTTGCGTTGACTTTAAGCAAGCATACGACAGTATTGATCATAACGTACTGTACCAAATAATGCTTTGCTTTGGCATCCCAGCCAAATTAGTCCGTCTTACCAAAATTACAATGACATCAACGACCTCCCAAGTCCGCATCAATATTAAACTCACCGATGCCTTTGACACAAATACTCAACTAAAACAGGGAGATGGGCTGGCCCCATTGCTATTCAATTTAGCTCTGGAGTACGTCATAACTAAACTACCTGTCGATACACCAGGTAAATTAATATACAAATCGAGCAAAGTGGTAGCCTATGCAGACGACATCAACATTTTGTCACGGCCATTAACAACTGCCAAAGGACTCTTCCTGAAACTTGACAGCGAAGCAAAACTAGTAGGGCTACGACTCAATGAGATTAAAAAGATGCTTATGACTTAGTCGGGGAAAAAAACCTCAAATACACAAAATATCACATTACAGTATCGAAAATGTTGGCGAATTTATGTTTCTAGGCGCCAAAATAATGAAGACGGGCAATGAAAGAGATGAAATACGCGAAGAATACAGCTTGCAAATAAAATATTCTATTCAGTTTTGACGATCGATCAGCTGCATACACATGAAAACAAAGCTCCAATTATACAAATCTGTGATAAGACCTGTGCTATGCTATGGGTGTGAAACATGGACCCTAACCCAAGCATTCGCAAATACATTGAACACCTTTGAGCGACGGGTCCTGAGGTGAATAATTGGAGCGAAGCTAGACGGAGACCAATGGCGAATTCGATACTACTATGAGTGGTATGCAATTTTTGATAAATCGGAGGTCTTAGCGGTTGTAAGACGGCGGAAGCTGCAATGGTTTGGACGCATGAATCGTATGAATGAACAACGGATACCCAAAAAGGTATTCGTAGGGAGAACTGAAGGCCGGGGACCAGTGGGGAAACCGAGGAAACGCTGGTCTGACTCGGTCGACGAAGACAGTTCATCGCTGTTCGGGTCTTGAAATTTTAGGAAGCGGTCAATGGACCGAGACAGTTGGAGGCGCTATTTGCAGGAAGCGAAGGCCCAAGAGGGGATGTAGTGCAACGAAGAAGAAGAGGAAGTTATGTTGCCGCATCCTGTATATGTCGTAAGAAATCTCAAGTGGATGTGTCGAATCTTAAAGTTACTAGAAATTAGATAAATCTCCTAGATAAGGCTGGTATCGAAATCAATAATATTGGATTGTATGCGATCGGTTACAGGGGCTTGCTCTGATTGGAGTTCATTTTAAATTGGCCCATCGACCAAACTCTTAGAGAGGTTCTCAAATACTTTCAGAAGTCGTTGAAGCAAAACTTTCTGAATTCAAATCAAGTTTTTCAATTCAATAAAATACTGACCTCCGATTACATACCAAGCGGTAATCTTCTTGATTATATGAGAACTTGTGCCTGTATTTGGAAAAATCGACCATGAGAAATTATGACGTGTTGAAGGTATTCCAAATATAATACTACGACATTATTGCATATTGTTCAAGAACATGTTAGACGATTCATATTTTCCAAATCAGTGGAATAGGCCAAGGCATTTCCAATCTTGAAAAGAAAAGGAATCTTCAAGCCCTTAAAGCTATCGCCCGATTACCTTGTTGCCTAGTATTAGAAAGGTGTTTGAAGTGATGCTGAACCAAGCATGAAACGCCCACATTGAGAAATATGTGTGAGTTTATGGCAAGTTGCAGTTTGGATTCCGTGCCAAGCATTCGACCATACATGCGATAACGACATTAATCGCAGATATCTAAAACAGATTCTGTGTTGGAGCATGTCTCGTTGATATGGAGAAAGCCTTTGATACGATACCATTAGATGGCGATCATCAGTAGTGTTTGGTGATGACCCATATTTTTATTCGGCCCTCCGAAAAACTTCTGCAGTTCAGAGCAATATTTAAAAAATGTTTGACAATGTGCAGCTCTATATGGATAATTGGCGTGTGAAAGTCAATCTGCAAAAATGTGAAAGAATTTTGGTCCGGAATACCTTAACCAGTCAATATCTGAAACGTAATTGTAATAATTTCCACGTTATTGCTGGTGAGGGTACTTCAAAACAGGATCCGCATAAATTCTGTGTTCAATACCTCAGTGTTCATCTCAATAAGTATCTATAATACAATGAACATCTCAAATTCATGGTCAGTAAAGCACAAAAAGTATTCATATTCCTTTCGTTCCAGATACATTGATCAAAAGGTCAATATGATCCTCTAGTTAGACCAGTCTTGATATATGAATGTCAGATAATCAGAGTGCTAGTACAATAAAAAGGTTGAGTTTACGAAAAGAAATGTCTTCGTGCATATACTTGTTTGTACAGAAAGCTTGAGACGGATTGGAATTACTATACATCTAATCGAAGAATTTATCAATATTCCAAAGTAAAATCATTCATTTTAAAATTACTTCGAAATCAAACTGAGAAATCTGTAACTTTGAGCGAAAATCTCTGGATGTCACAGACGGGTATATTAAGAATTGTTTGACAACTGGCTTCATACATTCAAAAGTACTCCTGCCTTTGGACATGAATCGGTACGTTTTTGATTCTGGCGTTATGACGATTATATATCATACACACTTATATAAACTAAAACCTTTAAAAGGGGAATGATTTTGTGTATCTTGGAGCTATCCTGAATAGAAGAGGCGCTAAAAAAATGAGATTAAATGCCACAAATAAAGCCTATTACTCCGCAGTTCCCGTTCTATGGTCCAAAGTTGTACACAGGCAAAATAAACTTCGTATTTACATATCACTTATCAAATCTGTGCTGTTATATCAAAGTGAAACATGGTCACTGACGAGCGAATCCTAAAAGGTAGCGCTCCGGAAAGTCTATAGCCCAGTGAAATAAGGTACAGAGTGAAACTACATTACTAGATGAGTTGGATCAACTATTTACAAACCACCTGTAATTATTTGCGTAAAGTTACGAAAATTGCGATAGGCAGATCCTTGTTGGGAGTGATCAACAGTCGAACGAGGTCGCAGAACCGTGACGATTGGAGGCCATGTCCTGGCTTGGGCTATCACGTCATAGATGATCATGCTTCTACAGATGGGCTACCGATAAAAAGATTGTATATCCTCTGAATTTGAGCTCAAAAGATCAGCATTTCCAGTGGAAGTACTCATTTGGTAGATCTGTTGAGGCTGGTTGGGCTAGGATGGAGCCGTTTAGGTGTTGATGGCTGGCATAGCTGATAGCGTAGCGGACGATTTGCGTATAACTAAGCGTTATCATGGTTATATGCAAATTGGCATACATGCAATTGGAATTGTTGTATTTGGCGAAAGTGAAAAGATGAACGGAGAGAACGGGATTGACATGCATTGAACTTCAGTCACGTTACCTCTGTATGGCGTCGGATAATTAGGAAAAAGAGTTGTGTCAGTCAGTATTTGATGGTGACGGAGTGAGGGATTTAGCGAAAGTTAGTGGCGGAAGTTTTGGGTGTGATAAGAGAAGAATTTCTGGGAATTGTGAAAGTAATACATTTTTGCCTGTGGCGTCCGTGAAAAGAAGTTGTGTTCGGATCTGGATATATCTCAAATATTTTTACGTTGTGTTTAGTGGGCTAGAAGAAAGGTAAAACAAAATTGAAGGGAGTGAACACAAAAATATAATCATGACGGTTTAAGTATTCTGGTATAATCTAATCATCAACATTGTGTTGAAAATAAAATTAATAAAACTTCATAGTGGATATCAGGTTTAATTGACATGAAATCAAAAAGCAGTGCACAATTAAAGGGGGAGGTTGAATAATTCAAGTGTTCGGCACATCAATCCAATGTTGTGTACAGTCAAGTGTCGGAATTCATAAACTATAAAGGCGAGAAGGAAAAAAAGGCAAGAGAAAAGTTAATTACAATTAGTTTTTCTAATGATTTTTTATGTTATTAATGAATTATTGAAAACTGAATTTTTTTTTTTATTAACTGGGGTTGAAGTGGCTGTTGATCCGTGGAGAGGGCAGATGTAAGCGTCAGTGCTCCGAAATGACCGTTATCGTTATTGAAAAAGTGGTCGTTCCGTGTGTGTTTTTTCTGTAACATTAAATATTAAAATGAAGTTTAGATTTCAGTAGCACCGCACTTCTTTTTTTGTACTTCGCTGAATGTTGCGAGATCGTCATAGAAAGGAGTGAGTACAATATTTGATTTTCTCATGTATTTTTCTATTTTGTGTTTCAATTTAGATTGTTTTTTCGTTCATCAAGAATTGTTTATCATTTTGACATAGTAATTTTTTGGGGGTCTTTTTATTTTTCCTCAATATTTTTTTATCAGAAAATTGTGGTGATTATTGCAACTATTTTTTTGAAAAATAAAACGGTCATACATCTGTAAAAAACAAAACAATTTTTCATCTCTCAAAATGGCCCCTTTTCTCGTTTCCTTTTCCTCGTGAAAAGTTCTTATGTGTAGGGTAGCACAGCATGAGCAGAGGGTGTCTCGGCTGAATCGCAACACGACTGAGCGGTAGCTGATCTCAATATGTCATTCCGGGTTAAGCGGCCTTCTGCAAATTGCTAATGTCTGCAACTGCAATAGCCCACTTGGCACTCTGAATTTGAACAATATTAAAATCAAAAATCAATCAAAAATAAAATCAATTGCATATATGGGAATTTGCATATAACCATGATAACGCTTAGTTACGATTATACGCAAATCGTCCGTTACGCTATCAGCTATGCCAGCCTACGATATATATCAAATAGCCAAGTTCAATTGTTCAAAGCATTTGAAAGTCTCCATCAATGTTATTGTGATGGGCAATTAAACAAAATTTGCTAATAGGAAAGGAATAATGAAATTTTGTAAGTAGAGTAAAGAATGAAATTTTGTTAGTGGGAAATAAAGATTGAAATTTTGTTAGTGGGAAAGAGAAGAGTATAAAATTTGTTTTGTATTTAATAAAAAAAATAGGGAGGAAATAAAATATTAACGAAGATGGGGTATAAAAGGCATAGGTAAATGATTATATATATGAATATATATGTACGAGTATATGTATATATATATATATATATATATATATATATATATATATATATATATTTTTTTTTTTTTTTTTAATTTTGTTTTCGACGGAAAACTTTCAAGAGATCTTTACTTCTGACCTTTCGCAAAGTTTGATGTCTGTGGCTTCCATTGTTTAGAAAAAAAAATTTATGACACACAGACGGACAAACGGACACAGGTCGTGATTTCAATAGAGTTTTACATTTACATCTATACAGTCTAAAAATTGATTAAACTATTACCATATCCAACAAAACATTATCGGAAACTCCCTGCGAAAGCATTGCGGCCGCAGAATATTGAAATATGCCATTCCGATTTTTCTTGACACCATTGAATTGTCATTTTTAAGACATCGATAAAAGCTTTTATCACAATCGCAATGTGATCGAGTAAAAAATCCTGGGTTCCGTAAGCCATGTTTCATTGCTTTTGGAGGTATCGAATCATAGCATAAGTCATGATTTCTACAGCATTTATCAGTACTACTGAAATATCCTAGAGAGTTTTCGTCTTGAGCTTCATTTCCAACACCGCACCAGATTGTACCTATTCAAATAAATTGTCAATATGCCTTTAATTGGGATCGAAAAGTTCACCTGGATAAACTGTGTGAATTCGACCACTGACTCCGCTTAATACTCTTTCTATAAATGGTACATAAATTATAGTGTCTAATCCTTGGTCATGTGTCCTATTATATAAATAGTGATACGTACGTCCTAATAATTCAGGTTCTATTTCATCTGTAAAACAGAAACTTAATATTGAACATCTAAATGCCTTTTTCGATTTTATTAATCATGAGGGCAAACTTATAACTGAATTACTTCAAACAATCAATTACCTTCTGCGCTTTCATCACCATAGGATGTCACATCGAGTAGATTTCCTGGTGATTTTCCAGAAATTATTATATCATTCTTCGACACTTTGGTCTCCTTATAAAAATAAATTTACATACATAATTTGAAATCAAGTATATGCATATTGGACCTTTACCTTTCGAATAAGATTATTTGAGGTTCGTTGTAATTGCGAATTCTTTGGTAATACATGTTTCCTAAATACATTTTGAACACGATATCTGGTATTATGTTTTGTATAGATTGGCTGAATTTCGATTAAAAACGATAAAGCAACATCCTGAATTAATAATAAATATATAGTGATAAACACTAGTTTTTGTATGGCGCCTGACTGTTTACTTTTGGTTTTAATTTTCCTCATAACCATGTAACGGGTTGTGTGTTGAACTCATTGTTTTATTTGAAATAACTGGAAAAATTATGTTTAAAAAAATTTAGAAATTATTTTACAATATCATAATTGCCATTTACTGAGGATATGTAATAAATGTATTTAGTGAGATTATGCATTATTTTGTTTTACTACTATCATAAATTTTGTTTGAAAAGAAATTATTTATGTCTGTCAATTACTGTTGATTTATTTAAATGAGTAGATTACAAAAATTTTTCGCAAAAAAACCCCACTTCAAAACGCACCGAAAGAGATGAAATAAACATTATGGAATCGAAATCAAAACAGTTGGCGCATTCGGCAATACCTTGGGGCGCGTTTCAGCACCCCTCCAGAAAGCATATTGGCACCTTTCCGGGTGCCCAGGGGGGCGATACCGTTTGTAAACTCCTGTGATCAAGTGATTCTGTTTCCGTAGTAATCATTTCAATTTTGCAATTCTGGAAAGCTCATATATGCGTAAGATTCTGTAGGCACTCAAATTTAGTAAAAACTAAATTAACCACTTACAACTTACACGTAATATGTAATCGTTGAAGTACATAATATTACACAAAATCGTGATAATTGTTAGATACCTTTAAGAAAAAAAAAAAAACAGACTTGTAAACGTCATAAGAAGGATGAAATAAAATGTTTGGAATTTTCGCCAGATCAGTTTTTGTCCGTTTTAGTTCCAATTGGATAGAATAGAAGAAGTGCCGAAAGGACGAGATTGGACGCCCCATAAACGCCGCAAATTACTCCGTACTGCCCATTCTCAGGTCCAGAGTTGTGCACAGGCAAAATATGCTCCGCATTTACAAAACACTGGTCAAACGTGTGCTGTTCTATGGAAGTAAAACATGGACCCTGATGAGCGAATCCGAAAAGACAGTGGATATATTTGAACGCAAAGTGCTCTGGAAAATCTACGGCCCAGTGAAACAAGGAACAGAGTGGAGACTACGTTACAACGATAAGTTGTATGAACTATTTGATGATCCACCTGTTTCCTCTTGCGCAAAGTTACATCAATTGCACTGGGCGGGCCACGTAGAAAGAATGGAAGAAAACCGGCAACCCAAAAGAACATTGACGGTAGAGCACAAGGCACAAGCGGGAAATCCAAGGACTCGATGGGAAGACACGATAGAAGCTGACAACAGATCCTTGTTGGGAGTAACCGAGATGATTGGAGAAGACTAACCATGGAGGCCAAAGCAAGGCTTGGGTTATCACGCCATAGATGATGATGGTAATAGTTGATAAGTAGCTACCAAATACTTTTTCAAAATAGAGAAACTGATTTGGCACCGATTAGAAAAAACAATTTTTTCTACCTTTTTAGGGTATTTCGAAGTCAGTTATTTAATTAGTTAGTTAATTTGAAAGATTGGAAACAATCATCCCATACACCAACCGTTAACATTTTGAAAAGAAATTCTTGAAAGAGACAAAAGGATTAAGTTTGTTTAATGTACTTCATATGCAGCATACTTATATAAAAATTTTATATAGAAAAATCGGTGTCCCACTGTTAATGCCAATCATACTCCTGATTATATGTTACCTATGACATGCATCCCTAACAATTGAAAACCACCAACATATAGAACAAAGATAGCGAAAAATCAAGGCTAAGGCAGTGGAAATACACTTCTTCTGCTTCGTAGCACGACAGCCCCTGCAACTGTCTCGGTCTATTGACTGCATCCCTAAATTTCGAAATTCAAGCAGAGATGAACTGTCCGTTAACTGAGTCAGACCAGCGTTTTCTCGGTTTCCCCACTGGTCTCCACCCTTCAGTTTTCCCAGCGAATACCTTTTTGGTTATCCATTGTTTGTCCATAAGATTCAGGTGGCGAGCCCATTGCAGCTTCCGTATTCTTACAATCCTAAAACCTCTGGCTCCTCAACGTCTCATACACCTTATGATTGTTTCGAATTCACCATTAGTGCAGATACTTGGGTTAGGATTCATGTTTCGCACCCACAGCATAACATAGGCCTTATCGCAGGTCTTTATATTTGGAGCTTTGTTTTCCTGTATATGCAGCTGGTCTTCAAGATCGTCAAAATTGAATAAAATATTTTATTTGCGAGCTGTATTCTTCGGCGTATTTCGTCTCTTTTATACGCAATGCTCGTTATTTTGGCGCCTAAATACACAAATTTGTGCACATTTTCAATATTGTATTCACCAATTGCGATATTTTTTTATTTGAGGTATTTTTCCTCGACTGCTTTATGAGCTTTGTTTTGTTCTCATTGGCTTGTAGCCCTTCTAGCTTTGCTTCGCAGTCGAGTTACAGGAAAAGTTCTTTGGTGGTTGTTAACGACCGTGACAAAATATTGATTTCATCCGCATAGGCTCAATTTTTATGATAACGTAACTCTTGTATCAACAGGTAGCTTTCTTTTGACGTATTTCAGAGCCAAATTGAATAGCAAGAGGGCTAGCTCAGGACTAATTTGGCTGCGATACTAAAGCAAAGCTTTTTTTGGTACAATATATTACGACCAATACTGTCGTATGCTTGCTTAAAGTCAACGAGTATTTAGTGTACTTCTATTTTGAACTCCCTGCATTTATCAAGTACCTGCTTGACTGTAAACAATGGGTCCATCGTCAATCCACCTGCTCTAAAACCACCTAGATACTCTCCAATAATACTATTGGCGTATTATCTGGTTTTATTTTCTAAGATCTTTGAAAATATTTTGCACACCATGAAAAGTAGTGATATGCCTCTATAGTTTTCACACTGTAGCTTGTTACCTTCTTAATGGATAGAGAATATAATTGATTGGCTCCACTCATTCGGCATATGTTCTTGTTGCCAAATGTGCTGGATGACTTTGTAGATCGCTTTCAGAACACCGTTGCCACCATATTTCATAAGCTCATCGATGCTCGGCACTTTATTATTCTTTTGAGCCTTGATGGTGAAATAACTTCATCAAGAGTTGGTGGGGCCAATGCAAGGTTTCTGGAAATATCTGTAGGCTCCAATATTCTGGAACTGTGAGGAGGATTAAGGAGGTTCTTGATATATGATGCCCATCTTTCCATAATCCTATTGTCATCAGCGATGTTGTTGCCGATTTCAACACGGCAGAGCGTGGTCTTGGGCTGATACTACTTTGTATACTTGTCTTGTGTTGTTTCTCGCTAGACTTACATCGATGCTTCTCAATTGGTCTTCATAGTATTTTCTTTTCTTAATTCTAATGATCTTATTCGCTATTTTTTTGAGATTTTCTTAATGGTCTCTCTTCGTTCTAGTTTCCCTACTTAAGTATTTTTTGTACGCCTGATTCTTTTTGTCTAACACATTCTGGCTCTCATCATCGAACCAATCATTCCTCTTGCACGGAGCTTGATGTCCAACTGTCTGTTCTGTCATGGTCTTAATTGTCGCGTTCACTTCCATCGATTGCTCGATGCTTATTTTCAGGCGATGCGTCGGATAGGATAGGAGCTAGCTGGTTGTCAATATCTCCATGAAACGTTTTGTCACAGACGCCGTTTGAAGCCTTTTGATATCAAATTTCTGTACAGGGCTCATCTTTGGTGAAAACGCCTTTGACATTCGACATCAATAGGTTTATTTGATCAAGTCATGATCTGAGTTACAATTGGTTCCTCAAGGCCCCTCTTTGTTCGAACAGAACTTGGTCAATTTTGTTTTGTGTGTTGCCATCCGGTGATACCCAGGTCATTTTATGAATGCGTCGATGTGGAAGCTAGTCGAACGTATGACTAGATTTCTGCTACATGCAAAGTCAATCAGGCGCTGGCTGTTGTCATTTGTTTCATCGTGGAGGCTATTCCCGATGAGATATCTTATTGCCAACCTTAGCGTTGAAATCACTAGTCTTTCTTTTGACTAGTCGTTCTTGGTGGTTGTAGAACATTTTCATCGTTTCTTTGTCCTTTTCTCTGGTCGGGGTGTGTAACTTTTATTAGCCAAATTCTCAAGAATTTTGATTTTATACGGATAGCACATAACCGTTCATTAACAGCCTTAAAATCAATAACGTGCGATTTGAACTCTCTATCCACAATGATGGCCACTTCAAATTCTCGCTTTCCAGCGGGCTTTCCACATCTAAATATTGTGTGCGATCACATATCTTGAATACCACTTCCAGTCCACTTCGTTTCCTAGATCTCCAGTATGTTTAATTTATATTGACTGGCCATTTGTAAAAGGTCCTTAATAGCGCCAGGGTTGTTCAGTGATCTGGCATTCCAGGATCCAATGCCATAGTCCTTTTTTTGGTTGCGAGGTCACTGCCGTAGATTCAATCCGTTCTGGGGATCTGTTGCAGGTATCGAAACATTGTGCGGTTTACCAGGCACAGGGACTTAGCCTGTTGTTCGACCTCCATTTCGGCGGCATGGTTATTACTTTCGATTCTGTTATTAGGCGCGGAACATTCGCCTTCGCCCTCTTACATCACCACAAAGGAGGACATCGCTCACGTAATGATTTGCAGCAATCCTGGATGGATAGCACAAAAGGAAGATGAACTGCATGCCTCATCTCTAATCTGAGACCATAGCTAAGTTAAACGCACCGTGAGACTGCTTCTACCTGACTCAGCTCTTGAGTGAGCATGGGTGTTTTTAGTCTTACTTTCACAAGGTTGGTAAGTCTCGGTTTCCCGAATGCAGCTTTTGCGCAGGAGAGGAAGACGATGCCTGCGACACATTTTTTGCATGCAAAAGATGAGACATGGAGAAAGGACAGGAGAGTTCTTTTCGGATAGTCTAATCGGTGAGAGGCTTAGATTTGTTAACAAATGGAACCATGTGGCACATTTTGTTCGGGAAGTCTTAAAAGATAAAAAGGACTCACAGCAGCCGGAAACGTTCTAGCAATTCCTCTTCCTTCCTCGCCTCTCGCTACAGGAGGAATGCCCCAACTGGTAGACAACCCACGGCATAGTAAAA
This sequence comes from Odontomyia ornata, assembly GCA_963969285.1. Classification (NCBI taxonomy): domain Eukaryota; kingdom Metazoa; phylum Arthropoda; class Insecta; order Diptera; family Stratiomyidae; genus Odontomyia; species Odontomyia ornata. The sequence goes on along the minus strand of OZ017739.1, from coordinate 425,450,291 downwards.
AGAGGCTAAACCCGAAGCAATGTGTCAAACGGTGCCAGATTAGGCTCTCAGGTTGACAGAGGAGGTGTTTAATGATTTGTCCAGACGTATTGTGCATCTGGGAGCCCCACACTCAGGGCGTAAATACCCTTCATCTCCCATCTACGAAAAATAGGCTCTTTTTACTTAAAACACATAGCAAAATAAAAAATATTTCGTTTATTTTTAATTTCATTATATGATTTTATGAATCAAACTTAAATTTGTAATAAAATAACGTTTTATTTTTCGACCACTTCATGTATGTAAAATGCCCATAAACATTGTTGCAAATATAAATATAGTCAAGACTAAACTATTACCGTTCTATAACATCAATTATTAAATAAGAAAATATTAATCAATATTTTAAAACTAAAAAAAAAAAAATTTAAATTAGCTCTCAAAAAGTATTTTGGCTCTGTTAACAAAGTTCTCATTCCTTCATTTGCTTCCTTCCTCCTGCATACCTGGCCCTTCCTAATTAAACTCATGAGGAAATAATTGATTGAATATAAAAAATATTCAATATTAACTCAAGACATTTTTATGGCGGAGAAAGAATTGTTATCCGGTAAAAAAAAAAACTAATCAAAACATGTCAAAAATGAATCGAAAAATATCAAGGAATTAAAAATTATGTCAAATCTGATTTTATCATTGCAATTTTTTCGTAAATTAGAAGCTCTTAATTGTGCGAACAAGTCCTTTATTTATAAAACGGCAATATAAATTATGTCAATGTTGTATCTAAATGATTACTTATCTGATATTTCAGAATAATTAACTGATGATTAATTTTTCATCCAGAGCTTATAGTCTGTATATCTCAGCATGAGGCTCTACATAAATATACTACATATTTACTATTTTCATTAAAAGCTTGAGATGACCAATCGCCAATCACTAAGCTAATAATGAATCAGCATATTTTACATAACTCTTTTCAAAGGCTGAGGAAATTGATATATGCAGGTACTGAAAGAATGTGTATCAGACAAGATCCGTTAACTTCAGCCGGCATTTATCATGTTTATTTCGACAAGTTAATTAGCAGAAATGAAAGAATATTTGATTGATGTTGCTTAATTGTTTTTGTCTAAATAACAAAAAGCGACCTACAGTCAATTTTTGTAACAGCACCAATAAAAATGCAGACGAATCATCAATTTTTTACCAGATTTGGCGGGTGAAATCATTGAACTTTAATATACAATAGTATCTTTATATATTACTTCGACTTTGTCGGTAAAATTTTTTCATTTCATAATATGAAATGCATGCTTAATTTACCCTCAAAGTTCGTATCTGCTCACACGCAGTGGAGTATGTGTTCAGTAAATTCTCAATGAATTTTTTTACTCGTTCTATGGGGACTATTCAAGCTAACAAAGTTTGATTTATTTACCGATTTGCAGAAGTAATAAGGTTATAGTTTGACACGTGTATTTTCAGGGCGTTGTACTAACTTACAAGTCCCATTAAAATCGCCACCCGTCAATCTGCCCGCCCGTCCACCCGTTTTGTTTACTTGATATCCGCAGACCAGTCCCCTTTTTGATTGAAAAGCCGTTAGGCCTTGCTTTGTTGTGTGAGCAGACGCCTTTCGACTTCTTTTAGTCATCTTCAGTGCCTAAAGGATGTGTTGAAGGGAATGACTTTATATAGTCGTAGGATGGGTAGTGCTATATTAGGTCAGGTACTAAATGAGGTCAGGTAGAGGGACATTAGGCTTTTGTTTTTGGATTGTTGGATGTCCGTTTGTTCTGTTTCATCTCGTTTCCGTTCCCGTCAGAGAGTGTGGTCTAGTACTGAGAAAATTGCGTCGGAATTTGTAATACGTTGTTCGTTGATAATATTACCGTCTGTTTTTCTATGTTTATATATTTCAAGCCTTTCTAGGATGTCAAGTTTCGGTGCTTTGCTTTGCCTGTGTAGCAATGTCATAGAAATTTTCATAGCATCAGGTTTGGGTGCGTTATTTGGCAGGTGCGTCGCATAATTGGAGTCTGCCTTGTTGTGTAAGAAAGAATGTTTCGGGCATTCTTTAAACTAAGTTGGTACCAATGCTATGAAGTCCTGTAAAGAAGTACAAATATCTTTTAGATGTTTGGAAGAAATTTATGTCTTTTTCACGCATTCCCCAGATTGCCTGGAAATGCTTAGAAAACGTTTAAAAGATGCCTCCTCTCCAAAAAATATTCTGCAAGTCCCAAAACGAACAGCTGATACTCGTTGGAGTTCACGAGCTGCTGCAACTGCTCGAAACCCTTCCTATCCCCTACTTGTGATTTTATGTGGCATATTTAAAAGAAAATAATTAATTATTTGCATTCAGAATCGTCATTTGTAAAATAGTTTTCTTTCTTATTATTGTTATTAAATGTAATTCTATATCAATTTTCCTTTATATTAAATGTAAAATTTTTCTTTATCAATTTCCCTTTATATTAAATGTAATTTTATATCAATTTTCCTTTATATTAAATTTAAATGTATCCCTTTAATTATATTTCTCATGAGATTTAATTTCTATTACTACTTAAAATTTTCTTCATTTTCTTTGCTTCAGGTAAATTTAGTTTTTAAAAATTTGAATCTGCCACATAAAATTTACAGTGTAGGAACGTTGATCGGTTACACCTTACCGGTGTACTGAATTGAGAATGAAATGAAAGTGAAACAGGGTGGATGATGGTGAAAGATTTTTTGTGGTTAGGATGAGGAATGTTTTGCCGTCCTTGAAGATTTGCATTCAGCTTTTCCCACCGAATGAAGAAAGAGTGAGAGTTGTCGTTGGATAACGTGATTGACGTTCTGTGTTTGGCAAGCTCAGTGGTTGGCATTGTAGAAGTCGTTTTCAAGCGAAGTAACGTAAAAGTAGTGGAAAGGCGTGAATAGCGCTGTGGAAAATTAGTGCGCTGTTAACTCGAGAGCAATGAGTTCCCGGTGATTATTAAATCAATCTATAACTCTTTAATACACACATAAGTACATAATTGATATATTCCTATCGTGTAGACAGTGGTAGAGAACTCATATGGTTTATGTATTTTATGTTTGCCAAAAGGCTAAAATAATATCAAAAACAAACAAATATGTAACCATACCAAAACCCATCTGCGTCTTCCAGTGCATGTCTAAAAGTAAAATTATACGTATGAAGAAGAAGTTTTATGCATTGAGAGAAAAACAAAGAAAGATGTAAATAGCTTTATTATTCGCACATGCATATATAATTGCGAATTGCACTACCAGAGAGTGACTTAAATACGAGTGTTAAAGTTAGGGAAATGAAAGTGAAATATCCCAGAGGATAAGCAAGAAAGACAAACAATTTTTTTTGATAGTTTACAAATGTAAACTTAAACAAAGGTTAACAGTTATATTTTTCTGTCAATACAATTTCCTTGAATGACGGATGTCGACAAGTAATACACTCATTTTATTGTATGTAGAGTGTGCACGGTTAGAACGATAATTACTCGTAGATTGAAGACAAAATGATTACGAGTAGTTCCTGATTGAGAAACTTTTCGATAAAGAATTTGTTGATTGTCGAGTATGTTTATAGATTTTTTTGCTTATATAGTGAAGATAGTAATTAGGTGGAGACAATTCCGCACTCCGTGAATTCGTATGATTTCTAATGAACTATTTGCGATAATAATTCAAATTTTAACTCGAAAAATATGTTTATTGTTTTACAAATTTGATTTTAATTTAAATTTATTTTATCAACGAAGATCTTTTTAAATGGCCAATTTACTTTTGTATGCTTCTAAACTTTAAAAGTATGTTATAGCTAGCAGTGGTATATGAGGTTATTTGATACATATACGAGTACTTTTAGTCGGAATGAGTAATCAATGTCTTCGAATTAGCTATTAACGTCGTATAACCCTGATAAGTTTGGTAAAGGAAAAATAAAAATATTGTTTTGATGAAGTAGAATGTTAAATAAAGAACAAATGGATTGTTAAACGTACACCTCGGTCTTTCCATTCCATCACACCTGACCGGGTATGGGACCCGCAACTATGGCAGGCTTTTCGTATAATATGGACTAGCCATCGGGCACGCTCCATCGTTTTGTCACTTACCAGCGGCTCTTACCGGGTAGAGTGGCCTTCCGCTCGCGTGCCCTTTTATGGTATTGGGTTATGTGATTCTACTACATAATTTTATAACATAAATCGGTCATGTCCATATTTCTCTTTTGATGGGAAAGTTCACGCAAATTATGTTTGTATGAGTTTTTCACTCAAAAGTGAAATATATGGTCACGTCTACGTTTGGATCTTGATCCGGTTGGGAGGGTGCGAGGGGATGCCTCACTCTTATTTGTGGGCCATAAGGATCGTTGTTAATAACGAAGTCTCCGCCAGTCCGTCCGTTTTTGCTTGTCCCAATTTGTTATCTGAATAAGCAATTTCAACCCTTAGTAGGTTACCTCAGCCTCGATACCAGTCGATCAGCATGTTTTACACTCCTTAATTCGTGAATGCGTAATTTTTTTGTAGTGGGTCCTTGTACTCGGGGGAAAGAACTTGCCCCACGACACCGCAACGCTAGCCTGCCAGCGCATTCAAGCGTCCCCAGACAAGGCCAATCTCGGCAAATCTTAACATCCTCTTCCGCCGAGGCAGCAGACCATCGCTGCAGTCTTTTACGGACATTCTGATACCTATATCACCACATTTTCTTCGAATAAAATTTTAGAAAAAGCTAAAACTTTATGTGAATTCTATCCGAATGACCTTGAAGAAGGCTTAGGAAATGAATTTGTACAGTTCAGGGAATATTACAAAAATTTTAAACAAGAAATACCAAAAGGAATTAGTTCAGAAAGGCATATGCTGGAAATTTTGGTTTCAAATCATAACGCTGCAAGTACTTTCCCAAATTTAGAAATATTATTAAGAATGTACAAGTATATGTATATCGTAAGTACGAACTGTATCGCAGAAAGATCCTTCTCTAAATTAAAATTGATAAAAAGCAGATTGTGCTCGAAAATGACAGATATGACTTTAAATGATAGAAGTTTTATAAGTACTGAATTCGATATTGCTAGAGAGTTAGATATGACGTTCATTATTGATGAGTATGCTGAAACAAAGTCGAAAACGGACGATTTAATAATACATCCTGCACAAGGAAAATCAGACTCTAAAGTTGATAGCAATAAACGTATGCCAAATATGAGGCCAAATATAGTTATAGTACATACTAGATTAAGGAAAAGTATAGGGTTTTCCATTTTACGCTTGGGAAAGTATAGCTAAAGGAAATACATAAAATATTCAGATGGAAACGAAATTTTTTATTCAATATAAAGATTGAACCTTGCCATTATATATGAAACACAACATCATTTAAATGCCTTCCACAGACCTCTTACAGGCCTCAATCCTTTTGAGGTAATTTTCAATGACTTTTTGGCACATTTCCGGCAATATCTCGGCCATAACTTCACGAATATTGGTTTTCAATTGCTCAAGATTGTTTGCGTAAACACGATCTTTCGCATAGCCCCATAAAAAGAAATCCAAAGGTGTTAGGTCGCAGGATCTTGCGGGCCAATTGACATCACTCAATCTCGAAATTACGCGTCCTAGAAATTTCTCTTGCAAAAGTGCTCGATTAGCCTGTGTTGTGTGGCTTGTGGCTCCGTCCTGTTGGAACCACATGTTCTCCAGATCATTATCTTTAATTTCTCTCCAAAAATAATCGGTTAACATCCGTTCATAGCGGTCAGAATTGACTGTAATGGATCTTCCTTGATCGTTTTCAAAAAAATACGGGCCAATAACACCACCAGACCATAATGCATAACAAACGGTCACTATTTCCGGATGCAAAGGCCTTTCTGCGATCACCTGAGGATTTTGAGAGCCCCATAAGTGGCAATTCTGTTTATGTACGTAACTACTAAGCGAAAAATGGGCCTCATCACTAAAAAAAATTTTGTTCGAAAAATCGTTATCTATAGCTTGTTGTTCAATCACCCAATTCGCATACATTCTGCGTTGTGTAAAGTCTAGAGGCTTATGTTTTTGAGTGAGTTGGATATTGTATGGATGGAGATGCCAATCCAAATGCAAAATCCGCCACAATGAGCCGCAAGGCAAGCCCAAATGTTGAGCACGTCGAGGAATCGGCAAATTCGGGTCTTCCTCCACACTTTGAGCAACGACAGCGATATTTTCAGCAGAACGAATGTTGCGATGATGCACAGGCCTTGCAATATCAATAACCGATCCATTCTCTTCAAATTTGCTCACTGTGTTCGAAATTGTTTGCTGTGTAGGTCGATTATGTCGACCGTAATCGGCTCGTAAAGCCCTAAATGTTGATACAGCAGAATCACCATTTTTATAATAAAATTATATAATTTTAATGTGTTCTTAGACTGTTAAACGATCCATATTTCTAAATGGCAAACCTTCAACTAAAAAAAACACGCTTTGCATGACATTTAGTTTTGACAGATGTCAAATGGCAGGGTTATACTTTCCCAACCACGAAATGGATAACCTTGTATTTTCTTCTAAGAATTCTTTAAAACTTGAATAGATTTTAGTTTTTTGTGCAATGTAATAAATATAATAATTGAAAAACCATCTTTTGTAATTTTTGCTACTAAAGTCTGAATTTTTTCACAATCATTTGAATCGTCTCTGTCCTACATTTCTTAAAGTAATAATATGCTATAGCCTCAATCATCTAGATAGAATTATTTTATTCTAAAAATTTCATGGATTTGCCTACTTGGGGCTCAATATGAATTTTTTAAATTTTTTGAAAAATAGATAAAAAACGCCTATTAGTGACTTAAAATTTCTATAGGCATACTTCATGGTATTTCACTGCAGTACTGGGGAAAAAAATTTTTTTTTTGAAAAGGCCTCCAACAAAGTTTCGCTTAGAGGCCGCCACATAAGTTGATCCGCCACTGATAACGGGATTCTGTGGTATCTTTGGTGCAGCATCAGTACGTGGGGTTGACTTTTTGCATCTGAATGCTTCCACTAAATTAATGTTAAAATTATCTCCTGCCACTGATGGGACGATAATTGACTCCGGCAGTACTTCAATTTCACCATGCCCGCTTCTTGCTTTCCCAAGTAATTTGCCCATTGCCATCATCAAACCTCCTTTCAACTTCCTAGTGGTTTTTTCCTGGTCAGGCTCCACCACTTCCACATTGATTAACCGATACAGCCCGAAGTAGATCTTTGAAATCGGTTTTTGCGGTTGTTGCGAGACCGAGATAACTGGAGGTGTTGTATGCAGATGATAAAAGCATGAAAAGGACTTTAGTGCTACAACAACGATGAAATTAACGATAAATTTTGTTGACGGTAGACAATAACTGTCTTTCAACATTTATTTTGCTTTAGCATTGCTTTCAAGAGTTTTAATACCAAGGGTTTTTAATTTCATGTCCAAAAAAACCATTTAATCAAGCAAGTTGGGTAGATATAACGACGCTCCTATCAGAAGGGTTTTATACTAAACATACGACACATAGGTACCCCTAATGAGTAAACGCAAGAAAAATTTCAATAAAATGTTCATGTTTAGAAGAAAAACCATAGAACTCAATTTTCAACGGCCGACAGTTTGTTACAATGTAACAAAAATCATTTACATCATAAAATTTCAAAGATGATCGTTTTTATGTTATTCATCTTATCTCAAAATCTTCCGAAGGTCAAATGAAAACTGCAATGTTTGATTCGATGAAAAGTCTATAGAATAGCAACATCGCGGGACAAAATTCAAATGGTTGTAACTTCCTTAAATATGAGTCAATTTTCTTGAGACTTACAAAGTATGTATATATTCTATCAGACAACATAAATACTCGTATTTAATTTCGTTGAGTTTAAGGGCACCCATATGGTTTTATTTGAGAGAATTTCTAAGTTGGAATTCACACTATTATTAACAAAGTTGAATGAATTTCGACTACAAAGGTATTTGTTTTTAATGTTCTCATAACAACCTTTCTCCATGATGCTTTCCAGATTGAACCGAAATATTTATTTTAGCTAGTTTGTGTCTGGTTGCTTCTCATTTCAAAACTAAGAAGTACCTATACTTTCAAAATTATTAACAGAAGTTTCGCTTTGAGCTATGTTGAAAATCATCTGATTGCTAACCAGCAAAACTAATCAGTAATAAATAACGTATGAAAATAGCCAAATTTATAATCATTCCAACCACGCAGCACTTTTTTCATTATAAACCTCTTAGCAGATTAGAATTATGTATGTGCAACTCTAATTTTTTCAATCATTCCGAATTATATTTTGCTTTGCTCGTTTGCGATTGAAAATGAACAGCTCTAGGCTACTGTCCGCACAGCAGCATTTCATGTTTTAGCACTGAAATATTTGGGTCTTTCCAGTAGCGGCTTAACAATAACCATAATTGATACTATTATCTTGTTAACATCATGTCATGCAGTAATCTTTCACGCGGATATTAGAGCAACAAAAAACTCGGAAAAAAATTTCATTGGGTCAAGTATAACACTTTCTAATTTACCTGTATTTTGATATTCTCTTCCAGGCAATTTTGACCTGGTATTTGTACTTTGCGATGCGATTTTGACGACAAACGAATATTTTATACAAATATTGTGGATGTTTAGGTGACGGAGCTTCACTGCATACGTGTAAAATGAATGGTGATAAATTTCAATCAGACAAAATTCAATTTCACTTTATCAATTTCAAATCACAACTTATTATCAATCAAACGATTTATGAATTGAGTATGTTCAGAATGTGTGTAAAAATTCACTCAATGATTTGTCACCATATTAGTTATTAATAACATTCACGGATCACACAATGTCAATATTTTTGACACGTATTTAAATAAGTTATAAAGATATTATACACCTAATCCCAGTTTATTTCGATATTAAAGTCCGTGTTTAGCACAATTTTAAAAAAATACTAATATATAATCTTACAAAATTATGCATCGAAAACACAAACCACTATCCGTATACTGAAGATCTACAACTTATAACCGTTTTTCCCTATAACGCGATGTTACTACGTCAACTTTAATCTTCAAACTAAAATCTTGATTGCGAATTGTTATGAAGTTCGACTGATGCTCAACTCATTAGGAGAAAGCATTCTAGAAGTGAACAGAGAATTACCAAATTTCGTCAGATAAATAAACTTGGTCCATCGGCAGACCATGACTTGGCTTTTGCTTCTCCACTTCTTGCGTCCGAAGCGTTTTTTCGGAGTAACAAAAGAAAAAAACAAATCATAAAGCACCGCTATCTCTCAAACTTTTTTACCGGCACTCCAAGTTTTGCTGCACTTGTGCTAACAAATTGGCCCCACGAAAGACCAATTAGATCTTCAGATATTTATGAAGTATCTATAAAAGAAATCAGAAACCGCATGAAGTTAAAGATCATTAACAAGTTCAAATAACTCAATAACATGTGAAACCAATTTTGGTTATTATTGTGTATGTTCGCCTATTAGGAACTTTCCAGCAAATTCAATAGAATTGGCGATAAAGAAGTTGTAACTATAGTATTTTCGAATCGTCACAGTTATTTGTCGTGAAAGTAAGAATTGCTGGGCGGTTAAATTGTGAAAAAAGCGAAACGGGTATGCAAATTGAATGTGTGATTTTTTAAATATAATTTAATGGGTCGGGATTTTCACACCTCAGATGAGCCAAATACTATTGCATTTGGTGAAAATTTAATATCAAATAATTATCTTTTTCGTCATACATCTTGACTACAAGTTCAATTCAGAAATCAAGAATTAAATTTGCTTACTCACAAAACAATGCCATTCAGGTACTCGTTTATTAGAAAAATACCCAACAAATCAGCACCACATCGCTGTCGCCTTTTTAACTATAGTAATTTTGTTAATATTGCGTGGCAGAAGGCAATGAAGAATAAATCACGCCTTAAAGAGCGGAATATGCTAAGCTTCAAACATCACACAAGGCAACTTAGGTCATAAATTCTACTAAAATGATCAAAATCCAATCAAAATCGCAAACTAAAAATTTATTCTATGCTCTAGAATACCCACATACATACTTTTCATGTTGTTTATGGTGGTCAAATAAATTCTTTCTTCGTGTTTTTATGTAACAAAAAAGTTTGGTTTGTAATATAAGTCGAAATGAAAGCAGCTTAATAGATGATTTTTGTACAATGTAGGCCAAGCTAAGTCAAAGTCAAAAGCGCTTTATTCAATACTAATCGTTACAAATTTTAAAAGAATATAAAGCTGATTCCAAACAATAAAAATACGAAAACGTGATGGCTCAAATGGCTCTCTAAGTTATCAGTCAAAATATTCAATCAAAGAAAAAACAACAGCAAATTCAAATTAAATCAAATTATTACATATTTTATGATTCAATTGGAAAAATGGAGAAAAAACCAACTAACACTATTCAACAATTATTTATAATTGCAACACAACAGTGAACTTTTATCCTACACCTAATATGTTATATCCTAATTCTAATCAAATTCAATCAAAAACTTTATCTTATACTAATACAATGCTAACACAATATTTTTAACCTAAGCCTTGAGCCTTATCTCTTAGCCTAATATAATAAACATAATATATACCTATTCTAAATATTGAAACCTATCCCTAATTTAAAAAAAACGAAATAACGAAAAAACACAAAATCAGAAAATAAACACGAATAATGTGTCATGTCATTCAGCCACCAATACCTAGCAAATGAGTATCTTGATTGATTCCGAAGAAGTTTCAATATGAGGGTATCGACTCTCGTTACTTTAGCAGTTTGATAAACTTTTCTATTCGATATGTTGTTGTGTTTCCAATCTGTCTCAGGCTTTCTGTACAAACCAGTACATGCACGAAGACATTTCCTTTCGAATTCTCTTGAACTTTCCATAGTACTAGCACTTTGGTTGTACCAGATCTGACATCCATATGTCAAAACTGGTCTAATCAGGGTCTTGTAACAGATAACTTTGATCAATGTATCTGGAATGAAAGAGCCATGACTACTTTTTGTGCTTTATTGAGCATGATTTTGACATGTTCAGTATAGTACAGATACTGATCGAGATGAACACCGAGGTATTGAGCACAGGATTTATGTGGAACCCGTTCTGAACTACCGTCACCAGCCATAATGTGGAAATTCATTCCAATTACGTTTCAGGTCTTGACTGACCTCCTGAAGCGTTGTCAGAAACAAAATTGCTTCGCACTTCTGCGCATTGATTTTCATTCGCCAATTGTCAGTGTAGAGCTGTACGTCATTGAATATTTTTAGAAGATTGCTCTGAACTGTAGCTCTGAATTTTTAGCTTTTCGGCCTGCCGTATAGATGATTTGATCATCTGCAAACACTACCAAGAACCTCGTTGGTGAGACGTTCAAATCAAAGCCATACAATAGCTTGCGAATGAATATTGAGAAGAGCAAAGGTGCAGTAACAGTTCCGTGCTGTAGACTATTCAAGGCCTTGAAGTCGCTCCTTGTCGTCATATTTCCATCAGTTACAACATATGATTTCCCGTACAATATATTGCGCATCGTAGCGACAAGGTATCTGGGGAACCTGTCCTAAAGGAATTTAAAGATTAGTCCATCTAACCACACCGTATCGAAGGCTTTCTCCATATCAATAAGATACGCTCCAAAAAATTCTCTATTATTTAATTTCCGACAGATGTCTGAGGTTCCTTTCGTTATTGCATATATGGTTGAATGTCTGGCACGAAAACCAAGTTGGCAATTCTGCATCAAGTCAAATTTTTCGATGTGGGCGTTTAATGCTTTGTTCACTTCAAACACCTTGCTAATTACTTTTTATGGAATTGTTTGCAGCTACATATAAATGAGTTGCATATTTTGAATAATAATTTTTCTGAAAAATTATTAGAGAAGAAAAATGTTAGAAGAAGGTGGTTTCGACGTGTGCACTAATTCTCCTCAGGCCATCACACTTAGAAAGAAAAATTATTATTCAAAATATGCAACTCATTTATATGTAGCTGCAAACAATTCCATAAAAAGTAATTTAAAAAGCTATCGGAGCCATCCGAAAGAGTGATCGATATCCGCGCGACGTTAGATAAAGCTTCAAATGTAGAGCAAATTTGTCGTATAGATTTACATTAAATTGATGTGAAAAGGGTGAAATGATCCAATTAAAAAGTTCAGCTAATACCTTGCTAATGTTAGGCAGCAAGCTGATTGGGTGATAGCTTTTAAGGCTCGAAGATTCTTTTCCGTGCTTCAAGATCGAAAATGCCTTAGCCATTTGGGAAATATGAATTCCTCAACATCTTGTTGAACAATATGCAAAAATTCCTAATACGAGGATAGTGCCAAAAGTACCCGACCTGACTTATGACTACAGATAGTTTTAAAAAAACAATTACTGCGATTGATAATACCACCTTTCAACAACTTAATGTGAAAAGTTCATTACGGTACGTTTATTATTATTTTTTTACAGACATCCAAAGTGAACCTTCTCAGTGAATTTGTAAATATGGAAAAAATCGTGCATCGTTATGTGATACAATACTTTCATTTGAAAGTTGAGTTGGATTCTACTCTGGGGAAGTCTGCTCCTTCGTTTACAATGGTCAAATATTGGGTAGCTGAGTTTAAGCGAGGTCGTACGTGCTGCCAAGATGAACACCGGAGTGGTCGACCAAGTAAGTCACTACGTCAGAAAATGTGAAGAAAATCCACAAAATGATTTTGGATGAGCGTCGACTAAAAGTGCGCGAGAAAGCAGACATGGCAGCCATTTCAAAAACTGCTGTGCATCGCATTATGGATGCCGCGTTTGCGCACAATGGAGCACAAACAGTAACGTGAGGATGTTTCCATCGAGTGTTTGACAATGTTTTGCAGCAACAAAGCCGAGTTTTTGCGTCGGTTCATAAACATGAACGAAACATGGGTCCATCATTTTATACCTGAGACCAAAGAGCAGTCAAAGCAGTGGACTGAAAAGGAAAAACTGGCTCCAAAGAAAGCAAAGACATTTCAGTCAGCTGGCAAGGTCATGGCATCCGTTTTCTGGGATGCGCGTGGAACAATATTTATTGATTATCTCGAAAAAGGAAAAAAATCAACGGCGCATATTATGCAGCCTTATTGCAGCGTTTGACTGATGAAATCAAGAAATAACGGCCCCATCTGTCGGAAAATAAAGTGTTGTTTCATCACGACAACGCACCAGTCCACACGTGCCTCATTGCGATGGCTAAAATCAATTAGTTGAAGTTCGAATTGCTTCCTCACGCACCTTAGTCGCCAGATCTGGCTACCTCCGACTATTTTCTTTTTCCGAATTTGAAAAAAAGGCTCGGCGGCAAAAGATTTGCCAACAATGAAGAGGCAGAGCCTGCGGTTAATAGCTATTTTGACGAGCTTGACGGTTCCTACCATAAAGCGGGTATTGAAGCTACTGAACATCGTTGAGAAAAGTGTATCGAGCTGAAAGAAGGATGTGTTGAAAAATAAAAAACATTTACGCAATGTTTTCCTGTTTTCTTTGTCGAGCCGGGTACTTTTGGGATCGCCCTCGTAGCTTATCCCGCCAAATACGAGACGTAAGTCTTTATAGCTGATAAAATAATCAATAACATTCAGGCTTGATTTGATGTCGGAAACTTTTGCTTCAACGACCTTTGAAAATATTTGATTCCATCTCTCAAGGTTTGGTAGATGAACCAGTTCAAAGTGTTGTAGCAACCACGGAAGTCACCGCAGTTGCAGACATTAAGTAATTAGCAGAGAGGTGTGTAGCCCGGGGTGGCATACTGAGGCCAGCTAGCGCTCAATCGTGTCGTGTGTTTCCGGGACACCCTCTGCTTGTGCTGAGCCACCTTACATAAAAACTAGCACAAAGGGAAAAGGATGGGAAAGGGGAGGTCACATTGAGAAATGAAAAATATTTGTTATCTTAGAACATTGTGGCCGTTTTTATTTCAATTTAGGAAGGTTTTTATTTCAATTTCGTGAAAAAAAAGAATAATATTGTAAAACAAAACTAGCCTCTGAATTGTAAATTGTTGAGAGAAATCGACAAAAATTATTATGGAAATCGACAAAAATTATTATGGAAAACTAAAATGTGTGCATTACTCACCCCTATTGGTGCTGCTGAGCGCTCGGCAACTGAAGGGAGGGGCACTGAAAAAAAATCACTGAAACAGATTAAATTCACGAACTTTACGTTATGTTTTCTTTTCCTTTACGTTAGCATAAAACCACAAAAAAAAAACAATATAAACTTTACTTTAAATTTTATAATTTACGCAGCCACTAATCCGCTGTACGGCAGTTTATCCTAATTAAGTTGAAATAATTACTTCACGTATATTTCCAATTATTCCTTCAAATTCATTCCATCTACCAGAAGGAATCCGCCCACAGGTATTATTCTTGCGTTTTTATTTCTTTGTTCTTTTTTTTCTATAGTTTACGAGTTCCGGCACTTGAGTATTCAGCTATTATTAAGGCTAGCACTTGTCACTTAATTTTTCTTCATCCGTTATTTTTTTCTTAGTCCAATCATTGTATCCACTTGGTCTATCTTTTGCTAAGAAGTTCATTAGCTGCATTATTAATTCAACTATAATTCTTATTTTTCCTCTATACACTTGTTTTAATATTCTATTTTGAAAATATTCAATAATAATATTCACGACAGACTATAAAACTTTGAATTCTTCTTTTACTTTCTTTTTCTTTTCTTTCTTCTTTTTTATGTCTTTTTTACTGTTCGCCTCCGCCTCAAACAGATTCATCCCTTTTTCACTGTCACTATTGCGAAACCAATCATTTATCCACCCCAAAATCAGACTCTATCCCCACAAAAACTCCCTCTTCTTCACAAAAACCAAATCCGGAATCTTTTTTGCGAATTCACCATTCCGCACCGCCAAACACAATCCCTTTTTATCTTACCAGTCAAATACTAACTGCCCCAATCCTAACCACTTCATTCCACATTTCACCTTTATCCAATCCGATCCTGTAATCCTTTTCATTTTCAAATTACCGCTGCCGCCTCTGGGTAACGTAATCGAAGTTCATTACACTTCGATTCCGTTACCCACACATCTTTTGTTCCATATGGACAAACTCAATAGTATCCATTGTTTTACTTATGGCAATTTGCACAATCTAAGAAGCGCTTGATTGAATTCAAAGTGTCACATATAAATTACGGAAGCTATTGGTTTTGCCGATACCCCAAAAAGAGTGCTTCCGTGCGCCCGGGGGAACTTGAACTCAGGGTTCCAGCAGACCCTCGATCGAGAACTCACGACGCAGCTAATGGTGCCATGGATTGTCGATCTCCCATTAATCTCATAAGCAACTTCAACGATGCATTTGGGCATGAGATTGAATTTTGGTAGTAGGGGAACGTGAATTAATTTTTGTTAGTATAAAAAATAAAATTTGTTAGTGGGAATTAGTAAATAGAATTAGTTAGTATGAAGGAAAGAAATTAGGTTTTGTTAGGGAAAAGGTATTGAATGAAGTTTGTTAGTGGGAATTAATAAATGGAATGTTGTTAGTGGGAAAATTGAAATTATTAGTATATATTATATGATTTTAATTGGAAATAAGGGTAGGATTGTGATGATGAAGAAATAAAAATTGAAGGGAAATTGGAAAAATGTTAATAAAAATAAATGAATACACAGAGGAAAAGGTAGGAGTGCCCAAAGGAAGTTGGAAATGTTACGGCGGCAATTAGAAGCTGCGAATGGGAGAAAGTCGGTACGCCGGAATTCGCAACAGTGTATTCCAATCAGGGCAAGTTTCTGCAATCCAGCACATATAATCCTATTTCCATATCTACTATCAATTTCGATACTAGCCCTATCGAGAAAATTTGTCTCATCACTCGAGACTTCCTCTGGAATAAGCTATTCACTTTTATGAAAACGCCATTTGGGTCCTGTGGGCTAGTACCTCTCAGTTTTTCGCCCATTGATTGCTTACCTCACACAAAGTATGGCTGGCTCTGATTTGAATGAAACTTGGTACAAAAGCTCACTGATGCATGTGATGAATCTCACAATAAAAAATTCAAAGTCGGCTCGTCTGAAACAAAATGGCGGCCACTCAAACGTCGAAAAATGTACAAAATTTTGTTGTTGTAGTTATGGCCAAAGCTTTCAATCATGTTAATGAAATTCAGTAGTTTGATAAAAACTATAGGTTTCTAAAGAATTATGTAAAAAACTGGAGGTCAGATCACAAAAAACACATTGGCGGCTAGATGAAGCTCAAAAATTCAAAGGCTTCTAAAAGTTGCAATTTTGATCCGATATTTATGAAACTTGGTTTTAAGATAGAAATTGCATCGGTCTAATGCCTTTGCCATTTTGGCGATCATGCATGTGCAAATTTCAAAATCGCGGCGGTTTTAACATGCGATTTTTTCAGGTTTTTGTGGCCCTCTAGCGGTCACATTTTCCAACGGATTTTGATGAACTTGAGATTATGGATTTTTGTACTAAGTTCTTGTATTATACAAAGAATTATTAAAATCATGTGAAAGATTCCACTTTCACTAAAAATTCCACTTTCACTAAAAATTGCATACTTTTGCCCTGTCTAAAGTGAAACTCCGATTAGAACGAGATTCGGCACATTGATTGATGAGGTCCTAGCATACAAAGATTTGAAATAATCCAAAATCAAATGCATGCATTCAAAATGGCTGCCCCCACAGGTCAGAAGGCAAGCGCAATTCGCTATTTTAGTAGCAACTGAAATAATGAATATTTTTCATGGAAACGTTTTAAATGACTTAGCTTGGAAGTATTTATAAAGCAGACCATTGCTAAGGATATTATGAAATACTTTTAACAATACCCTAAAAAATTATAAAATCGCGACTTGTCTGTATCTCCGTCCGTCCGTTTGTTCGTGTGTCACATCAAGTTTTCTCGCAAACCACATGAGCAAGAATGAGGAAATTTTCTACGTAGGTCAAAAGCGGTGCCTCTCGGAAGTTGCAGTGCAAGAAAATATTTTAAGATATTTAAGAGAGGTCTCCCCATACAGGGGGTGACTTAAAATTTATTTTATTTCTGTAACCCTCTAGCAGCCAAGTTTCTCAACAGATTCCGATGAAACGTGAAATTATAATTTACTAAGGCAAGTCCGCCAATTTTCAATATGTGATCCATACGTGTGCAACTCAATTTAATTAGCAAAATATTGCACGTCTATAAAGGGTCTCTAAATACGAACAACTCAATTTAATTAGCAAAATAATTGCGCGTCTATAAAGGGTTTCTAAATACGAACGTCGATTCTTTTTATGTCAATAAATACCCATGTGGTGTTACCAAAATTGCAGTATAAAGTCTAGCGGTAGGCAAGCCAAATTCTTTTTCGAAACCTTACGCTGCATACGAGGTATTTACCTTACCGGCTGGTGCTGCCAACGGGGATGTTTTTGAAATTCAACCGATAATTTTCATGTTGAACTGGAATAAGGAAGCAATCATCCCTGTGACGATTGATTTCCGTCACAATTGCTTATGGTCGCTACCGTAAGGGAGCACCTGCAGTTTCCGTTGAGGACTATTAAAGCTGAATTCACGTCTTGCGTCAGCAATGCAGAAGTCTAAATATGAATTTGTCCTAGGGTATGTTGGGGACTCCGACCCATATAGATTGCACCTGTATTCAATTTAGTTCTCTGTTATCCACGATTTCAGGAATACACCCCTGGGGTTATTGGTGGCATTCAGCCATGATGTATGCTTGGCGTCCAGGTCACCAGCAAAAGTATAATAAATATGCACCCTGTTCAATTCGAGCATTTTCTACAAGGAATTGAGCTCTTACTTGACAAGTTGAATAGGCAGAGATAACGAAAAGGTTATCCCCACCTGGCAGTTAAATTTTGATAACGAACATTTCAAGAGATTCAAAGCTTTTGAATTCGACTTTATCAATATTTTGGTAACAATAGGGCCGTCTAACCAATATTCCGGTGCCACATCCCCCATCACCGTTTACTCTATCGTTTCTTTTGAATTCAAAATTCTTGAATGTCATGGAGTGCCATGAATTGAGGTGGGTTTCAGTGAGAAGGCTGATGTAAGGCTTTTGCTTGACAAGGAATTCCAAGAGACTATCACGTCGATGTAGACTCAGAATGAAGTTGACTTTGATCGACATGAGACGAATCCTATCCATGGGAATGTGACTGAATGATAACTTATTTTGAGGTATTTGAAAGCCCTAAACGCTGTAAAATAAAGTTAATTTTAGAATCCTCCGGTAAAGAATTTAATTGCTGATAAATTTTAAGAAGCAGCTCATTATTGCCACTTACATTATTCATTTTATTTACATTGTCTGCTGGTTATCTAACAAATGACACCCTGGGCTTGCGAAGTTGGTAGGTATCACACTGCGATGTAATTGAGTTTGTTTTAGAGTAAATTATACTTTTGCATCTTGATACCGGGGGCATCCTCGATATGATGCTGGATGGCCAAAGCCACCACAGTTCACATAATAAAGTTTTTCTTTTGGCTGCATCTGAGCCAATTTGCACTCGCCGGGAGCATGGACATCTTTACACTTTACACATCTATATTTCATGGCACAATTGGCGGCCGAATGACCAAATCTTTGGCACCTGTTGCACTGGTTGACCTCGCTCTTCTGGAGGCGTTTCCGTCTCAGAAATTCAAGTGCCTTATTTTTTCAAGGGCAGTTGGACTACTTAAGTTCGAAATCTGGACTAAGTAATAAGTCAAATTTTTACGCTCGACAATCGATCTCATTGTTGGGAAATCTTTAACTGTAATAAATTCTATTTCTGGTGTAACTTCTTGAAGCACCTGAAGTATATCTCCGCAGTCCAGACCCTTCAATAAAGAGGTCTGGCTTTTTCGCTTTTGATAGTTTACTTAAAGTGCGGAACCACTCCAGAATTAAACGCACTCATTGCTGCCTGAAAATCAACCAGTGACTTAGTTCTAATTGTCAGCTTATCGGCATTCACTCTTTTCATCTCAAAACCATTTAATTTATTTTCAGCTGCCAAACGCCGAACCATATCTTTGCTTGTTTGCCCAAATACATTGATTGGTGGGACTTTTTCTTTCTTTTGATTAATATTGACAGACGGACCAACAGACAAAATTATCAGGATTGTAATAAACATAAGCAGTCGAGCAGCCCCGTGGTGATCAAAAGTGGCTGCTCCTGAAGAGATAAGGTGGTCACCCCGTCGAAACTGCTTAGTGTGTTGTTTTAAAAGATTAAAATTAACTACATCCGTCAAGTTTCCTTCCTTTAGGTAGAGATGAGTGGTTCACTTCAGCCACTTTAACATCTTTAGGTTTGATTCCCCTTGTAATGCAAATGACCTTCTTCGGAGAAAGTAACGGTTGCTTTTTGTAGAATATTTGCGTTTGTCTCAAGCCTCCGTGTCCGCTAACTTTAAGGAGACAAACAAATTTTGAATTGCTGTAGAGTAGCTTATTTGACACATAATAGAACATTTCTAAAGATAATAAGAATTGATCGGTACGTCTCGTAGAGTATAGTACGCGTGATAAATATTTTGTAGTGTAGCTTCGTGGCTCGACAAGAATCCGCCTCATATAATCCCGCAAATAACTAGTCGACAAGCACGCGTACGCGGTCGTTAACCGAAGCTAGTCAGCTGAGCTTGGTCTTGTTTATCGCTCGCTTATAACAGCGAAGCAAAATTAGTAGGGATACAAATCAATTACAAAACAAAGCTCATGACGCAGTCGAGGAAAAATATCTAAAATACACAAAATATCGCACTTGGCGAATACAGTATCAAAAATGTGAGTGAATTTGTGTATTTAGACGCCAAAATAATGAGAACCGGCAATGGAAAGAGCCGAAATACACCGAAGAATATAGCTCGCAAACAAAATATTTTTTTCAGTTTTGTCGATCTTGAAGACCAGCTGCATATACAGGAAAACAAAGTTTCAAGTATAAAAATCTGTGATAAGACCTTTGTTATGCTACGGGTGTGAAACATCGACCCAACCCCAAGCATCCGCAGATATATTGAACGCCTTTGAGCGACAGGTCCTGAGGCGAATAATCGGAGCGAAGCTAGATGAGGACCAATAGCAAATCCGATACAACTATGAGCTGTATGAAATTTTTCACGAACCAGAGGTCTCAAAGATTGTAAGACTGCGGAAGCTGCAATGGGATGCCATATGAATTGTATGGACGAACAACGAATACCGAAGAAGGTATTCGTTAATAGCCGCTTTCACTTCCATCCAGCGCTTGTAGCTTGTTTTCAGCGATGTGTCTGTAGTAATCTAAGAACTATGGCTCTAAAAGCAGCGCTGACCCAGGCACACAGCACGAACGCAATTTAATAAGGATTCAGTCGATTCAGTCACCTTCCCCATCGCAACACTCGTTTTTTTTTCGCAGGAATAATAAGTGGAAAAATTTCCTTTGTACTTAACACCCGGGAAACAAAATTCTAAAAATGTTTAAAAAATTCATAATGTGTAGTATCTTATTACAATATCTTTTGAAGATAATTTAACGAATTGCGGTGTAACGCGGTATGCAAATGCTTAGAACGAAACGGTTAACCCCTTTTAATTATGAATGCTAAAATCATTGTATCATTTAACCTGTTAATTATGAATGCTAAAATCATTGTATCATTTAACCTGTTAATTATGAATGCTAAAATCATTGTATCATTTAACCTGTTAATTATATGAACGCTAAAATCATTGTATCATTTAAACCCCTTAAAATTTGTCTAATTCTTCCGATTTTCCCACCTAATTACGCCTAATTATCATAAACGACAAATTGCCTTCAATTGATAACTTAATTGAACCTACAAAAGACAGTGAAAAGGGAAATTGCAAATACCGCCGTCATAAACTACAACTGATAAGGAAAAAGTACATTTGATAGCAACAAAAAAACCTTGAATTGTGTGATTTCCCCCTTTCTGAATGGGTTCGTATTGTTCTACTTGCCCATAAAGTGTCGTAGTTGCTTGAGTGTGGAGAATATTAAATTGTGCTTGCGAAATTTGCATGCTATTGCGTCGTAAATCATGAAAATGGGTGATAACTACATAACAACATTGGAATTATCGGGGAGAGTGGCGCCGGCAAGTCGAGTCTTATGCTTCGTCTCACAAACGAGGAATTGGATGGAGATGGGGAGTGTTTCGCTCGTTTTCGATTGAATACGAGTTCCGAATTACGTTGGACGGTGAAGTGATTTGTTCTGATTGATTTTATTTTGCGTTGCATGCTTGAGTTTTTCATCCAAGCCATCGCCAATATCGTTCGGGATCTTGCATTTGTATTAGCAGTATTGTGTGACGAAAAACGAAATATGCACATAGACATAACGTCATCTCAGTTACGCTTACTCCGGCGTGTCATCGCTCCATCGCATGCTCCGGAGTTACATCTTGGTGTTGTTTTGTAATAATCCCTTTAAAGCGGTTTGAGTAGCGATCCCGCTATAGAAATGGCATTTCGAAAAGTGAAGTGGAATTACGGGGATTGTAGGGAGTCGGTTATGGATTTTCACGGCGGTCACGTCGGATGCGGAAAGAAACTTATCATGTCGTAGGGTGTTAATATCGAAATTACCAAATACGCGTTAATGATTGCCTATGCGAATGCATATGTTAGGAAATCGGAAAGTTATCGTGGGTGAAAATAGTACAAGAGCGGTGGTGTTCATTACGGTTTCCAAGAAAAAGTGCTCGGGAATTTGGCATTTGGATGCAATAAGTGGAAGAAGATAAAATTGTTGTGGGGTTTGCGTTGGTTGAATGACGGAAAGACCGTAAATGTTTTTGGAACGGGAAAATTGATTTGAATGTGAATAAATGAGTGTCAAGTGAAAAAGAAAAATCCGCAATTGATTTATGCTTTGAAAATGGAGAGTTTTCTTTGCGGTTCTTCGTGCTGCTTCTGCGAGGTGTTGGCGATCGCGGAAAAGTTGGTGGTGCGTTGCTGCTGAAGCGTGTGCGCGACAAAGAAAAGCGTGTTTGCATCTTCCGTACAACAAAAACGAACGTTGTTGTTCAGCAGCGGAAAAAGAAAAACTTGGCGCTCGTTGTGCGCAAGTGACGTACGAAAGTAAAATTGGAGATTGCTAGTCGGCCTTGGGTTTTCCTGCTCGCGCGGAAAACTGCTCAAGTGCAAGATAGTGTTGTGTGCGCCGGGAAAGCAGGAAATTCGCGTGGATCATTTCTCGTGAATATCACGGACTGTCTTGTGGAAACACGTCATCGCGGACGAAACTCTGGGAATAATTTTATTACCGGAAAAACTAACGAGGATTAGTTATTTCTATCCGTTTTAGTTATTTATTTCCACCCGACAAATAGTGCTCAGTGCAAGATTGCGGGACGTGAAATTTTAGTTTGTTTGATCTCAACTGTTACAAATTTTCGGTCGTCAGCAGACAACAAAGGGAAGTTATTCGTCAAGATAACGGGAAAGCCAAAACGAAAACAGTTTCAGTTTTGCCTGCTCGTGGAAGTAAATTTGTTGGGACTGTGCTGCAAGAGAGGGGGAAAATATTCTAGCGAAGAAACTCAAAGCCCGGATTTAAACATTTTTTTTATCGCGCGTCACTTGTACTGATCCATGCGCGCCAGAAAGTTTTAATGTGTTTCGTGCTGAATTTTTCACGAATTCAACCAAGAAGCCGAAAAGGAAATTCTAAAGAAAAACGTTTTAATTTGCATGAATCTCGTTATCACGTGTGCGTTTTAGCATTTACCAAAAGAAAAAAAAAAGAAGAAGAAAAGTTGACAACGAAAATATTCCAGAAATATCGCGAGTGCTTTTAACTAATTTGCTATGCAGTATTATAACTTTACAGGACTTACTCACCTCGTCAACGAGCGCTCGTCGTCGGAAAAGGTTGGGTAAGTTCCCCTATTGTTTCATTTTTACATATATACCAATTGTTTCATTTTTACATATATACCAATTGTTTCATTTTTTATATATACCAATTGTTTCATTTTTTTTATATATACCAATTGTTTCTTTTTATTCAATTTATTCAATTAAGTGGGGTAATCTTTAATATATACTGCAAATACTAATTATATCAATATTAAAAAATGTTTTAATATATACACTGAATAATTTTTGTTGAACTATTTTGATTTCTTTGCTTTGTATTTACGAGAAATCAATGAAATTAAATAAAATGATGAATTAAACGGTAAAAATCGGTCTTTCCCTTCCGGTCTTTTCCAATCGGGTATAGGACCCGGTACGGTGGCAGGCTTCCACCCCAAAATATGAGCCAGCCACCGGGTACTTAAAAATTTTTCTGTTTCAGGAGACTTAATGGGTTGAGTGGCCCAAGCCAAGTGCCTTTTTATGGCATAGAGTTATGCAATTCAATTGTATAATTCTATGACATAAATTGGTCACCGGGGTACTCCCCTTCTGATGGGAAAGCTCATATAATTCAAGTTGTATGAGTTTTCCACTCAGAAGAGGAATACCTGGCCACTTCAACGATTTAACATTGGATTTATTCCGGTTGGGTGGGCATGAAGGGGCTCCACCACCACCCGGTTGCCCCTCTTTCATTTGTGGGCCCTGAATGTATTTGGGTAAAGACAAGGTCAACCCCAAATTAGTCTTTCTTGTCAGGTTGCACTTGTTCTCGCAACAAGTCGTAATTCCTTCGTGGAGGTTATCTACTGATTTGCGACTTCGGTCGTCCTCTCGAACTCTGCAAGCAATTCGTGAATGCGAAATGTTTTGTAGTGAGTCCTCGTGCCGGGGAAACGAACCCGCCCCACGACACCGCAATGCTAGCCTGCCAGCGCATTCACGCGTCTCCGGACGAGGGCATTCTCGGCAGGAATCAACACCTTCCTCTGCCGAGGCAGCAGAACATCGCTGCGGTCCTTCACGGACATATGAAAATCTCTTATTCACTACAAATGGCGCCCAACGTGGGGCCCGAAAAGCCCGGCTGTATCATCAGTCGTGAGCACGAGACAGTCCATCGTCTCTAGGTGTCCCCACAAGGTGTTAGAAATTTTGGCGGGTAGATAACTCCCGAGGGTTTTTGCACTAATCGTGCCCCAGCAGCCGAGTAACTTCCGAACGTGTGTTGTCTTCGGACATCAATATCGTTTGGTCCTTCTTTTGATTTATACCTTGGTGGTTTACCACCATTGTATAACTAGTAAGGCCAAATTATATTAGAGTCCCTTTTTGTGTTCGGAGGTTATTATCCCAACATCTATTTTGCGGAGGATTCTGATCCGCTTCCCCAAACCAGCGGTGCCTAAGTGTCTTAAATTACATGGATTTTGATTTCATGTGATTGGCTGATTAGCTAATCCATGACTATCCATGACAAGACACGCGCTGCTTGTGGATTAGAATCCCACCCTGGGCTGACAAGCTGTAACTTGAGAAGTTTGCTAATGAGGGATCACTTCGGAACCCTGATTTTCATGGTGCCACAAGAGAGTGTCCCTGAAACGTTTTAGAAGGATTGTGCCATGGTGTCCATACTTGGGAGGAAGGACGGAAAGGAAAGACCGATTATTTTTTTTTGATAACTTAAAATTTTTTTTGAAACTTTATCATACATTCTTTTTGTGAGGTTCGACTATAGTTCGCCACTGACGGCCACTTACAAATTATAAATTTTGCATCATTTTTTTTCACATTTTCATTATTTATATATATATATTTATTTAGGTTTTTAGTTAGCAATTTAAATTTCTTTTAGCATGCCCACCAAAAGAACTCCCGAAAGGAGAAAGTTGCGGTCGGATGCCGGACCAGCTCTATTGTGTTCCATCTGTCACGAGGACATGGACGAAACTACAAGCCAGAGGTTGCAGTGCGGACACAGGCTACATCAGCTGTGTTTGGCACAACTGCGGCAAACTTCATCCACGTGCCCGCTCTGTCGACAGCCTTTGGAAATCGCACAGCCAGCAACAGAACGACCTCAGTCCTCCAGTACAAGTCGAGCTGTCCCCAAAAGCGGACCCCTTCCATCCACTACAAGGAGTGCACGAGACGATGACTACAGGGCTGAAGCAGTTCCGCCTGCAGAAGAAGCGAGTCCACCGGTGGCTGTGGAAGCCACAGTTCTACGAGATCTAATGGCGCTCGTACAGGACATGTCCACCCGGCTCGCCTCTCTAGAGAGCCAGAGAGAGAACCCCGCACCATCCCGGCCAAGAACTCCTCCTATGTGGGATTCGGACCCAAATCCGTGGGACTTCCCAGTAGACTCGCGGCGTGATCCCGAACGGATCCGGCCAGGTACAGCCATGAATCCGTTGGCTCCAGTTTACCGGCCCCGATTGAGCCAAGCACCGCCACCAAATCAGGCTCCCGTGATTCCGCCGGACCAACGCTTCCATCCACACGACATGTATCGGCTGAAGCCGACACAGATCCCCAGCATCATCCAGGGATGGAATCTACATTTCAGTGGGGAACCCAATACGATAACGGTGGAGGTTTTCATAAGTCGGGTGGAGTCACTCATTGAGCAGATGCTAGCAGGAGACCGCACAGCGCTCGCAGGATACCTGCCAATGCTGCTTAGGGGAGCAGCCCTGGAGACATATTGGAGGATACATTCAGCTCCACCATCCATACGCTGGTCACGGCTGAAGGAGGTACTCCGCATGGAATACCCTACGGTCGACATGGACGAATTAGTCCTGGATAAGATGAATGCTAGATGGCAGCGTCCGGACGAGTCCTTCCATAAATATCGAGCCGATATCCTTCGGTTGAATGACCAGCTGTCAGAGCCATTGTCTTCTACCCAAATTCTTCGCCTGCTAAAGCGCAATCTAAGACCGGAGATTCGTCGGCATATCGTGAACTCCGATCCACAGAGTATGGAGGCCCTGCTGAGAAATGTGCGTCGTATAGAAGGGTTTGAGGAAGACCTACGGGACCGGCCATACTTACTAATCAGGACGGGTCCTCGACGAGGAATCGCGGAATTGGCCCCAGATTATACCACCCTAGATCTGGAGGATGATTTGGACCCAGACCAGCTTGCTGTAGCGGCGGTGGGAAGTCTTACGACCTGCTGGAATTGTCACCAAACCGGACACCGGTTCATTTCATGCCGCGCAGAACGTAAGGTTTTCTGCTACGGTTGCGGCAAGCCGGACACTTACTTCCCGGACTGTTCTGAATGTGCCGCACGAAAAAACGGCCAAAAGAGTACCCGACCACCTCAGCGGTACTCGAAACCCCAGCAGTAGCTCCTCAGTCAGCGGCTCACCCCAACCAACCTGACGTTAACCCACCAGCCATAACCATTACGACTGCGGATGTTCACTCTCTTCCGGAGACCTCACCAACGACAATATTAAAACGACCATCGCAGTCACTGCCAGAAGAACCGCGGCAGCCTCAAGTACGCACGCTAAAACCTTATCATGTTAGACTGCAGGAATATCGGGTGGCTCGAGAGCGAATATTTGCTTCCGAAGTCGTCACTTCCCGTTCGTGCACGACAAAATGGTCAACCCGTCGTTGGCGGAATTTCCGCAAGAGAGTGCGCACCTGCCGTCAAACCGTAAACTCTTGTAACATCTCGGAGGTTGCTGAGAATGAGATCAGACCTTATCATCCAATTAAAGTGTTGGGCGAGACCGTGTTTGCATTGATCGACACGGGTGCCAGTATCAGTTGTCTTGCCTCGAGCTTTGGCTCGAAAGTGCTCCAAGAATACCCGAACTTGATTAAATCCTGGCGCACTGAAATCAGTACAGCTGATGGCACCAAACACCCTATACGAGGTAAACTAACAACACCCGTGACGTTCAGGGGTCAGACGAAGGATATTACCTTCTACATTATCCCGTCTTTGACTCAGAACGTATACCTTGGTGTCGATTTCGTCCTTCGCTTTGGACTGGCCTCCGATTTATTCACCGATTTGTCTTTAAAAACCAGAAATGTCAACGAAATCACTTCTACTCCCGATAGGCATGACCTGACGTCTAACCAACGGCAACGCCTGGAAGCATCCATTGCTGCTTTCCCATCTCACGCTACCCAAGGCCTTGGCCGCACCACCCTAGTCTCACACGCCATCGACGTTGGCGATAGTAAACCGATTAAACAGAGACACTACGCCATCTCGCCAGCCATGGAGAAATTGGTGTATGCGGAATTAGATAGGATGCTCGAGTTGGGGGTCATAGAAGAGTCCCAAAGTGCCTGGTCCTCACCGGTAACCTTGGTTGTAAAGCCAGGTAAAGTCCGCCTCTGTCTTGATGCCCGTAAGGTAAATGCGGTTACCATCAAGGACGCATACCCTCTTCCACTCATCGATGGAATACTAGGGAGACTGCCGAAAGCCAATTATATCACCAGTCTCGACCTAAAAGACGCCTTCTGGCAAATTCCACTCGATGAGGGCTCGAGGGACAAGACCGCCTTCACAGTGCCTGGACGACCATTATATCAGTTCGTCACAATGCCCTTTGGCCTGTGTAACGCGCCGCAAACGATGACTCGGTTGATGGACAAGGTCATCCCACCTCACCTAAAACACCAAGTGTTCGTGTACCTCGATGATCTTTTACTCATCACGGAAACGTTCGATCAACACCTCCTACTTCTACAAGAAGTAGCCCTGCACATCAGTAAGGCGGGACTCACCATCAACGTACAGAAAAGTAAGTTTGTCATGAAAGAAGTCCGATACTTAGGCCATGTCATAGGACATGGCACTATCAAAACGGATCCAGACAAAACTCGTGCGATTGATGAGTTCCCCTTACCAAAAACTGTGAAGCAGCTACGACGTTTCCTTGGTGTGTGCGGTTGGTACCGAAGGTTTGTTCGGAATTATGCAACAGTTTCAGCGCCCCTGTCAGACATGTTGCGGAAAGGGAAGTTCGTTTGGACCGAACTCAGCCGAAAGGCATTTGAAGAGCTTAAACAAGCCCTCACATCAGCTCCTGTCTTGCACAGCCCCGACTTCACGAAGCCCTTCTCCATTCATTGTGACGCAAGTCAACATGGAGTAGGAGCCGTGCTGGTGCAATTGACCGATGAAGGAGAGGAAGCTCCCATCGCCTTCATGTCCAATAAGCTGAATTCGGCCCAAAGGAACTATACTGTTTCCGAGCAAGAATGTTTGGCAGCGGTAATGGCTGTGAAGAAATTCCGAGCTTATATCGAGGGCCACCAATTCGAGATCATCACGGACCACGCGTCACTACAATGGTTGATGAACCAGGCAGATTTAAGTGGACGCCTAGCCAGATGGGCTCTTAAACTGCAAGGGTTCAAGTTCTCCATCAAACATCGGAAAGGAACCCAGAACATCGTACCCGACACTCTCTCACGGATGTTTTCCCCAGAGGGAGCCGAAATAACAATAAATGACGAGGACCCCATCGAAATAGATTTGGACAGCCCACATTTCGAATCAGATAGCTACAAAGAGTTGAGGCAAACCATAGCGACCCAACAGACACAGCTGCCTGACTTGAAGGTAATAGACGGCTATGTGTATAGACGAAACGAATACGCCACTGGTGATCCATGGCAGGAAGAAGAGTCTTGGAAACTCTGGGTACCGGAGGAAATGACACAACAGCTGATCCTCCGCGCACATGATCATCCGTTAAGTGCCCACGGAGGTTACGGTCGAACACTACGGCGACTAAAAAAATACTTCTTTTGGCCTAAAATGGCATCCCAGGTCAAAGACTACGTGAGCGCCTGTGAGACCTGTAAAGGCACCAAAGCGCCCAACCAGCCTCTTCGACCTCCTATGGGTCAACTCAACGTCCCAGAACGCGTGTTCCAGCGTCTATACATCGATCTACTCGGTCCATATCCTCGGTCTTCCATGGGACACATCGGAGCTATAGTCGTTCTAGATCAGCTCTCAAAATTCCCAATGGTGGAACCTATCCGTAAATTCACAACTCCATCGATCGTGAAATTCTTAGAGAACCGGGTATTCCATGTGTTCGGAGTTCCAGAGAGTGTGTACTCAGATAATGGAGTACAGTTCCGGTCTCGGCAGTTTAAGAGCCTACTTGAGCAGTATGGCATTGAACACCAACTGACGCCCATATACTCTCCTCAGTCCAACGCGTCAGAACGGTTGAACCGCACCCTATTGGCCGCGATCCGTTCCTACGTCCACCCATCTCAAAAGGATTGGGATCGGCGATTGTCTGCCATCACATGCGCCCTGCGATCCTCGTATCATTCCGTCACCGGTGTCGCCCCTTACTTTGCCGCCTTTGGACAGCACATGATTTGCCACGGTAAATCATACCGACTGTTACGGCAATTAAAGTGTTTGGGAGACCCGGTCGTTGCGCTGGAGCCCCACGAACGTTTAGGAGACCTCCGCCAACAGATCGGACGGAAGATTAAGGCCGCAGGTAGTGCAAATGAAGCGCAGTACAATCTCCGGTCACGATCTGCTAATTTCAAAGAAGGAGATGAAGTTTTCCGGCGAAATTTCCGCCAAAGTGACGCCGCGGGGCATTACAACGCCAAGCTGGATAGGCGATTCCTGAAAAGCCGCATAAAGAAGGTAATGGGACCTAACCGTTACTTGATAACGGATCCATCGGGAAAAGAAGTGGGGATATACCACGCGAAAGACCTGCGCCGATAGATAATTGGGCACGTCTGTTTGTCCGTCCGCATATATTTTCAAAAAACGCGCAAAGATTGTATACTTCCAGGCAAACATAGACATAAGTCAGTCCGTCCGTCTGTTAATTGTGTTCTTTTATTGTTCTTCATCTCTAGTCCCGACGCCGAAGGCAGCCCGTGAGACACAGAAAGATCCTTCAGCTCCTTTTTCGTAATCCGCATTGCCTTGGGATCACGAGAAAATTAGCTGCCCTGTAGTAATCTAAGAACTATGGCTCTAAAAGCAGCGCTGACCCAGGCACACAGCACGAACGCAATTTAATAAGGATTCAGTCGATTCAGTCACCTTCCCCATCGCAACACTCGTTTTTTTTTCGCAGGAATAATAAGTGGAAAAATTTCCTTTGTACTTAACACCCGGGAAACAAAATTCTAAAAATGTTTAAAAAATTCATAATGTGTAGTATCTTATTACAATATCTTTTGAAGATAATTTAACGAATTGCGGTGTAACGCGGTATGCAAATGCTTAGAACGAAACGGTTAACCCCTTTTAATTATGAATGCTAAAATCATTGTATCATTTAACCTGTTAATTATGAATGCTAAAATCATTGTATCATTTAACCTGTTAATTATGAATGCTAAAATCATTGTATCATTTAAACCCCTTAAAATTTGTCTAATTCTTCCGATTTTCCCACCTAATTACGCCTAATTATCATAAACGACAAATTGCCTTCAATTGATAACTTAATTGAACCTACAAAAGACAGTGAAAAGGGAAATTGCAAATACCGCCGTCATAAACTACAACTGATAAGGAAAAAGTACATTTGATAGCAACAAAAAAACCTTGAATTGTGTGATTTCCCCCTTTCTGAATGGGTTCGTATTGTTCTACTTGCCCATAAAGTGTCGTAGTTGCTTGAGTGTGGAGAATATTAAATTGTGCTTGCGAAATTTGCATGCTATTGCGTCGTAAATCATGAAAATGGGTGATAACTACATAACAACATTGGAATTATCGGGGAGAGTGGCGCCGGCAAGTCGAGTCTTATGCTTCGTCTCACAAACGAGGAATTGGATGGAGATGGGGAGTGTTTCGCTCGTTTTCGATTGAATACGAGTTCCGAATTACGTTGGACGGTGAAGTGATTTGTTCTGATTGATTTTATTTTGCGTTGCATGCTTGAGTTTTTCATCCAAGCCATCGCCAATATCGTTCGGGATCTTGCATTTGTATTAGCAGTATTGTGTGACGAAAAACGAAATATGCACATAGACATAACGTCATCTCAGTTACGCTTACTCCGGCGTGTCATCGCTCCATCGCATGCTCCGGAGTTACATCTTGGTGTTGTTTTGTAATAATCCCTTTAAAGCGGTTTGAGTAGCGATCCCGCTATAGAAATGGCATTTCGAAAAGTGAAGTGGAATTACGGGGATTGTAGGGAGTCGGTTATGGATTTTCACGGCGGTCACGTCGGATGCGGAAAGAAACTTATCATGTCGTAGGGTGTTAATATCGAAATTACCAAATACGCGTTAATGATTGCCTATGCGAATGCATATGTTAGGAAATCGGAAAGTTATCGTGGGTGAAAATAGTACAAGAGCGGTGGTGTTCATTACGGTTTCCAAGAAAAAGTGCTCGGGAATTTGGCATTTGGATGCAATAAGTGGAAGAAGATAAAATTGTTGTGGGGTTTGCGTTGGTTGAATGACGGAAAGACCGTAAATGTTTTTGGAACGGGAAAATTGATTTGAATGTGAATAAATGAGTGTCAAGTGAAAAAGAAAAATCCGCAATTGATTTATGCTTTGAAAATGGAGAGTTTTCTTTGCGGTTCTTCGTGCTGCTTCTGCGAGGTGTTGGCGATCGCGGAAAAGTTGGTGGTGCGTTGCTGCTGAAGCGTGTGCGCGACAAAGAAAAGCGTGTTTGCATCTTCCGTACAACAAAAACGAACGTTGTTGTTCAGCAGCGGAAAAAGAAAAACTTGGCGCTCGTTGTGCGCAAGTGACGTACGAAAGTAAAATTGGAGATTGCTAGTCGGCCTTGGGTTTTCCTGCTCGCGCGGAAAACTGCTCAAGTGCAAGATAGTGTTGTGTGCGCCGGGAAAGCAGGAAATTCGCGTGGATCATTTCTCGTGAATATCACGGACTGTCTTGTGGAAACACGTCATCGCGGACGAAACTCTGGGAATAATTTTATTACCGGAAAAACTAACGAGGATTAGTTATTTCTATCCGTTTTAGTTATTTATTTCCACCCGACAAATAGTGCTCAGTGCAAGATTGCGGGACGTGAAATTTTAGTTTGTTTGATCTCAACTGTTACAAATTTTCGGTCGTCAGCAGACAACAAAGGGAAGTTATTCGTCAAGATAACGGGAAAGCCAAAACGAAAACAGTTTCAGTTTTGCCTGCTCGTGGAAGTAAATTTGTTGGGACTGTGCTGCAAGAGAGGGGGAAAATATTCTAGCGAAGAAACTCAAAGCCCGGATTTAAACATTTTTTTTATCGCGCGTCACTTGTACTGATCCATGCGCGCCAGAAAGTTTTAATGTGTTTCGTGCTGAATTTTTCACGAATTCAACCAAGAAGCCGAAAAGGAAATTCTAAAGAAAAACGTTTTAATTTGCATGAATCTCGTTATCACGTGTGCGTTTTAGCATTTACCAAAAGAAAAAAAAAAGAAGAAGAAAAGTTGACAACGAAAATATTCCAGAAATATCGCGAGTGCTTTTAACTAATTTGCTATGCAGTATTATAACTTTACAGGACTTACTCACCTCGTCAACGAGCGCTCGTCGTCGGAAAAGGTTGGGTAAGTTCCCCTATTGTTTCATTTTTACATATATACCAATTGTTTCATTTTTACATATATACCAATTGTTTCATTTTTTATATATACCAATTGTTTCATTTTTTTTATATATACCAATTGTTTCTTTTTATTCAATTTATTCAATTAAGTGGGGTAATCTTTAATATATACTGCAAATACTAATTATATCAATATTAAAAAATGTTTTAATATATACACTGAATAATTTTTGTTGAACTATTTTGATTTCTTTGCTTTGTATTTACGAGAAATCAATGAAATTAAATAAAATGATGAATTAAACGGTAAAAATCGGTCTTTCCCTTCCGGTCTTTTCCAATCGGGTATAGGACCCGGTACGGTGGCAGGCTTCCACCCCAAAATATGAGCCAGCCACCGGGTACTTAAAAATTTTTCTGTTTCAGGAGACTTAATGGGTTGAGTGGCCCAAGCCAAGTGCCTTTTTATGGCATAGAGTTATGCAATTCAATTGTATAATTCTATGACATAAATTGGTCACCGGGGTACTCCCCTTCTGATGGGAAAGCTCATATAATTCAAGTTGTATGAGTTTTCCACTCAGAAGAGGAATACCTGGCCACTTCAACGATTTAACATTGGATTTATTCCGGTTGGGTGGGCATGAAGGGGCTCCACCACCACCCGGTTGCCCCTCTTTCATTTGTGGGCCCTGAATGTATTTGGGTAAAGACAAGGTCAACCCCAAATTAGTCTTTCTTGTCAGGTTGCACTTGTTCTCGCAACAAGTCGTAATTCCTTCGTGGAGGTTATCTACTGATTTGCGACTTCGGTCGTCCTCTCGAACTCTGCAAGCAATTCGTGAATGCGAAATGTTTTGTAGTGAGTCCTCGTGCCGGGGAAACGAACCCGCCCCACGACACCGCAATGCTAGCCTGCCAGCGCATTCACGCGTCTCCGGACGAGGGCATTCTCGGCAGGAATCAACACCTTCCTCTGCCGAGGCAGCAGAACATCGCTGCGGTCCTTCACGGACATATGAAAATCTCTTATTCACTACATGTCTGATAAGATTGGAGCCAGTTATTTGTCGAGGGTCTCCGTGAAATTTTTGGCGACAGACGCTGTTTGGAGCCTTTCGATGTCAAATTTTGGTAGCGGGCTGGTCTTCGCCGAATATGCCTTTGACATACGACATCGACAGGTTAATTTGGTCAAGTAATGATCCGAGCTGCAATTGGCTCCTCGGTATGTACGGACGTCAAGTATGCTCGAGGATTAACGTTGTTGGATTTGTGTGTTGCCATCTGGTGATATCCAGGTAATTTTATGAATGCGTCGATGTGGGAAACAAGTCGAACGTATGACTAGATTTCTGCTACATGCAAAGACAATCAGCCGCTGGCCGTTGTCATTTATTCCATCGTAGAGGCTATATCTCACTGCCAACATTAGCATTGAAATCACCCAGAATTATTTTTGTGTTGTTTGTAGGCAATGAGTCGACTAGTCTTTCCAGGTAATTGTGGTACGTTTCCTCCGTTTCTTCGTCCTTATCTTCGGTCGGGGCGTGTACAATAATCAGCCCGATTTTGAAGAGTTTCGCTTTTATACGGATCGCACAATCAATAACGCACGATTTGAACTCCCTAACCACAATAAAGGCCATTCCGAATTTTCGTTTTCCAGTAAGCTTCCCACCTTTGAATATTTTGTGGGATCTCATGTCTTGAATTTCATTTTCAGTCCAGTTCATTTCCAGGATTGCCAGTATTTTAAATCTATATTGAGTGGTCTGTTGTAAAAGGTCCTTAACAGCGCTAGGGTAATTGAGTGATCTGACATTTCAAGATTCAATGCCATAGTCATTTTTCCGTTTGCGAGGTCGTTGCCGTGGTTCCAATCAATTCCGAGGCTTAGGTTATACCATATTAGGTGTAGGATCAAAGTTCACTGTTGTGTTGAAAATATAAATAATTTTTGAATAGTTTTGGTTGGTTTTTTTTCCTTTTCCAGTTGAATCATAAAATATGTAATAATTTTAATTAATTTGAATTTTTTTGATTAAATATTTTTATTGATGGCGTATAGATTTAGAGAGTTTTTTGATTTCGTATTTTTATTGTTTGGAATTTGCTTTGTATTCTTTGAAAAATTTATAAAGATTAGTATTGAACAAAGCGCTTTTAATTTTGACTCTTAAAACGTTGTGTATTCCCTTTTTGAAGGTCTAACTGAATATAACTAAAACGATTTTGAATCAGCTTTTTCTATCCGACGTCTAGCGAGTAGTAACCTACAGAAATATTCTAGATTCGAGACAGCTGAACACTTTGGAAGACTATATGTTGTGATCTTATTTTCACTTTTTATTTTTGCGAAAGACTGTGCTTCAAGTTCTTGTATGTTGTAGTCAATTTAGATCAATGAATAAATAAAAATACAAAGTAAAAAATAGTTTTAAAAGGTTTCATTATATACAATCATTTATTAAATTCACATTTTCAGAGTTACATATAATCACCTACTTTTATTGTCGGACCGGGTATAAAAATAAATTGGTATACAATGGGATTAATAAAAAGATTCAAAACAATTGTAATAATAATTTATCACATACAAACCATAATTAAAAGACTAAACGACTAATAAAATATCGACGTATACGCTTTACATTTCAACAACGCACAATTTACTTAACAGACATAATTCTCTATTTATGAAATTGCATTAAACTACTTTAATAGCCAGCATTTGATCCTATAATCGTTTTGATCCCTTCCCGCTGTGATAATGAGTTGCTTCAATTCATCATATCGAACACAAGTTAAAGGTCCTAAGAATAAAAAAAAATATTACTAATCCTATAATCCCAGCAAATATTACCATTTGAAACGCAAACATGAGTTTTCAATAAGCCTTCCATAAGATCCCATATAGAAAGGAAACCGCTGCTATCGACTATCAACAAATGTTCGGTGTCACCACACCAACATAACGATGACGGTGAATTTTGTAAAAATTTTTTGAAGAGATTCATTCCTGTCATGACGTCGGTAACACAGAGCAGTTTGTCCAAACTACATGAAGCTAATTTTGTGGCATTTTCATTGAAAGCTAAGCCGGTAATTTCTGCATTATGTTTCAATAATACTTTAGGCTCTGTGCTAGGTAGATCGCATACGGTGGAAGCGATTGCCTTTTCAACGTCGACTTCCCAGTAGAATATTTCCCCTGTGACTGATCCAGCTGCAATCTTTACTTTAAAATCTTTCTTTTTGCTGTCAAGACAAATCACTTTTTCCTCAAACGAAAAATAGCCTATCATGGACTCCGACAAACGGAAACTTTTATAATCGATGTTGGTAAAACCTTTCCATATTCTTCAAGATAATAAAGTACAATTAATTGACATTTTCTATTCTGAATTGTTTCTAATTTTACTTCACTGTGCAATCCCAGCTGCCAGATATAAGAATGCCCAAGTCAGGTATAAGACTTAACGATGAAACCGCATCATCGTGTGCTGGAATAACATCGGATATTCGGCCATAATCACAATTATATAAAAGTCTAGAAGTATAAAAGTTTCAAAAGGATTTGAGAATTTTACTTAATTTACATGCTATCATCCCACGATCCTATCACAAGAACTGATGAATTTGTAATCTTATAGCAGGCACTTAACGGTACGTTCGCAATTGGCAGGTGTCTGATTTGGAAGTCAACTCTTTTTAGTTTCTGTTGGCAAAAAGTTACTTATATTTACCGAACTTGTTTGTTTTCTTCAACATTGTATATCTTAAGGACACCATCCCGTCCTGTTGATACCAAACAATTACCATCTATTGAAACTGAATTTATGGATTCTTTATGAGCTGAATAATTGCACTTCAATTCTAATTCAAACAATAGGCTTCCATCTGTGAAAAATATGATTTGTAACAATTTAAAGTTATCCTGAAATTTGTTGTTACCGAAGCTTGGTCTTTTAGGACTTTCGAGTTGACATGCATTTGAAGTGTAACGTGCTACGTGTGGTTTTGTAAAAAGCTGCTTAGGTATTTGTCCAAATTCTGATATTTGAATTTCCAATGCATGTCGTGAATTTGCATCTTTAATTGTATCCAAATCTACCGAGCCTTCATAGCACAAATGATAGAATACTGAAACAAATTATTGAGCAAAAATAGTCTGTTGAGTTCATTAAAGCCTACAATTATTTGCTTTAACAGCTTCTTCGCCACGTTGTTTGTAACCAAATATGAGGTCGATCCAGTGATTGAGATTCTTTGAGACATAATCTGATTCCAACGCTTCTCTGAGAATGAATAACAAAATATGAATTATACAATATTACAGTAAAAACAAGGAATAGTAAATGAGATTTAAACACAAACGAGAAGTTTCAGATCAATTTCAATAATCCCTCCCTATGGTAGGAATAAATGTGGGTGAATTTGTGTATTTAGGCGCCAAAATAACGAAAATGGGCAATGAA
This sequence comes from Odontomyia ornata, assembly GCA_963969285.1. Classification (NCBI taxonomy): domain Eukaryota; kingdom Metazoa; phylum Arthropoda; class Insecta; order Diptera; family Stratiomyidae; genus Odontomyia; species Odontomyia ornata. The sequence goes on along the minus strand of OZ017739.1, from coordinate 425,413,229 downwards.
AGAGACGAAATACGCCGAAGAATACAGCTCGCAAATCAAATATTTTATTCAGTTTTGACGGTCTTGAAGACCAGCTGCACACACAGGAAAACAAAGCTCCTAGTATATAGATCTGTGGTAAGATCTGTGTTATGCTATCGGTGTGAAACATGGACCCTAACCCAAGCATCCGCAAATATATTGAATGCCTTTGAGCGACAAGTCTTGAGGCGAATAATCGGAGCGAAGCTAGATGGAGATCAATGGCGAATTCGATGCAACCATGAGCTGTATGACATTTTTGACGAACCGGAGGTCTCAACGATTGTAAGACTGCGGAAGCTGCAATGGGTTGGACACATGCATCGTATGGAGGAACAACGGATGCCCAAAAAGGTATTCATTGAGAGAACTAAAGGCCGGAGACCAATGGGGAAACCGAGGAAACGCTGGTCTGACTCGATCGACGAAGACAGTTCATCGCTGCTCGGATCTCGAAATTGGAGGACGCGGTCAATGGACCGAGAAAGTTGCAGGCGCTATTTGCAGCAAGCGAAGGGTTGAGTGGGGCTGTAGTGCTACGAAGAAGACATAATTGTAATTACCTATTTGTATGCACAACGACCATCTTCATTATGAAAAATTTCTTTACGTTTACTGTTAACTAGACATGAAGATTTAGCCGCAGATTTGCTCACCAGTGACAACTAACTTCGGTAAACATGGGCCAATGTATAAAAAGACATTATCGTTTTTCATACTGAGAATCACTGTTATACTTTTTACCTGGACCGGTGAAAGAGTAGGAGCCGAGACGACATTCTTTTTTTGGAAGAGCTGGGCATTCGCGTAGGAAGTGGAAACCTGTTTCCTCTTTCCCTCCAAATAAAAACCTAATACGGAATAAGACGCTGTAAGGGATATCAATTCGCATTGCATGTCTGCAAAATCGACAATGTTCGGTTAGACAGCACCATTGTGTGAAGGGACTCCCAGCCAAATATGAGAGGCTACCTGATGTCGAAAGTTGTCCATAATTGTCTTGCGATCGCAAATTAAGGTCTATCCGCCCAGGACTTTATAACGTCCTTTGATTAAATACACCACAATTTATCACAAAATATACCACGTCCTACTCCGTTGTCTAGTTTGAAGCCATAGGTGGAGATTTCTGTTGAATCTGTTTTCCGAAGGATATTCTAGTAGCCTATTCACCTCTAATTGAGATTTGAGTTTCAATCGCTTGACACAAAGATAGTTGGACGATAATACAAGTATAATGTATATTGGCAGGAACAGACGCATGATGAAACAAGATTTTAGAATGACTAAGATCTGTCCTATGCCATGGAACATCACCGTGTGTGTACTCTTACTGCGGCACACGTTCCACGTTGCAAGACGTGCAAGTTAATTGAAAGTCAATGAAGTGGCACTAGGAATACGTTAGTAGGAATAGTACGGCGTGCCCCGAAGATATTCGTAAATAAGAGTGCTAACCTCCTCGTAAATAAAGCTGCTAGCTTATATATAGTGGATAACTTGAATACTATCACGTAAAGCAGGTTTTGGTTCTACTTTGGCAGTACAAATCCAGGCTCCTAAGCTCTTCCTATGAGCTTTGTGTAGCTATAAAGAGCAGCACAATTCCTTGGTAACCAGTTCCGTAATATATTTCCATGGAAGATTGGAATCTAGGTAAGTCCCAGGTATTTTACAACTTTTGAAGCTTATGCGAGTTCCGTTTAGTTTCGGTTAGTCAAATCTTGGAGCTTTGTTTTTCCACGTGAAAATAGCTCAGCTTTTGTTGTGCACTAAGTACTAATTGTATAAAAGAGTAGTCTGCATGATCTAAAGGTAAGAGTGCTCACATCAGAAGCCAAAGGTTCCTAGCTTAAATCCTAATGATTTGTTTCAAATGATTCTTTGGACGGACTATAAATCCGTTCACTGTAGACTACTCTTGTGAGCAAAAAAAAAGATCTTACATTAATCTTTATTGTCGCGTGTTATGGTTCGCGGGCGATAATTTTAATGTTCCGGAAAAGTGAAAACGCACTGTCTTTTAAATTAAGTTAAAAGAGTTTATTTACTAAGAATGCACAATCGTTAATTTCACTATTTCACAAATCGCTTCACTTGTCTATAAATTTATATTCCCACTGTCTATTACTAAAATCACTTCACAATCAATATCGCCTTTAATTCGCGCTCCACACATATCGCAGTTTTAGCTCGGTTCGGTTCAGCTCGGCTTTATATAGGGTCTCTAGTCATTCAATCACTTTCTCGTATATTGGCGAATGTTCTGACGAGAACTAACTGGACTATTCCAGCAATTCTGAATACCCCGCAGTGACGTCACTTTCAGATATTGATCATGCTTGGTGGGTTCTTGTGCTTTCGAGTACATTCGTTTATTGATCATGATGTTCTTAATAGTTGCGAAAACAATTGCGACAGTAGCTCGCAGAATTATTTGCACATGTAACACTGCCCCCACCCCAGTTTTTTTCGCCCCGAAAAGATGTGTCGCCAGTTGTGGTCGTCTCCCTGGATGTAATATGGGGCAAGACGGTCCAGTTGCACGATTTTCAGTTTGGCTCTCGGCTTACGGTGTTCCTGTATGCGATATATGACGTAGTTGATTCGCTTTGTAACTCGGTATGGTCCATCCCAATTATGCTAGAACTTTGGAGACCTACCCTTCCGCCATTGTGGGTTATATAGCCACAACAAGTCATCTTGCTGGAAGCCGGTAGAATTAGCCTGTAGATCATACCTGGTCTTCATGCGGTCAGCAGCCGATTCGAGGTGTTTTCGCACTGTCCGATGTATCTGGTTCAATCGTTACCTTAGCTCACTTGCGTACTCCGAGATCGTTTGGGGTTTCTCAGGGGGTGTTCCGAACTTTATATCAGCCGGCAGACGAATAGTCTTTCCAAAAATGACTTTGGCTGGGGCTTGGCCCGTCGATATATGTTCGGCAGCTCTGTATGCGATCAAAAATAGTGGGATGTGTCGGTCGCAGTCCCCTTGGTTCTCGTCAACCATCTTGGCCAGGTGTTTATTGAGTGTGCCGTTGAAACGTTTGACCATTCCATCGGATTGGGGATACAGCGGTGTTGTCCTCGTTTTCCGTATTCCCAGCTGTTCGCACATTTCGCCAAAAAATAGTGACTCAAAGTTTCGGCCTTGATCCGAATGTAGTTCGCAAGGTACGCCGTACATACTGACCCAATTTAACACTAGCTGTTCGCCTACAGTAGTTGCTTCCTAGTTGAGAATGGGGTAGACCTCGGGCCACTTGCTGAAATAATAGGCCACAACCAGCGTGTATCGATTTCCCCATTCGGATTCAGGAAAGGGTCCTGCGATGTCAACAGCAATCCTTTCATATGGTACCCCCACGTTATAGGTTTGCATTTGTCCTCTCAGTCGCCACTTTGGAATTTTGACGGAAGCGCAAATCATGCATCTACGACACAAGTCCTCTACGTCTTCTCGAGCGTAGAGCCAGTAATACCTTTCCCGCGATTTCGCTAAGGTCTTGTTAACACCAACTACGCATCTGAGGGCTCACCCGAATCCAGATACACGCCTTCCGATTCAATTGCGTCGTCCAAGCGTGCAATCAGTATGGCCTTTGTACCTTGCGTAGCCAGATTTCGCAGTTCCGACTCTTCCTTAAGCTCCGATATGGTCAATTCATTAATTCTTAGATGTAAGCTTCGTGGCATTTTTATTATTTCGGCCTTTTTTCCCACCAGTTTCCACGTTAATTGTCACTATTGTGCACTCTAATAATGCTTATAAGTTTTCACTTTCAAAATTTTCCATCCCACACTGTCGCGTGTGACGGTTCGTTTAATGTTCCGGGAAACTGAAAACACACTGCCTTTTAAATTAAGTTAAGAGTTTATTTACTAAGAATGCACAATAATTAATTTCCCTTTATTTCAAGTCACATTTTAATTTGCTTTTCACATGTATTATCGATTTATGTCTCAACTGTATTCAAATATATCACGAAAATCTTTTACTTCACTATCAATCGATATCGCCTTCAATTCGCGCTCTACTCTTATCGCAATTTTACTATCGCAGTTTTACTATATCCCCCATTCATTCAGCTCGGCTCTATATAGGGTCTCTAGTCATTCAATCTATTTCTCGTGTATTGGCGAATTTTCTGACGAACACTACCAGGGATATACGAGAAATTCTGAATACACGCAGTGACGTCACTTGTTTACTTTCAGATATTGATCATGGATTTACTTGGTCCATTCTTGTGCTTTCGAGTCCACGCTTTTGACGTCATTCGTTTACTTTTCTTGATTGCTTCTTTTCAATCAATGTTAATCATGATGTTATTAACAGTTGCGACAACAATTGAGACAGTAGTTCGCAGAATTGTGTTGACATGTAGCAATATTTTCAAAAAGAATGTTACTTCAATTTGTACTATTTTTCAATACATATAATGAATACAAATGCACAATTTTGCTGTTATTTATATTGCAAAAGTGTTTAGCTAGCAAGAAAAAATTTTCCTTTTTACTAGCAATGAAAACCAACCCGATTGAGTTTGTATGGGTTTGTATGAAAACTATTGAGTCGTTATACAGCTTCTCGCTTTACGGCAATGTTTTTAGGAACCGATCTAGGCTGTATAACCAGGTATTGGTGACATTGAGCTTACAACTAAGATGTAACAACTTAATTCTAACCAATGTTATAAAAAAAACTTTAACTAATCCTAACATCTACACTTTGATTTATTCAACTGATCCTTGCTGTAAGTTATTGCTATTCTTTGCTCAGAGTATAAAGAACCAAATTAATTAGCTCTACCTTATTCGAGTAGAAATATGTTTCGCTGAAATTAAGAATAACGTTACGATTTAGAAAAAATAGCTTAATGCTATCCAACCACTTAAGCTATCAATAGTTAACTGATCAGTAAAATTGACTATCACTATATTATCTTGATGCAGTACAATGTTTAAAAAATAAACTGACAAAATTAAAATTTACTAACCTTAACGTTTCTATGAAAGTTCGTGGAGAGTTCTTCGCCCATGGAGGTAGCATAACATGATTAACTGGAGACCCATCAGAACGAAATCCAAAATTTATTTTGTGTATATTCAGTAAGAAATCTCCTCCTTGTGACGTATCGTAAAATTCTGGAACTAATTCCTAATCAAACTATGGTGTTATTTCCTAACCAGAAATTTTACAAACTTACTTTGAAGTCCGACATATTGTTGAGACAGTTATTGAATGTATCTGAGAGTTTATTAAACATACGATCTGGATGATCGAATCTACCATTTTGCAAGCATAGCATCAAATGAGGATATTTTCGAACCTATTAAGTAAATTGATATCGAGAAATTTCTGATATAATGTCGTGTTCAAGTTACCAAATAAAACAGAACAAAACCTGGGGCTGAGTAGTGTGATCCATACAAGAACCTATAACGAGAATTATCGATTTCAATAAAAACTCAAGTAATGGATGTATAGACACGTAAAATTAGTTAAAAACTAGTTTTTATAAGGCAATGCTCAATTTTAAAAGTTTAATTTTCTACGCATATTTTGTTTTAGGCTCAAAGCCGATATTTCAATGTATTCATACTTTGGTTCGCCCATCTCTTCGCATCGTTCTTTAAGCCGTCCAAGCCTTTCAGGATTTAAGGCACCCATTGGTTTCGATAAATCTCTGTAAATTTTCACATCCGTTAAATCTATTTCATCCGACGTATAATCTGTCAGCACCCAAGGAAATACTGGATATTGTGTTAAATCTTCTACTGTTCGATCAGCTAAACTTTAGAATGAAATACATACAGATTAATAATGTGATTAACGTAACCATTTTTCATTTACCTATTTAAATAAACTAAGTAATCGTAATTCGAAATTAAACCATTTTGCCACTTCAACGTCATACTTTCTGGTTGCTCACTAGTAATGTTAAATGATTTTTGTTTAGCTATTAAATCACAGAAATTTTCACGCTCTTCGGGATTACGGAATGATATATAGAGATGGTTTGAGTCTTCCCATCTCAATTCAAGCCCCTTAGGAAGTTATTCAGAATTAATATATCTATTAAAAAAATAAAAAAAAGGCAATTACCGTATGTCGTAAAAGAAATCGCCTTTTGATCATATTGGTTATGCTGTGCAATTTAATTTTGATGACGGGATACTTAATTCAAGAAAGAAATCGATTATTTTATTGTAGAACTGTGGCAAATACTTTCATATGGTACACAGTATATAAGGAATGTATCACATGGTTTTCATGTCATCTTCTTCATAATTAAATCAACCAAAATATACTCACCGGTTGGATATTGTTATAAGGTTGAAAGTAAAAATAATTGTCGGTTAATACTAATTTTCCGGGATTGAGTATCAACGGCTTAATCTCATCCACTTTACATTCTAAAAGTATTTTCTCGTAAATGCTGTCCAGCCACAGAGGGTTAAATTTAATCCGATTGTGTCTTGAAAAAACGATTGTGGCAATCTGTAATTAATTATGGTAACTATCAATGAATCTAAAATTCAAGTATATGACCATTACCATGTTATTTTGCTCAAGGGCATGAAGACTCGAAGCACGATGTAATTGCTGGCAGAGTTGTAAAAAATCATCCTCGAGATTAGCATAATGGAAAAGAAAGTAAAAAGTTTTGCGTTCCATGATAAAATCGTATGGAGCCAGAATATTTTTTTCCAACATTTTTATGTACTGTACGCATCTGATTAGTTACATACGAGAAAAAAATTACAATGATTTTACGTTTTCTACTATAATGTGAGTAGAGCCGGATGCGGCGTAAGTTTTTTGTTTACCTTACGAGGAGCTGATTGTTTTGTCTTGGATCAATGCATATGTTTGGCCACGTTGTAATTTCCCTACAATCTTTGAATGGAAATTTGAGTATTGGTAATTTTACATCTTTTGGATCGAATACGAGAGATTTGGAGCACAGTTTCAGGCGGCCCATTATTGGTTTGCATGGTTTGGTGCTATTAGTTTCCTCAGGATTTGGAAGAAGATCCACGGAAAAGTCTTCAAAGTATATTTCATTGGGCTCCAGAAGGCGAAGCGAAAATCTGAAATGCATGGATTGCGTGAAACCATTCATACGATATAAATAACAATTAGAGCGTACCTTTCTTTATCCATTAAGCTCGAGAGTGAATGGCAATTCCTAAAATGTCCAACAAGTGTGATTCATAATACGAACGGAACTGAAGCTAAGCCAAATAAATTAAAAAGCCGAAACTAGAAACCTGTCGAATCGTGTGTGTCAGATGAGATTGACATATACACGTTTTAAAACCATAGCAACAAACAACTACATGGAGGTACCACCGAGGGGGCTTCATTGAAATTTGTTGGAAATCAGAGACACAAACCGATCGGATGTCAAATAATATATGTTAGGAGAGATGGGTGTTATTTGACTCGCAAATATTGTAACGCGTATAAATTTGCAGTGCTCTTAGGCTATTAAATTTTATAATAATTTATATGTTTTAAATTTAATTCTCTTTTGTAAAATTTACGATAGTTTTTATAGTACCTATTATTCATTCGTTCATTATGACAACCAGTCTGTATGTCATTTCAGCCTTCCTAACGAAAATTCTTTGGTCCATAACAAGGGAAGACACCGGTTTAGCAAGGATTGATATTTTTGCATTTTTCATTTATGTAAGCCAACCGTGCGAATACATTCAAAATCATTAATTTTTTTTTGACAACTGCTGTACGAGAGGAATTCTGTGACCGATCTGTCATCGCCGAGATTCATGTCGATATTATTAGTAGCCTGTCCAGTAAAGTACGCCATTGGAGAATAAAGCGTTTTTCATTTTGTCACGGAATTCCTCGTTTTACTTCTGCGTAAACTTACTCTTATATCCAAGAGGTTATAGGCCCAGGTATCGTGTACATATAAAGGAGAAACATATCCGCGCGATCGCGAAATCACCGTGAAAAACGTTTCTCGCGCTCCCCAGGAATTCCGATCATGAGGCCTATTGGTAATGGTGGGGTGATTATCAAAACATCGACCAACGAAAATGCTGATTCGCTTTTTAATATAGCAATGGATGCAATGAAAGAGGACTATGATGTTGCTGAGACCAGATTGCGACAGCCTTGACTTATCATCAATGGACTAGAAAAACAATACTCAAATAATGAATTAAGAAATGAGATCCAGTCATTAAATCCCAATATAGAGGAGCGAGTTCCTATGAAACTTGTACATGCTAGGCGGACAAGAAATGGAAGGTGGTTGCACATCATCCAGGTAAATGGAACCATGTATAAGAGGCTTGCAAATAGATAAATTAATATAGATTATGGTTCGTATTTTGTGAAGGAGGACTTTAACGTAACTAGGTGTTATAAGTGTCAAAAATACAATCACAAAACATCAAAATGTGAAGGTGAGCAAATATGTGTAAAATGTGGAGGAAAGCATGACCTAAAGGACTGCAAAAGCACGATTGAGAAGTGCTCCAACTGTATTGGTAACAAAAATAATGCTGATCATTCTCACAGAGCTGACTCTGTAGAGTGTCCGGAGTTTCAACGCAGAATATTGATCGCCAGGAGGAGCACAGACTACAACTAATCTTTCTAATCAATCAAGTGGAACAAATTTAACACTCATGTATGCTAATATAAGAAGCTTAAGACACAAGCTAAGTGATATTCAGATTTACCTGCAGCAAAATCCTGACATAGATTTGATTATTCTTAATGAAATCTGGATTTACCCAGAAGAAGCACGGTTTTACAATATTGAAAGATATAATGCGGTATTCTCCTGCAGACCTGGAAGAGGTGGAGGTACAGCAATGTATGTAAAAAATACAATCAATTTCATTACCAATAGAGTGACGCCTGATAAGTATTACGTTATAATAATTGAAGTACGCCATACAGGTATAAAAATAAAATTAGGGACGTACTACAATCCCAATCGTATGAATGCGCAAGATTTTTGCACAGTACTAGATAGATTATTCTCAACTGAAAAAAATTTAATCACAGTAGCGGACACAAACATTGATGTACTAATTGAATCACCAGAAACAAGGATTTATAAGGATACGCCAGAAACGAATGGAACGGTAATCATAAACAACAATCAAATTACTCGCCCAGTGTCAAATACCTGTCTGGATCATATAGTAACCAATGATTTAAAAGTCGCTGGAAGCATGACATACATATTTGTGGACTGGCCGGAACTGGATCACCGTGTGTTAAAAATTGCTATTCAAGACCAAACCCTGAACAAACAGTAAACCGACCTACAAAACGTTCAGATATCTTGACAAGGAGCTCTTTAAATCAAACATACGAGAGTTACTGGAAAAGCGGAAACCAAATAGTATTATTGAACTCAAAAATATCATCATATCTGCTAAGCAAAGCTCAACAATTGAGAAAAAAATCAGGTGTCGACAATGGACTTGGATAACAAAAAAAGTAATTGAGGCAAGAATTAAAAAAAAGGAAGGCATACATGGACTACAGGAAGAACAATGGAAATCAGGCTTTCATAGTTTGTATATATGCAAGCGAAAAAAGAATCGAAACGACTGGTGAAAGAGGCTAAATTCTTATTTTTCTCAAGAAGAATGGAAACAGCGGCTGACAACTCCCGTGAAATATGGAAAATAATAAATGAGGTAAAGGATAACTCTTCAACCCAGGGTATATCACAAAACTTTCAACTGAATCCTGATGGGCCCTCTAATACATCGTGTCCACGTGAGGCGGCGAACTCATTAAATAGCTTTTTTTCAACAATTGGTGGAAGAATCACTAAAGAAATCGTTGCCAGTTCAGCAAGCAATTTAAATACTACAAATATCTCAATAAATTCCATCCTTCACATTCATCAAACAAATAAAAGGGAAGTCTTAAATGTAATCAATGAATTGAAAAAGAATACGGCGCCAGGCATCGATAGCATCACGATTATTGAGATTAGTATAATGAAGGAGGACATATCCCAATTTATGGCAAATTTTTTAAACGTGCATATTAGGAATGTGACTTTTTCGGAAGAAGAAAAACTTGCAAAAATAGTTCCTATATTTAAGGGTGGCGATCTTCTCGACCCGAATAACTATCGCCCGATTGCGCTGCTGACGGGATTTAGTAAGATATTTGAAAGAATACTAAACAATCGATTAACATCATTCTTAGTTGAAAACTCTATCATAAGCCAACATCAGTTTGGTTTTCAAAAGAACAAGAGTACTTTGGATGCTCTTCATTCTGTCACACGTTTCATCAATCTAGGACTTGACAGAGGTGATTATGTCATCGCAATTTTTGTGGATTTGAAAAAAGCAATTGATACAGTTGATCATGACCTCTTGCTTCGTAAACTTGAATCGTACGGTATTCAGGATAGTCCTAAGCAGTTGTTTAAGAGTTACTTGGAGGGAAGATCGCAGAGAACTTTAATCAACAATGTCTTGAGCGATCATGCACCTACGAAAACAGGAGTTCCCCAAGGCTCAATACTTGGCCCAACTTTGCTCCTGCTATACACAAATAATCTAAATACATGTGGGCTGACGGGATATCACACATTATACGCTGATGACACAGTTCTACTTTATTCAGGGCAAGACCAAACTGCCATTGAGAACACTATCAACGAGGATCTAGGAAAATTTCATCAGTGGTTAATTGGAAACAAACTAGTATTGAACACATCAAAGACAAAATATATTGTTTTTAAGCAAAAGAACAAAGGAGACATAGATGTCGAACTAAATATTAACGGCGAAAAATTGCAAAGAGTGCTAGAAATGAAATATCTTGGTCTTATCATAGACCATTGTATGACCTGGTTATCACACATAAATAGCTTAAGAAGGCAATTAGCCCCAATAATAGGATTGTTAAGAAGATATGAGGATTTTCTAATGCACATCAAGAAACTTGTTCTAAATGCGTTTGTCCTGGCAAAATTGCATTATGGAGTACTTATTTGGAGTCAATCAGCAAAGCAACATTTAAACAATATATCCAGGTTGCTGACCAAAGCGTATAAAAACATTCTGAAGCTGCCAATGCTTACTCAAACTAGCTTGGTTTGCCAATTGGCAAAATCATTAACCTTTAGTCAAATTATTATTATGGAGAAAGCTAAGTTTATCTACAGAAATTTAAAAACTAATGGATCGGAACGAGCGCCATTAATTAAGGTATCACAGATCAACCCATATAATGCGAGGAATGCAAATTAATTCGTAATACCTTTTGCCAGAACGAGTCGACTAAAGAACGATGCAACGAATGGTGCTCTGCGTATATATAACAATCTACCAGAAATTGTTAAGGAAGCAAACTCACTTTTGGTATTTAAGGACTAAGGGAGCATTTAATGAGCTGTGATTGAAGCGTGGACCTGTAATTCTGCTTTTATGAGCCCAGTATCTTAGGGCGTTCTTTTTGACCTTATCGGCGAGATACTGAAGTGACAGTTACTCAGAGTTTGTTTTTTGAATACGTCGTATTATATTGAATTTTTTTTTAATATCTGAGAGCTGATCATGATTTTTTGGACTAGATGTTCACGAAAAGGACTAGTTCACATTATATTGTGTGCCCCCTTATACCGATGTGTTAAACATTGTCTGGGTGGCACAAAGGACCAAGCGACATAATGTGAATGCAGATCGCAATAGCGTTGTGCGACAAAGAAAGAGTGATGGAGAGAGTGGTAGGGAATGGAGGAATTTAAAAAAAATGTGTCGGACAATGCGAACAAACAAAAAGGCGGACGAAGTTTTGGCAAATTACGTCACGAAGCTCAACGGAAAGAATTTCCAGGCGTGGAAATTTCAAACGGCTGCGATCCCGATGACTTCTAGAATAATCGATGTTGTTGATAGATCTCGCGGAAAATCCAAAGGAGATGTCGTGAACATGAATGAATCCAGAAAATGGGTCAAGGACAATGCAAAAGCTATTCACATGATCTCGATCGCAGTGGATCCAGTCATTATACAGACTCTTTTTGTGGGCAATACGTCGAAAGATATGTGGGATAAGCTCGTTACACTTCATGAACAAAAATCGGAGTCGAGGAAGTTAACGCTGACGCAACGCTTCCATTAGTATAGAATGGCACCAAATGACTCGATGATCAAGCACACAGCCAAAGTCCAAAACCTGGCGATGCAACTCAAAGATGGCTTCCGTCAAAATACAACGCCTTGAAAAATGGCCTGGGACAGCGTGCCCACAGTTGATCAGAAAGTTCAGAAACTTATCGAACGTTTGATAAAGGAAGAGCTGAGAAGGACTGCAGATGACGAAGAGGTTGGTCCTTTTGCCGCTATGGCTATCGGAAAACGCGATGCGAGTGCGAGAAATATGACTAAATTGTCAAGTTCTCAAGGAGAGTCTGGGACGCGAGAGCCACGAGAGTGTTTTTATTGCCATAAAAAGGGGTACATTGCTAGACTGTGCCGGAAGAAAAAGAGAGACCTAGTCGAAAAAGGGGTAAAAGACAGTGCGAATTCTGCGTTCACGGTGTCAAATAAGTCACGCGCGAACGGCGAGAAATCTGAAAGAATGGTGCTCGACGAGTGGTTGAAACGCGATGTTACCGACGTGTGGAAGCCATTGACAATGAAGTAGGCGCTCACGAAAGCAGTCAAACCTGGGCACTCGTTTCCAAGAAGAAGAATCAGAAGACTATCGATTTTTAAGTGGGTATTCAAAGTCATTCATGAACCGATGGATCCATTTGCCAATATAAAGCTCATTTATACGCAAGGGGATTCAAACAGGAATATGGTATAAATTACACCGAGACGTTCGCACCCGTGATTCGTTACGATTCACTCCGAGTCTTTCTGGCTACATTGGCACGCGAGGATCTTGAAATGGCGCAATTTGACTTACGCACAGCATTTCCACACGGCAAACTCGAAGAGTAAATATATATAGAACCACCTCAAGGTTTGCAGATCACCGAGAAAAGTCCAGTAGTTCTCAAGCTCAACAAGTCTTTGTACGGGCTCAAACAGGCCCACGATTTTGGATGTGTTTCCTCGAAAAGTTCAGTTTGAAGTAGAGCAGTGCCGACCCGTGCGAGTTTCGCGGAGTGATGGACGGCGAAAGTGTTATTGTCGCATTGTTTGTGGATGATAGTTTGGTTGTGTCAAAATCGATCAAAATTGTAAATGACGACTGTCTGAAAAGCGAGCTTTGTATTACTGTCGGTGATAAGTAGTGTTTTGTTGGCATGAAAATCGAGCGTGATCGAGCGGAGCGTGATCAGAGTGAGTATGCGAGGCAGATAATTGAACGTTTTGGTATGAAAACGGTATGGAAAACGCGAATGACGCGACCGTGCCGTATCGTGAGGCAGTCACATGCCTGATGTTTTTGGCCGTTGTTTTGCGGACCGACATTGCTTTTGCAGTGGGCAATATCAGCCGGTTTATAAATGCAGATACCGCAATTCATTGGTAGGCCGTGAAAAGAATAGTTCAATATTTGCAAGAAACAAAACATTATGGTATCGAGTACTCAAATCGCGGGAGTACTAACTGACTGTATGGTTATTCTGACGCCAATTTTGCCTTTCTGGGAAATGGGCTTGTAACTTGGGGCGTACAAAGGCAAAAGAATGTGGTTCAGAGTACGACCGAGCTCGAGTATGTTGCAGCGGCTACGGCCGCTAAGGAAAATTGTTGTGCGATTGGTGAAACGGAAACGGTTTTTGAACATCGATAACCAAAGCACGATAAGACTTGCGAGAAATCCCGAATATCATAGGTGAACGAAACATATCGATATACGATATCAACCATGCAAACACATTCAAAATCGTTCATTTTTTGACAGCTGCTGTACGAGAGGAGTTCTGTGACCAATCTGTCATCACCGAGATTTGTGTCGATTATTAGTAGCCTGTTCAGTAAAGTATGCCCTTGGAGAATAAAGCCTTTTTGAATTTTGTCACGTAATTGCTCGTTTTATTTCTACGTAAACCTACTCTTATATCCAAGAACATAAAAATGGTAAAGAAATTTAATAACCCTTTCAAATTAGATGCATATGAGGCAATAAAGATTGAATTGAGATGAGGCAAATGTATCATCCAGTCAAATTACCCAGCTTGTTTAGTTTCTTCAAAATTAGTCCTAGCAATTAACGTAATTACAGTTTTGTTGAAAGTTACCTGTTCAAACAGATAGAGCAAATTTGAAACGAATTATTATAAAAAACACACTTAAGAAGCGAGCAACTTATAATGATTTTTTTTGTCCGAATCCGTGTAGGGAAAGTGTCAGCAAGCTATAAAAAAGACCGAGCTCAGCTGACCAGTTTTGCTTGGCAACCGCATACTCGTGCTTGTCGGTTAGCTATTTGCGGGATCATATGAGGCAGGTTCTTGTCGTGCCATGAAGCTACACTACAAAACATTGATCACGCGTATTGTACTCTACAAGGCATTCCGATCAATTTTTATTATCTTTAGAAATGTTCCATTATGTGCAAATTAAGGTACTTTATAGTCATTTAAAACTTTTTTGTCTCTTCAAAGTTAGCGAGCACGGACGTTTGAGACAAATGCAAACATTGTACAAAAAGTAACCGTTACTTTTCCTGAAGAAGGTCGTTAAATGACAAGGAGAATGTCAAACATAAAAAGTTGCTGAAATGAACCACTCATCTCTGCTTAAATGTTGGAAATTTGACTGGTGTAGTCAACTTAAACCTATTAAAAAAATTAATTAAGCGGTTTGCACGTGGTGAATAGCTTCTCTCCTCAAGAGCAGCCACTCCTGATCAACATGGGGCTGCTCGAATGCTTCTGGTTTTACAAAGTGGTTCCCGGAATAACTATATATGTGAATTTTGTATTTTATATAGTCAAATAAAAGGAAAATAAAACAATTCTTTAAACTATTATAATATTGCATTTATTGGCCTATCAGCCAAAAAGCCAAAATAGACATGCGGTATAGAATAAACCTTGTGTAAAAACCAGGTAAACATGACACACATGCAAATGTAGTGAAAACCTGGTATGAACTGTTAACTGAAGTCAGCAACAAATGATAATTTTATCTAATTTCTAACTTCTTCTTCCCTTACTTTGTAGCACCATAACCCCTCTTGGACCTTCGCTTCCTACGTAAAGGACCTCCAACTGTCTCGATCCATCGACCGCGTCCTCCGATTTCCAAATCCAAGCAGCGATGAACTGTTTTCGTCAACCAAGACACGCTACCATTTCCTCGGTTTCTCACTAGTCTCCAATCTCCAGTTCTCCCAACGAATACCTTTTTGGGTATCCGTTGTTTAGCCATACGACTTACGTAGCCAGCTCATTGCAGTTTCCACAATCTTGCAATCGTTGAGTTCTAGGGAAGGTTCCCATTTTGACAGGGGAGGTGTATAATTGATAGTCCAGTCGCTCGTGAGCATGGGAGTATTGTCAGTGACATCTATGTCAAATTTACATTTCAAAATATTCGTTAATGTTTGAGCTACTAAAAGTGAGGTTTTCGTTTTTTGCGATGTCGAATTTGTTGCACTTGCATTAAATTTTATTTGCGGAATCAATTTTTTGCTGCAGATACATTGAGGATGGTGCTGAAAGCCTTTGGTGATGAGACTATGTCTAAAACAAATGTTTACAAGTGGTATAGTGAGTTTCAAGCCAGCCGTGAACGTGTCGAAGACGGAGAGCGTCCTGGGCGACCATCAACGTCTTCTCTTCTTCGATTAACGTGGTGCATTATGAATTCCTTCCGCCGGGCCAAACAGTCAACAAGGAATATTATTTGAACGTTATGCGTCGTTTGCGTAACGCTATCCCCCTAAAAAGGCCAGAATTGTGGAAAGACAATTCTTGGTTTTTACACCACGATAATGCGCCATCCCATACTGCACTCGCAATTCGTGATTATTTCGCCAAAAAATCAACCCATATCGTTCCACAACCACCGGATTCACCTGATCTGGTGCCGTGCAACTTCTTGCTGTCCAGCAAGCTCAAAAGACCGCTCCGGGGTACCCGTTTTGATACGATAGAGGAGATTCAAGCCGCAGTGAAGACGGAACTGAAGGCCATCCCGGAAACGACGCGTATCTTGAACACTCATGAGTATTTTGACATGTAAATTTGACAAAGATGTCACTGACAGTACTACCAACCTAAAACAAAAATAATTCTCCAAATACTTCGACGTACGCAGTTTAAATTCAAATGTCACCTTATTTTTTGGTCACAGTAGTATATATTCGTATATATATATATATATATATATATATATATATATATATATATATATATATATATATATATATATATATGTATATATATTTATAATATGTATACACTATATCAAAAAAATCGCACATACAGCATCGATAATCGGGAATAGAGTCAGTTCGTTTTTAAATGAAAAAAGGTAAGTTGATTTCGTTTTACGTTTTTTATCATATCTAATTAGTTCTTTTAAATTCAAGAATCAAACATATCTGTTTACTTAATTTTCTTATATACGAGTATATTCTCAGTTCTACGTCAGAAGTCATTATATACACATCAAAAAATTGCACATACACTTAAGAAATTCACGTTATTTACTATTTTAGTAGCGAGTGTGATGTCCTTTAGTTGCTACTACTGCTCGTAAACGATCCTGCATTGAAGGTGCTAGTTTTTGAGTTATATCGGGTGTAATTTTGTTCCACTCTTCTAAAATAACGTCTTTCAATTGAGCACGGCTGGTTATGCGATGCGCACGCACCTTTTTTTCTAAATAATCCCGAAGATGCTCAATTAGGTTTAAGTTGGGGGATTGGGGTGGATGTGGAAGAACAGATGCAACATTGTAAAGCAACCACTCACGCACTAATCTAGAAGAATGTTTGGGATCATTGTCTTGGACAAATGAAAACCCACCGTTTATGCCAATTTTGATGGCGCTTTGTTTCAAGTTGTCCTTTAAAATGTTCAAATACTGAACTTTGTCCATCGTTGTCTCAACAAATACTAAATTACCCACTCCATTTGCCCCCATTGCACCCCAAACCATCACATTTCCCTTACCATGTTTTATGGTGGGTTTCAAGTTTTTTGATTTACGCCACACAAATCGCCGTCCATCAGAGCCGAAAACATCATATTTGCTTTCATCTACGAAAATTACATTTTCCAAGAACTCTTCAGATTTCGATATATATTCTTTGGCTAATTGGAATCGTTTTTTTATATTAATGCTAGAAATGAATGCTTTCTTTCTTGCAATACAGCCCTTGTAGCCCTTCTTATGTAGGAAATTTCGTACAGTTTGGGGGTTGACGAATATTCCACAATTATTTTAATTATTTTCGAGGGTAGCGGCTATTTTCGGAGCACTAATTTTAGGATCGTTTTTCACTAACCGTTCAATTTGCCTTCCTAAACGTTCGCTCAGTAAGTTCTTACGGCCTCTCTCCGGAGCAATATCGAAACTGTTATTAGTTTTATAGTTTTTTATAACACTTTGAATGGTTGCACGTGGTCGTCCTACGATCTTTCCAATGTCTGCATAGCTTTTACCTCCCTCTTTGAGTTTAATTATCAGTTTTCTCACTTCAATAGGAACCTTTTTCTTTGTTTGTGACATTTTTAAATGATCGACGCGAATAAAGCTGCTAAACACTTTCACAAGAACTTCGTGACTGCAGCTAGCATTAGAACATAAGGGAGCGTAAACCAGCATGGACATTTTAGTACCATTAGGTTTTTGTTATGAGAATACGAGATTAGTTTGAAATGTATGTGCAATTTTTTGATGCGCATATAATGGCTTGTAACATAAAAAGATAATATTTATAAGAAAATTAAGTAAACAGAAATGTTTGATTCTAGCATTTAAAAGAACTAACTAGAAATAATAAAAAACCTAAAACGAAATCAACTTATCTTTTCTTATTTAAAAAAGCACTGACTCTTTTCCCAATACTAAGTGCTGTATGTGCAATTTTTTCATATAGCGTATGTTGTTAATGTTAAGAATGGGGGGATATCTTAAATGAAAATAACCATACAAAGTTGAATACTTTCTCAGTTTTTTTATTGATTATCATATCTGTCAATATCTACCTTAGTTATAATTGACATGTCGTAGCTAAAATATTGTACAATATAAAGTTTTCAAGTAATAAAAAATTTGCACTTCATTCAGAGGTTTTAACATGCGTAAATTAAATATCGCCTAAATGCCCGCCATGGCTACGGCGGCATACTTCTATCCGGTGGTCCGTATCTTCAATGACTCTGAGACATAATTGAGCTTCAATGTCGTTAATATGCTGAATCATCTCATCCTTTAGCTCTTGACTTGTTCTTGGCTTATCGACGTACACTTTTTCTTTTAAATATCCTCAGAGAAAGAAGTCCAACGTCGTCAAATCACATGATCGTGGTGGCCAATTAACATCACCATAACGTGAGATAACACGGCCATTGAATTTCTCACGCAAAAGAGTCATTATTTCGTTGGCTGTGTGGTAAGTGGCACCATCCTATTGGAACCACATATTGTCCAGGTCCATAACCTCAATTTTTAGCCACACGAAGTCCGTTACCATCTCGTAATAGCGAACACCATTCGTGGGTACTGCTTGGCCGTCCTCATTTTCGAAGACTCTCTTTGTGGATACATCGGCTCTTCAACAATCCCTCGTGGATTCTCATTTGCCCAAATGCGGCAATTCTGCTTATTAACGAATCCACTGAGATGAAAGTGTGCCTCGTCACTGAAGATGATTTTCTTTGTAGAGTCACCATTCTCTTCTGTCTGTTCAACCAACCATTCGGTGTATTACCGACGCTTGAAATGATCAGTAGGCTTCAGTTCTTGAGTCAATTGAACCTTGTAAGCGTGTAAATTCAAATCTTTATTCAAAATTCGCATCAGTGATGTTCGTGAGATGTTCACTTGTTGGGCACAACGACGAGTCAAGGTTGACGGCTCTTCTGCCACACTATCGTGAACAACAGCAATGTTCTCCGCAAAACGAACTGGGCGAGTATGCACAAGTGATTTCACATTTCCTACAGACCCGGTTTGCTGAAGTTTGCGCACAATTCTCCCGATTGTGAACACATTTGGTCGCTTATGCTGACCAAAAAAATCATGAAGTGCACGAAATGCATTTTGATTTGAACGCCCATTTTCGTAAAAGGCTTCAACAACCTTAACGCGCTGCCCAATTGTGTATCTCTCCATGGTTGAATTTGTGAAACACTGAAATAAAAAACTTTCAAATTAATCCCCATGCGCATTCATTTGAAACTGGAGGAGACAATTCTAGCACCTAGCAACGAAGTGAACTCCTACCCCACTCTAACTCTATGCATTCTCTTCTCATCACAATCCATCGCATGGCCACTATTTGTCGCCACCAAAAATGCATATTAGGCAACCACCACTGCCAGTTTCCCAACAAACTGTCTTACTATTCCCAATAATGATTCGGGCGGAATATGATAATTTAGTCGGAAATTTATATTACGGCATGAGTAAATTTCTACTTAAAAACGACTGTCGTCCAAATGTCGTTTTGCTGTCCGCCCGGAGTGATCACGATTCTGCTTTTTTGTTACATCTGAAAATTTTTATCCGCCATTAAAGAAGTTTCACTTCAGAAAAAATATCTGATTACCGAAAAAAACATTTAACACATTTAATCGTATATTTATTTATTGTAATTTTGCACATTTCGTTTCTTTCTTAAATACTCATGTACTCTAATTGTCAATTGAATTACAATGCATTCATTTTTCAAAACATTACATATACAAATATACGTTCTTTTTAATTCCATATTGTCTTAAGTTTAAAATTTTAACTTAGAGATAGTACCTATTCGTTCAGGGTATTTTTAAAATACTAGCATAGATAGAAAAACTAAAGATTCGTTTTACATACACGAGTTACGTTTATGCAGAAATATATATTGAAGAATTCATACATATGCGATTAGCATCGGCGACTACTTTTGAAAGGCATAGAATTTTGATGCGGTACAGATTGTTCTCATTATAAAAACAAATCGAAGTAGAAGAAGAGTGCTCCTACTAGAAGGGTTTCGTAGCCATCCTAAAGCTCGAAAAAAGTTTTGTGATGGCATGAATCAATAACTTGACTTATTCATCTAAAACTTGTATAAGGAACCGTTCAAATTTATCCAAAAGCTGCCAAGTTTCTTCAAAGTTTGAGCTTTCTAGCTTCTATACTTTCTGAGAAAATTTGCTGTAACGCACGGACAGATGGACAGACAGGACGTAAAACGAGTAAATCTTTATAAAATTTGTTTTACAAAGCCCTTACAAGTCGAATTAGCAGGAGAGTGCTCCTGCTAAACGAATTATGTAAACCAATAAGTAAATCAAATGTGAATTTCAAAACTTGCACCATACTCGTATATAAATTCTGTTAATTGAATTCAAAAAAGCTAAAATATGGTTATTATTTATGTGAATTCGCTGCCATTTTGTTTTCAAAGTGTTGACTCCATTGTTTGAATAATCGTAGTCGTGATAAGATATCAATGTTACAAACCTTTGCAAAGTATATACCCCTCACCATCCATGTTATATTTGAATTGTGAAAACTAAAACTTAAAGGTTCCTTTTTGATTTTACAGGCAAAAATGTAAAATTCATAAAGTGTTCTATTTTAACAAAGTTGATTGATTTTAACCCCTGAGGTATTTGTTGGCATTGTACTCATAAAGGCCTACTTCTTTGATTTTTTCAGATTTCCCAGATCAAAGGTGCCCAATCGCGAAGAGAGGGGGAAACAAACCTTTTAAACATTTCCCCTCCCCTGCATCCTACCAAGCAAAAAGTGCCAGTTTAAGACCTGTTTCGCAAAGGTAATGAGAACTTTCACTCGATGCTAATATTGGCTATCATTGGTAAAGAAAAATTTTAAGGATCACCCTCCTATATGGGGAGACCCCCATTAAAAACCTTTTAAAAATTTTCGTACCCAAACATTGAAGGAAGCCCGGCTTTACACCTACTTACGAAACACCCGCACACAAATACCGATTTTAGTAGGGCTTTGTAAAATTATTTTACAAACCCCTAAAAAGGAACAAAATTAGCAAAGAAAGAAAAAAGACTGATCATACCCAAATATGAAGGCAAATAGTTTTAAAAAACTGTAAATTTTCATTACGATTTCTTTTCATGATATATTGAGCCTGATTGAAATAGTAGCCGTTACTAATCACTAATATTTATTTTTAAAATCTTTAGTGTCCAGCACTTTTGATCTTAAATATAACTCAATCACTACATGAACCATACAATATTTAAAATGCTTTTGTTCATTTGAACGAAAGATGTATTTCAATTTA
The DNA here is from genome assembly GCA_963969285.1 of Odontomyia ornata. Lineage (NCBI taxonomy): Eukaryota > Metazoa > Arthropoda > Insecta > Diptera > Stratiomyidae > Odontomyia > Odontomyia ornata. The sequence continues at coordinate 425,391,785 of OZ017739.1, read as the reverse complement.
AATGGTTTTGGAAATATTTTATTTTTAATTTTAACAATTTTTTGAAATGGGGTTCTTGCCAAAATTATTTTATGTTTTTATTTCCTCCATTGAAATGGAATTATGAAAACTTCATTGTGTTGGAATTATTCTTTTTATGGCCTTCACGAAAATTAGTACGTTAATTTTATTTTTTGATTGTTTATTCTATTGGAAATATGACTTTATGTTCTCACGAAAATTGATTTCTAATAAAGAAAGAAACAAAGTGGATATCACTTCTCATAATTTAAATTTTAATAGTTTTATATTTATGTTTAAAGACTCGTTCCAATCTGGACTAATACTCATATTATTAAATCCACCTAAAATTGTTTGATGCTTGAGCATTATTTCTTTATAGCAGTGGCGGCTTGTGCCAGTAAGGGTAATTGGGGCTAACTTTGTACAGATTTCCGCTAGACTCAAATTGTATCCCATCCAAAAGAGTTCTTATATCGACAAAATCAAAACATCAAAAAATAGACTCATCATTTGAATCAAAATTATGTTTTATAAGAAACATTTTACGCCGTTTCCACTTATATCAAAAATTATAGAAAAAATTGTATGAATTAAAAATGATGAAAATAAATAATTTTTTCAAAGAAATTGTGTTAAATAGCTGCTCCTTTTATTATTTTTGTTAATATTTAGCGCATCTATTTTTCTGTTTATCAATTCTATCAATTTTTCGGTTAAATTGTCGATCTGTCAATTAACTTAGTTTCAAATTGATGAAACTGCTTCTGAAATAAGATGACTTATTTATTTATTTACGCTATTTTAAAGATTCATGAATCCAATTACAAAATAGGTAATGAATATAATAAATGCAACAAAAACAAAGTGAGCTACTTGGATAGACAAAGTGAGCTACTTGGATAGACAAACAAGAATATGAAATACGAATAAACTATTAGGAGCTGTGGAGGATGTTATGTAATATGTTTTAAAAGCGTTTAAGGAACGTGGCAGAGGACCTAGCTGGAGTTAATAGTAGCGATGTGATCCGCGTACTAAAAACGAATAAAAAAAAAATAAATATCGGATCGAGCAAACGGCAAAGTGAATTTGTCAGCTGAACGCGTTCTTGAGGTTGGACGTATCTAAAGCCTTTCCCGAAGGTTTGATGAAAGAATACCGTGATATATTTTAAATAAGCAACACAGGTCTAAGAATTTTCTTCATTTTTTGAGTGATGGGATGTTGAGGATCCGTAAGCGCTCATCGTAGGAGATGTAAGGGAAACTTTATTTGTAGAATAGAGAACGTGTGAATTTACACTATATGGTCTCAAAAGCATTCGATAGATTGGTATAGCGAGGAGACCATACTTGCAAGGCGTACTCAAGGTTTGACTGGGCTAAAAGTATAAATAGATGGACGCTAGTTAAGATGTTAAAGGACTTGCAAGAGGATCGTAAAATAAAACCAGTGAGATGTGAAGCTCAAGTAAAGGGTGGTCCAATCATAATGCAAGATGTTAATTGATAGTCATACCTTAAAGTCAAGTTTTTCGCCCAACTTAATTTGACATTTTTTTCTTTCCGTGTTTGGCAAATTCAACCATGGAGAGGTACACAATTGAGCAGCGCGTTAAGGTTGTTGAAGGCTTTTAAGAAAATGGGCGTTCAAATCAAAATGCATTTCGTGCACATCGTGATTTTTTTGGTCACCATAATCGACCAAATGTCGCTGTATCGGGGGAATTTTGCGCAAACTTTAGCCAACCGGGTCTGTAGGAAATGCAAAATCACCTATGCATGCTCGCCCAGCTAGTTCTGTGGAGAACATTGATGTTGTTCGCGATAGTGTGGCAGAACAGCCGTCAACCTCGAACATCTCACGAAAATCACTGATGCGAATTTTGAATAAAGATTTGAATTTAGACGCTTACAAGATTCAATCGACTCAAGAGCTGAAGCCTACTGACCATTTCTAGCGTCGGCAATACGCAGAATGGTTGGTTGAACAGACAAAAGTGAATGGTGACTTTACAAAGAAAATCATCTTCAGCGATGAGGCACACTTTCACCTCAGTGGATTCGTTAACAAGCAGAAATGCCGGATTTCGACAAATGAGAATCGACGAGTGATTGTTGATAAGCCGATGCATCCACAAAGAGAGACTGTTTGGTAAGGTTTATGAGCTGGCAACGTCATCGGGCCGTACTTGTTCGAAAATGAGGACGGCGAAGCAGTTACCGTGAATGGTGTTCACTATTGCGAGATTATAACGGACTTCTTGTAGCCAGTAATGGAGGTTATGGACCTGAACAATATGTGGTTGCAAGGGGATGGTGTCACTTGCCACACATCCAACGAAACAAGGGCTGTTTTGTGCGAGAAATCTCATGTTGTGGCGATGTTAATTGGCCACTCGATCTTGTGATTTGACACCGTTGGACTTCTTTCTCTGGGGATATTTAAAAAAAAAGTGTACATCAATAAGCCAAGAACAATTCAAGAGCTAAAGGATGAGATAGTTCAGCATATTAACGACATTGAACTTCAATTATGTCTTAGAGTCATTAAAAATATGGACCATCAGATAGAAGTATGCCACCATAGCCGTGACGACCTTTGGGAAATATTTTGTTTTACATATAATTATCATAGATCCTTCTATTATAATAAAAAATTTTAACGTAATTCTCTGAAAACTTTTTGTTTCATTTACAATTAACGTGGTGCATTTTGGTTGGACCACCCTTTAGTTATGCACGAAAAATGAATGTCAAATTTCAAGTTTGGGTCAAATACAACTCGTAAATCTTTAAATTTGTCCACCAGTGCGAGCGACGATCCATCAAAATAATATTAGATGAATTTTACAGGTGAATCGCATGTCACAACATTTTGAAATATTTGAAAGAAGTAAATTATCTTGACACGAATTTTGGAGATTATCAAGATCATTTTGAAGTTATGAGCAGTCTTTGCTGAAGTTAATGGAATGATAAATTTTTAAATCATCGGCATGAAGAAGACAATTAGAGAACGGGCATTGAGGAAGGTCATTAATGAAAATGTTAAATAGCAAATTTTAACAATATTTAATCAAAAAAAATTTGTCAAACAATATCAAATGTCTTAGCCAGTTTGCACTCACCGGTTGCTTGAATATAGAGCATTTTACGCATCTGTAATGCATGGCACGGTTGGCAGCAGAATCACCGAATTTTCGGCACTGGTAACACTGGTTGACCTCTTTTTTTAAAGGCGTTCCCGCCGCATAACTTTAAAGTTCAAATAAATTATTTGTTGAAGGACACTTTGACTGCTATCGTTTATTATTTGAATATATATTATGGTAACATTTTGCCTCCAATGGTTGATCTCCTTGTCGTGAAATTTTTGAAAACAATAAGTTTGACAGCTGGTGCTGCCTCCGATAACATTTCAAGGGAACAGCTGTATTCTTTCCACAGTCCAGGCCCTTCAATAAAAAGGTCTGACGGTCTGACTTTCTCCTCCTCTGGCGTGTACGTGAAGTGCAAGACTTTGACACTATTTAAAGTATCCCGTACTGACTGTACTCGTAAAACAAGCAGTGATTTGGTCCTAATTGTTTAATTTTTCTGGACTGTCTCGCTTTACTTTTAAATTTTTGCCTTTTTGTTCAGCGGCCAAAAGCGGAACCGTGGCATTGCCACGCTACCTGAAAACATTTATTGGCGGTACTTTTCATTCTTATTACTTTGGCCCTGAGGATCACTGGTGGGCAAATTCTCTGTATTTTTTCCTTGAGATACTTAATCATATTATTTTGACTATATTCTGATTCATTTTTGTCAAATCTTCGCAATCTATTGCCTCAGTTATCGCTTCAAGGACAGCGCAGTAGTTTGCACTATCGCTGGAACATCTAGTGCTCAGGTTTTTTCACTTCTTTGATCTTCGACATTGTATCCTTCATATCAGGTTTATTATCCGGCTTATATATTTTCATTTTGTTGGTTTTCAGTATTTCCTCCAATGTAAGAATTCTTAATGTTCACTCATTTTCTTTCACTACTTTCTCTAAATCTTCATTGTTTGCCTCTATTTGGAAATAAAATTTCAAATACAATAGATTTTATTTTTTCGCCGGTTGTACTCGTAGCTTCTTTTCAAATTTTCTTTTTGAGGAATTTTTCACTTGAAAAAGTATTTGATGCTTACCCCAACAATGGGAAGCCATCGGTCTCCTCCATGCCACTGGTCCTGCAGTGCCTTTGGATTTTTTTGCTTCGAGGTTTCTGTATTCAGGCTCGCTGTACCGAAAACTATTGATGATATTCACCGCAGAATTTATAGTGTAGTTATAGGCAATAAACTTTTGCAAATAAAATTAATAAACCCAATTGACGTTTAAAAAATGTTTCAAGCTTTAAATTATTGGCAGGAACTTGTTGTGAATTCCGGCGTACCGGAATTCTCCCATTCACAACTTCCAATTACCTCCGTAACATCTTCATCTTGTTTTGGGTACACCTACCCTTTTCTTGTATATTTATTTATTTTTTTACATTTAACCATTTCCCTTTAATTTTTATTTCCCCATCACATTAATTCTACCCTCTTACCCTATTCCTAATTACAAAAAAAAAATAACAATAATCTTATCTTTCTCACTAACAACATTCCATTCATTACTTCCCATTAACAAAATTTCATTCGATACCTTTTCACTAACAAAACCTAATTACTTCCTTAATACTAACTAATTTTATTCATTATCTCCCACTAAAAAATTTTATTTGTTATACTAACAAAAATTCATTCACGCTTCCCTACTAATAAATTTCATTTCAATGCTCAATAAGAAAGGTTCACAGTTGAAGTTGCTAAATGGATGAATGGTAGATCAACAGAAGGTGGCTCCGGTGGTAGCGTCGCAGACTTTCGACCGTGGGGTCCACTGGGCCCATGGGTTCAAGTTCTCCCGAGCGCAGGGGAACACTGTTTTTAGGATATCGGCAAAAGCAATTATTTCCGTATGTATGACGATTTGCATATATTCAAACACTACGAGTATCATGGTTATGCAAATCGCCATATATGCTAAATGGAAATTGTTGTGTTTATCGATATGGAAAAGATGTGTAGGCAACGGAATCGAAGTGTATTGAACTTTGATTACGTTACGTCGATGCGGTAGCGGGAATTAAGAAAACAGGATTGTGGGATTGTTCTTTTGAGTTGGGGCAGTCAATCTGTATTTGGCTTGAAAAGAAGAGCGAGTTTTTGCAGAATCAGAAGGACTTGGGATTCAGCGTTGGGAAAAAAGTTTCGGTTGGGAATTCGTGAAGAGAAAAAGTTTTTGAGTCAATTTTTGGATGGTGACGATTATTTGGTGGAAGAAGAACGAATTATGTGCAGACAGATATAGTACAATTCGTCTTACCGAAAATAAATTCATAGTGAGCCTTGTCAGCAAAAGACAATTTCATCGCGTGTTTGGAATTCTAAAAAAAAATTTTGGGAACGTTAATAAAGCAAAGCGTAAACAGCGCATGTGAATTCGATGGATTTCGAGACGCTGTTCGTGGCTGGTAGTATTTCATTGATGAGATAACTCTTTTGTGCGATAGTGAAAAAAAAAATATAGAAAAGGTAAAACAAATGTAATAAATTTTATAAAATTTTAATAGTTGCCCCGTTCCCCTTCCAGTTGCAGAGCGCTCCGCAGCTCTTTCTTTTTTTCTTCTAATACGAACGGAACTCATTTTGTAAATTATTTGATTTATATTTGATTTATGATATTAGCATTTTCGATTTAAAAAAACTTTGTTTTTAAAAGGCGGCTTTATTTAGCTGAATTTTGTATCTGTATTTTTCTTTGTTGAATTGTTGTAGTGAAAATTAAGTTTTTGTGAAAATATATCGGCCATGATGTATTAGAAGTACAAATTTATCATTTCTTAAAGTGACCTACCCCTTTCGCGTCCTTTTCATTTCGTGTTAGTTTTTATGTGTAGGAAGGCTCAGCAAGAGCAGTGGATGTCCCGGAAAACCCGCGACACGACTGAGCGCTAGCCGGCCTCAGAATGCTACCCCGGGTTACGCAACCATCTGCTAAAACTTAATGTTACTGTATGGTGTCCAGGCAGGTAGTTTTTGTTGTGTTTATTTCATTCTTAATAGCACCATTCCGTGTTTGTTAAAGAATGGCCCTCAAACAATGGTTTTTGTTAATTTATTTCATTCTTAATAGCACCATTCTTTGCTTTGCAACTGAATAGCCCCCAAAGATTTGGTTTTCTGATGGTTTTAGTTGATTTTGTTAGTTTTTTATTATAGTTTAAATTTTTCAAATTGTTAGATTTCTTGGGCTGAGTACTTGGAGTGCCTGACTTGAATAGTGGTCTGTGTGTTAAAGGGAAATATTTTTTTTTTAAGAAAGCTTTTGATAGTTTTAGGTATGTTTTAGTTAATGAAAATTCAATTGAGTTTGAAAATTTTCAGTTTTGATTTTGATTGTTTAGTTATTGTTTTTTTGATCACGGGGTTCCCCACAGTTGCAGTGGTGCCTGCCGTACTAATTTTGTGTTTGATAGTCTCCACCGGCTATGACAGTGGTCAAACTGTGGCAGTGTAGATGTTGGTTCGGAACAACCGAATTGCAAGTCGTTGGCAATATCTCCCTGCACGGGATAGTTGGTCATGGATCTAACTCGAGGAATTAGCCAACGCTTTTGGCCCTCTTTCATCTTTCTGGCGTTAGCTTTGGAATTTGTGCGACTCTTGTCCGAGACATTATGAAGTCTGTAGTATCTCATAATGGATTCGTAGTCGGCTCTTTGCGGTGATAATTAGAGCAGAGTCCACCTTCAAGTTCCATTGTTATCTTAGGCACTGTGGCGGTTTATTTGCTTTGTGTTATTTCTAAATTTTAACCTCCTTCCTATTTCATTAACCTTTCTTTTCCCGTTTTCCTTTTATAGGAGGGTCATTTTGAGCATAAGTCATTTTTTATTGCTTCATTTTCCACAAGCACGCATGCACTCATTCCACTTGACCATTATTATATACTCTTTCTTTATAGCCAGATTATTTTATCATTGTAAGTTTAGGGTGTATTATTAATTGTTTAACAGGTAGTGTTAGATTACTTGGTTGATTTTAAAGTCATTGAATTTAGATACAGTTTAGTTATACATTGTGACAACAAAGTACCCGGAAATTGTAATTTAAATTATATTTTAAAAAAATGTATTTTTTTAAGTTAGTAGGACTGCCCTTAATTACTACGGCAAATATGAGCGCGATCTGTCAACCAATTTGTTTACAGCAGCTGCTTAAGTCGGTACACCTCAGTAGTGCGTTGCGATTTTTGTGATTTTTTTTTATTGTCACCAAATTTAAAGCCAAAAAACGCAATTAATAACATCGATCAACCACCGTATTCACCAGATTTGGCTCCGTATTATTTTGATGAATAATTGAATATTATGCGTTTTATTTGCAATTTCCGGATACTTTTTTGTCACAATATAGATTATTGAGTTTAATTAAGGAAATGGATAAACTTTTATATATATTTCAGACATTTAGAGTCAATTCCGTGCTACTGCATGCTACGGCTGGTTACGATTCCTGTTGGCGGTCCAGTGTCCTCTCTACCAAAACGGAGGCTAGGAATCAGTCTGCCTCGCATCCGGCTATCCCCGTGCAATCATTTCCTCGGGAAATTGGAATTCAGTCACCGAGGTCTGTAGATGTTCTCTACACTGACGTCGCTGCCTGAGGTCCAATTGCACCCAAGCAATTCCCTGGACGTGGCTTGTGACTTTAAATCTGACCGCAAGCGGTGAGGATCGAAGTCGCAATTCCACAGATCATGGATATATTTTGTCACGCGACGGTTTCTCAAGCGAGCGTTGAGTTAATCTTGGCATCAGACAAGGACAAGCGGCCTTATACTGAGATCAGTATAAAATGACCTCCCCCTTTCCCGTCCTTTTTCCTTCGTATTAATTTTAATGTGTACGGTGGCTCAGCACGAGAAGAGGTGTCCTGGAAAACCCGCGACACGATAGAGCACTAGCCAGCCTCAGGATGCCACCCTGGATTATGCACCCCTCTGCTAAAACTTAATGTCTGCAACTGCGGTGACTTCCGCGGTTGTTACAAACTAATGAAAAACACGCCTATACGCAACGATTGCTAGACGTACGCTTTATGTTGCCATAAATATTATAAATATCTATGAATATTTTGGTCATCCATTTACTAAACGTGTTATCAGAATAGGATTATGCAGCCGCATAATATGAATCCCTTTTCGTATTATGCGGTTGCATAATCCTGTGGGCAGAAAAACAGATCACGTCCAGGCTAGAAACGGAATAATAAATCACATAAGTAGAATGTATGTCACATGAATCGTATGGACGAACAACGGATACCCAAAAAGGTATTCGTTGGGAGAACTGAAGGCCATAGACTAGTGGGGAAACTGAGGAGACGCTGGTCTGACTCGGTCGACGAAGACAGTTCATCGCTGCTTGGATTTCGAAATTGGAGGACGTGGTCAATGGACCGAGACAGTTTGGAGGCGCTATTTGCACGAAGCGAAGGCCCGAGAGGGGCTGTAGTGCTACGAAGAAGTAGAATGTATTGCTACATGGCATTTTAGTATGTTTACCGATGACATGTTGATCACGAAAAGTATATTTGATCGCCTTAAACAGTATAAAGATAGCACCTACTCGTATATGTACGAGGAATATGAATGTTAATTTGCAAAAAACTACCTCAAAATTAATAACTGTGTAGTGAAATAGATAGCAAAACGAAAAATCGTTTGTAATAACTTCGTAGACATTTCAGTTTAAGAGAAGTTACACTATTTAATATTTTTATCATCAATTTAATTTTTTAAATCAAATATTTTATGGCAAAATATTATAGTTTCCATGTTTTTTATAAAATATAACAAAGGATTAGTACTAATAAAAAATATGTGATATCCACTCTGAAATCATACTTTACATTGCTTGTCTCTATTCTTTTTTTCAAATTGTTTTCATTCTTTTAAACTTCGTTGGTATACATTAAGGTCACTGGACATTAATATTTATCTTTATAGAAACGATTCGAGATTTCCAATAAAACATTTTTTTTGGTAACTCAATATTTCACATTTGATTGACATTTTGTTTTTGCAATTATTATTCTCGTCTCATTTATTCTTTATTTACATATCTTATTTAGCAAATAACCTGCGATATTTCATTAAAGCTTTGTAACTTCCCCCAGGGAAGTTATCATTATATTACTTCTTTCTTTTAGAAAAAAGTTCAAAATATCTGCTCTGTTTTACATAATTTCCAATTGTTTCGTTTCAATTTGTTCAAATAAGAGAATCAATTGCAATGTTTATTGCGTGGGCTTTTGTTTATTTATATGGCGGTGTAAACACCATTTTAATTAAGTTTTATTATCACAAAATTGTTTTGAATGAGTGAATCGTATTTTGTTTTGTGGTGAAATGTTCGATATGAATTATAGTTTTATTATTTCCAATCATTTGATTTGATATTATGTGATATTTCCTGTAACGAAAAGTATGCGAAACCATATTAAGTTTATGTAAAGATTGAAAAAATTTGAGAAAAATATAAGCTTATTATTACTGCATTGCTGTATTAATAGTTCTTCAAAAAATTTGAATTTTGCGTTATTCTCGTAAACCACTGAAGTATTACTGTAGAAAGGAATGTGTTAATAAAACTTGATTTATATTATTGTTACATGCACGAATAGTTCTGCGAGCTACTGTTGCAATTGTTTTCACAACCATTAAGATGATCAACAAAGTGAATTTACTCGAAACCACGAGAACCCACCAAGCATGATCAACATCTGAAAGTGACGTCACTCCATTCATTAAGCTGCTCGAATATACCAAGTACCTCTCGGCAGAACATTCACCAATTTACGAGAAATGGGTTGAATGGGTAGAGACCCTATATAAAGGCGAGCTGAATGAACGCGGGGATCATTCATTAGAACCACGATAGTAAAAACTGCGAAAGTGTGAAGCGAATAGAAAAGCGATATTGTTCGAGTAATAGAAAAGTGATTTTCGTTGATTGTGAAGTGATTTTAGAAGACAATTGCGATAGAAATTTATGGACAAGTGGAAGTTAGACTCTTAATAGTGAAAATTAAAATTGTGAAATAGTTAAATAAGTGATTGTGCATTTTTTAAGCAATTAAATAAACTCTTTTAATTTAATTTAAAAGACATTGCGTTTTCACTTTCCCGGAACATTAAAATTATTGGCCGCGAACCATAACACGCGACATTATTCTTAAGATTTTAATATTTCGGAACATGAAAGCACATTGAAATTTTTATGTGTGAAATTAATTTTAATCAAATGCTTGGTAATAAATTAAGAGAAAACTTTCAAAAAAAGGTTTTGAAGGTTTTTGAAGGTTCGTAAAAACCGTTGGCAAGATGCCAAAAAGATGTTTAAAAATTTTAAGACTTAACCCTAAGGAAAGTAAACTAAATTCAAGTAACAATACCCCATAAAATGAAAATGTAATTTACATTTAATATATAGGACCTTTCAAATTATCCATCTTAAAAAATTGATAATGCAGTTTAGTGATACATATGCCAACCCTTACATAAATACTCTTGAACCGAAATTTTACATTCTGAACCAATCGATCTTGTATCTCACAAAACAAAAGGCAGGTGCACTACCATTGAATCTTATTTTACCCTAAGCTGCAGATATACAGGGTAAGATCAAAAAGTAGTAGGACTGAATTTCTGTAGCGCGAACCGAGTTATAGAGGGGGGCCAGGCCACCTGGGTGTGGTAGTGGGGAGCCTTCCGAAGAGAACGATATTAATTCTTGAGCAACGCTTCACCACCAATTTTTGCGTCAAACTTAGGAAACCGCGCCAAAGACTCTGGTGATGATTAAGGACGCGTACGGGGATAGTGTTCGAGTGGCATAAGCTTTTCTGGGAGGGGCGGGAGCTTATTGAAGATGACCAGCACGCCGATCGCCTGTCAACTTCAAAAGGTGATTAAATAAATGCCAGTTTTACGCGGAAGTGCTTGATAGATTGCGCGAACGCATCCTCCGCGTGCAGTCAGACATCTCAAATTCTTGGAAGCTTAACCATGACAACGCGCCATGCCACACTGCGCTGCTGGTTAGGGAGCTTCTGGCCAAGCACAGGGTTAAAACGTTGTCTTACCCCCCACTACAATCTGAACGGGCACCGCTGAACTTCTTTCTCTTTCTTCAATTCAAGCGGGATCTCTAGGGAAAAACAGCTGTGTAGAAGTTTTCCAAGAGGCCACGACGACCTCTGATGGGGGTCACGGAGAGCGAGTTCCAGAAGGCGTACGTGCAGTGGGAAACGCATCGTGTCGAAGCACAAGGGTGCTTTATTATTCAACGTTTAGCATCAGTTGCGAACAGACGTGTTTTCAATCGCTCTTGTCAAGTTTTCAAAACATTAAATAAGTAAAAAGTCAGTCCAAAATTAATTTTGATTTTTATTGGAAACAGCTTATATCGTCAAAGCAATCGGCCCAAAGAATAATATCGAATATTATTTTACTTCGATAAATTCAGAAAAACAAATAATCCAAAGACAAATTCGGGACTTCTGGTATAGAGGAGGCCGACGACTTCCCACCGTTGGGGGAACCCGGGGAGACATGCAATACGGAATTGGTGGCAATCGTCTACAAAAGGAGATATCACCAGGAAACCTCCACAGATGGCGGTTGTAAAAAACAAATAGTAGAAAATGAAAAAGAAGTGATCCGACTTCGATAAGAAAATCAAGAGCTAAGGCTGTGGCTAGAGTTTCTAGAGAGGGATGAAGACTCAATATGCCCAACCGCAAAAGTAAATCGTAAAGAAATAAAACTGTAAAACAAGCTATCCCAGAAGAAATCCTAAGTGCTGGAGGCACTGACGTTAACCAAAACTGTTATGCAGCGCTGGACGGACTACAAGAAGAAATGGAAGTTGAAGAATGTATTGATGGTAATTCTAACCAAGATAATTATGTCAAATTCATTCAGTATTTAAAAAATAAGGAGAAGAAACCAGCTCACAGCTCTGCTGGTTTCTCCGAAAAAGTCACCAAAAAGTAAGAAAAAGTTCACCAATCAATGTGTTCGGACAAAGTGGATAAGATGTCGTTCAGCTATTGGCAGCCGAAAATAAACTAACCAATTTTTTAGATCAAAAGAGTTGATGCTGAAAAATTAACAATTATAACGATATCACTGGTTGATTTCTCGTCAGGCAAAGATGCGCTGAATTCTGGGGAGGTTCCACACTTCACCTCTGCACCAGAAAGTAAAAAAATCAGACCTTTTTGTTGAAGGGTTTGAAGTGCGGAGAGGATACAGTCAATCTTCTTCAGGTGCTCAAGGAAGCCACATCAGGAATCGAATTTGTTTCCGTCAAAACCATTGCGACAAGAAGATCGACCGTAGAAAGGAAGGACACTCCATGAAATTCAAGGATTTTGAATTCGTAGGAAACGATAGGGTAAATGATGATGGGGGAGGAGGCACCGGGATATTGATGAGAAGACCCTATTGTTTCCAAAATATTGAAAAAGTCGAATTCAAAAGCTTTGCATCTCTTGAAGTGTCCGTTATCAAAATTTCACTGCCAAGTGGGGATAACCTCTTCGTTATCTTTGCCTATTTAACTGGTTGAAATGTTCTCAAATTCAAGAAGGAGTCCAATTCCTTGCTTGAAATACTCGAATTGAACAGGCTGCATAATTATTGAGGGTGATCTGAATGCCCGGCATACTTTGCGGCTGAACGCCACTAATAATCCAAGAGGTGTATTCCTGGAACCGTAGATAACAAAGAACCAAATCGAATACAGGTGCAATCTATATGGGTCGGAGTTCCCAACATACTCCAGAACAAATTCGTATTTGGACCTCTGTATTGCTGACGCAAGACTTGAATTCAACTTAAATAGTCCTCAACGGACCATAACACAATCGTAATTAAAATCAATCATCAAAGGGATGATGTCTTCCTTATTTCACTTCACCATGAAAATCATCGATTGAATTTAAAAAAAAAAAAAAAACAGATTGGAGAAAGTTTCAAAAGAAGTTTAATCGGGATAACCAGAAGCAATGTCCGCCTTGTGATGATCGCAAAGCATGCTCAATGGTTCCTAATGACAGGAATCTATAGATGAAATACATCTCTATTTGTCGAAGCTGACTTTGGAAACGATTGAGAAAGTTGTTCCCAAGATAAAACGTTGAAACAATATGGAAGGATAAAAAGATTGAAAAGCCTTCTTCTCACTCGAGTCAACAATATTTATCCGTTCATACTTCAGGAGTGAGATCAACAATCAATGGGTGAGAAAAACTGAGCGGTATTAGCCTACAGGACCCAGATGGCATCTTCACGAATGTTAATTGCTTATTCCGTAAGAAGTCTTGAGTGAAGGTATCGAATCTTGAAGTTGCTAGTGATGAGATAAATCTTCTCGATAGTGCTGGTATTGAAATTGATAGTACGACTACAACTTTAGCCAGAGAGTCATGTTGAATATGATTTTGAAACAGTACCTGTGGAGTCTAAAGTCAATGAGATTGTGTCATTGGACAATATCATGGGACTCGAGGTAGACAACAAAGATATTGAAGAGCTTGTGGAAGAGCACAGTTAAGAGTTGACCACCGAAGAGCTTATGGAGTTGTATCGTGTTTCACAGCAAAAAATTAACGCAGGAGGAGGGAGTAGCAGAACAAAAAACTTTTAGCGCAATTAGAGAAATGCTGAAAGCATGGCAAACTGTTGCATCGTACATTAAGAAGCTTTACCCTCATAGAGAGGTGGCTATTCGTGCTACAAATTTATTCAATGATAATGGTGTGATCCATTTTCTTCAAATTTTGAAACATCGGCAAAAACAAATGTCTTTAGACAGTTTTCTAGTAAAAAAGGATTAATTATTGGTCATAAATTCATATTTTTATTTACGTTTTTTGTTTTAAATCTAAATTGTATTCCCAGTTGTTACACTCCTTAACAATTCAAAAGTTATTTCATTTGAATAAATCTTAATAATTTTTTTTAATGAGTATTTGTTCAGCATGGAACGCATTATCGTATTTTTGATCGATTTACATGGGAAAAATTGTTTCGTTTTGCGAGTTTTTCGCGTGATTAAGATTCTGGAACGAATTATGCTCGTTATGAGAAGTTCCGTTGTAATTTATAATTGTGTACTAATTCCTTAATTAAGATGGCATTCACAGATAGTACAAACCGACGTTAACACCATACAGCACTCAAATAACAATTGCGTCCCTAATTTTGACTTTAATTGGAGTTGAAAAATTGATTGTTTAAGAAATTAATACATGATATGCTGCCCAAAGCGTATCGAAAAAAATACATACACCAGATGGATCCTGGGCTTGCGTTGCATTGAGTACATCAGTACGCTGCTCGTCGTTATCCTTGCGTTGTATTTAAGAGATCGACACTCAGTTAATGGGAAATTCCATGAATCGAGAATTTGTTTTTGCGTATTATATTACAAATCAATTGGGAAGAGGCAAAAACGTATACACTAATCCCGAACGTGGTAAGTTCGAATACAAGGAGGCATGGAGGAATTTTGATATTATTCCTGAGTAAATACAGAGGATATGACTACTTTTAACGTTTCGGTTGCGATAGCTCACCGTATTGTGCAACTACCTGCAATTTAAACACTTTAGAAGTCAAGAGCCTTTTACAACAGGCTAGTCAATATAAATTAAAAATACTGGCAATCCAGGAAACGCACTGGACTGGAAATGATATTCAAGACATGAGATCGCACACAATATTCAAAAGTGGGAAGCCTACTGGAAAACGAGAATTCAGAGTGGCCTTCATTGTGGATAGGGAGTTCAAATCTCATATTATTGATTTTAAGGCAGTTAATCAACGGTTGTGTGCGATCCGTATAAAAGCGAAACTCTGGCTGATAAATGTTCACGCCCCAACCGAAGAAAAGGACGAAGAAACGAAGGAAACGTTCTACAATCACCTGGAAAGACTATTCGACTCATTGTCTACAAACGACACAAAATAATTCTGAGTGATTTCAACACTAAGGTTGGCAATGAGCTTGGGGAACGACTGGAGGATATAGCCTCCACAATGAAACAAATGACTACTATGACGACCAATTGAGAAGTATAGATGCAAGTTTAGTGAGCAAAAATACAAGACAAGCATACAAAGTAGTGAAAAGCTTGAAACGTGGTTATCAGCCCAAAACCACACTCTGTCGTGATGACATCCACAATATCATCGCTGATGAAACAAAGATTAAGGAAAGATGGGCATCATATTTCACGAACCTCCTTAATCCTCCACACAGCTCCAAAACATCGGAGCCCATAGATGTCTGCGGAGGGCTTCCATTGACCCCACCAACTCTGGATGAAGTTTGTCCCATCATCAAAGCCCAAAAGAATAATCAAGTGTCGGGCATCGGTGAGATTCCAGTGGAGCTTATCAAAAATGATGGAAGCAGTGTTCATAAAGCTATTCACAAAGTTCTCCAGCACATTTGGCAAAAAGAGTGGAGCCAATCAATTATATTCCCTATCCACAAAAAGGGTGACAAACTACAGTGCCAACACTATATGTAGAGGCATGTCACTATTTTGTACGGCGAACAAAATATTTTCAAAGATCTTAGAAAATAAAATCGGATCATACGCCAACAGTATTATTGGGGAGCAGGTAGATCGACAATCGAGTGAGTTTTTTCGAGTAATTTGTAAACTAGGAGCGGCTCCAATCCCTCTTCCCTATGGGTTGCAATGAAATTATAACTGTGAATAACATCTCCAGATCCCATTCCATTTTAGCATTATCCCACTTAAGAACTCCCATATAACCTTACATACATATACGAGTATTACGATTATTTCAAATGACTTGTGACTAAAAATTAAATGTAAATTTGTGTATACAATATTTTCACATTTTCGAGTATGACAAAATCCATAAACGCTAATCAGTGCAGATTGCGCGCCAGGTTAATGCCCTCTGTTTATGAAAAGAATCAATCAGGGTGTTTTAATTTTTTAATATATGCACCATTTTAATCAAATTTAGTTCGTTCTTTTAAGTAGATATCATATGTAATCGAACAAAAAAATTGGATAGTTAATTTCCCGATAAAGAATCAAATTCAGCCTAGAATAAAATAGTTGCCAACTGCTTCAATAGTTTAAAAATGACAATGACGCAAATGAATTTATAATATCGGTACTAACCACCTCTAAACAATTCTTTATTTATGCAGCTAAAAGGTGTCAATTGTTCCATAGAAATGATTCTTGCTACAACAATATTTTTACTGAAATAAGTTTTGCGTAAAATCTGTTATATAAAATTTTGCATAATCTATCAGGATTTCACGTCAATACATCAGTTCGAAACACTTTCCAGTTGTGTTTCAATAATTGATGCAACAATTATGTTTCTATTTTATCACTACAAATGCTTTCGTTAAGAAGAAATTGGAATAAATAAATTTATAAATAAAAATCATGGCACCCATCTCATACAACGGAGAATTTTCAGAATTTGTCCTTTAGCAAAATACGAACATTTTTTCAAATTATGGTGAAGATTTCCTGAATAATTGGGAATCAAGCATATTTTGGCAGCATTTACTGAAAGTTCCTGTGGATGAAGAATGAAACGATTGTAAAGCAATAATTATATTTGCCAATAATGGTCATAACTTTCAAAAAGAATATAAAAAACTGTTTCCTTTTTCAACTGTTTTTATTTTTTATGCATATGCGCATCTCTGTCTTCTTTAGTGCTTCATTTACAGTCGAAATGCGCATATGCATAAAAAATAAATACAGTTAAAAAAGGAAACAATTTTTTATATCCTTTTTGAAAATTAAGTTACAGCTGTAAGTAAACGGGGGAAAAATATCTATATTCAATGGTCATAACGTTAATATTTTTGAGTTGAAACAAATAATTATTTTATTTAATTTCAATGGTCATGTGTATAAAAATATATTCGGTTTGAGTTGAAAGTGTCCGGAAGAGGAAATAGAAAAATGAAATTAGGATTCTTGGAATAAAATTGTGCTCCGCTGATTCTTCACAAATTACAAAATTACTTTGTAAATTTTATTTCAAATAGATAGTTTGCATACTGTTCGTTCGTTTCAATTTAAGAGTCAGTAGTTATATTTAAAAATACCAAACCATTTCACCAGTATTTCATAAATACATTAGGTTTTGCTATGCAAGGGTTAAAATTGAATTTCTCATGTTAGGTCATAACCAATTATCCATGCTATTTTTTCTTCTCACCAAATTATTATTTTTTTACAAAAGTAACGTGTGTTTAAAACCACACTACACAATTGAAATTATTTATATTTCCAAAGTAATCGCATGCTGACAATCGTCAGTTTTTTTATGGTTATCTGCAAATTCAAATTAGTTCTTCTATGCACGTGACAAGTATTGAAACATACTTTCATTTTTTCAGTTTTCAATTTATTAACCAGTTTTATATCTTTTTAACTAGATGCATATAGCGTCTATTATTATGAATCTTAACGTTAAATTTTTGTTTTACTTCAATTTTATTGAATATCAAATACACAAAACATTTTATTTTTTAAACATATTTCTTTTCATAATTCGTTTAGTTTTACATCTTTCGCTTGTTTGCATTTTATTTTATTTTTTTCTATTAACTTTGATCTTATTCTAAATGTTTGTTTGTCAACAAATAAATATATATCAGGTTTTATGTCTATTTAATTTATTTCTCTGTTAATTTAATTTGTATATTTATTTAATTTACTATTTAACTGCGTTCTGTTTTGTAAATATACAATTATAATATTTGTTCTCTTTTACGTATAAATTCTGTAACTATATCCTCCATAAACATAACAAATATTTCTTTTTTTCTATACTTTTCATATACACATATATAGGTATGCAACTAATATTTATGTACTCCATAAAAAACAGTGAACATCAGTGTCCATTTTAGTATTTGTTCTTAAAATGAACAATATAAAAAATAGAAAAATACCAAAAAAATTATACCTACTGCCAGAGTAGGATTTTCTTCTTATTACGACAAATGAAAATTACACATTTTCTTTTAAATATATTAGTTCATATCATCATATACATCTATAATTCATTTTCCATTTACCTAGAAAGTATTCTGTTTATATTTGTCGAAACTTTGTTATTTTTTTCTTAATTTTTTCTCTTTTTTCTTATTTATACGTTCATAAATTTGTTTCTCGTCATAAACAAATAGCTAAAATGTATATCCAATTTAATCAATCTTTAGAGTCTGTTTCAGGGCTTTTTTGATCAAAATCCTTGTTAAAAATTCAGGAACACAAACATTAAGCGATTTTGGATTCTGTGAAATTCAATAGTTTCGATAATTTAATCGGAAAATCTGATCAATTTTGTTGCTTTGTTAGTAATTCCTTCTTGTTTATAAAGAAGTTCGAAGTGGATTCAAAGAGTGAACAATTTACTGGACTTTTTTCAATTATGTGTGTTGTTCTTTAGTGAACATGAGAGTGGTTGACAAAAGGATATACATATGTCGTCAATATTCTTTTTATTTTCTTTTGGGCATTTCGTAAAACTTATGTTAATAAATCTAGAATTATAGACATCTTCACTATTGATTGTACTTGTTTGTAAGCACAGTTTTTGGAACCATTTTCAAAAAAGTTTTTACCAAATTTATTTCTGCTTTAAAGTTCCTTAAAACAGCGGGTGTGAGGCAGAAGCAAATACCCACTATCGGTATTGAATCTTGTTTGTCGTAGATTTGCACAACATCACTTATCTCTGCAAATGTGTCTAAACATTTTCTTTTGTCAAATTTTCAAATATGGGCCGCTATAAGTTTCAGATTTCCATTCATTTTGTTTCGTCTTGTTCCATCGGTTCTTCTGAGTCGTCACGTGATAAATTTCGTCTGGAAAAAGATGTTCATGATTAATTATCATCAGAAAATGTATGATTTAGATTGTTTGGAAACTAGTGAGATATAATATATGTATAAACATTTTTTAGACAATACATTTCAATATACGAAAGTTTTTCAAATCGTTTTTGAGTCAAATTATAGGTATGCAATAATATAACTTAAGTAACATATATAAGTAGGCTTCCCAATCAGCGTTTTTAGGCATTCACTGATACATTTTCTTGGTTATTCAAATCGAATCAAAAAGCGTATAAATATTTAATGCAAGTATGCTCAGTTATTAGTAATAATAAATTGTTTACTACAATTGTATTGAAAATACGCCACCGCTTAACCTCACAAGAGATGGAAGAATGGCAAGTTTAACCCAGGAGAACAATCTCCAATCAAATATGTTACGCCCGAAAAATCATCAATTATAGATTTACTTGAATGTATAGCGATTTCGATAAGTCGTTCGACAATGGTCTGTATACGTTGCCATGTTCATAGGAGTATGTCAATTGACCCGAACTGAATTCACATTATAGACCAGCCCTATTCATGAGTAATTCTCTTTAGTGTCATTTCTCATTAATTTTACTACAATCGATTCAGTAAAAAAACAAAAACGGCGTAAAAACAAATTGATTTTCCTGATGGAGTTTGTGTGCTACTTTCATATTCAAAATGTGAAACCGAAGAAATTTGGGCAGATCAGAGGAGATATTTGAAGGTCGCAGTTTTACTCGATGAGCAGACCTTCTTTGCAAGCGGCTTTTAAGCTGAAATAATGGCGACCGACGGAGCTTGTTTGAATGAAATCGCGACGACAGCCAATGCTCTTTAAAGTATTTAAATAATGGATGGGGGCGTTTTTCCTTGACAGTTTACCTCATGTTTTTTTTTTTAAATACCTCCATTCCCTGCCACTCTCTCCATCACTTATTCTTCGCACAACGCTCGTGCGATCTCCATTCATTGTCCTAAACAAAATGCCGTCATCAGGTCGCTTCGTCCTTTGTGCCAAGAAGACAATGCTTAATACATCGGTATAAGGGGACACACAATATAATGTGAACTAATCTTTTCATGAATATCTAGTCCAAATTCATGGTCAGCTCTCAGAGATAAAAAAAAATCAATATATATTAATCCGACGCATTCAAAAAAAATTTTGAGTAACTGTCTTTTGAGTATCTCACCGATAGAGTCCAAAATGTCCTAAGATACTGAGCTTATAAAAACAGAACTTCAGGCCCACGCTTCAATCAGTGTTCATTAAATGCTTCCTTAGTCTTTTCTTAAATTCTAACAGTGAGTTTGCTTTCCTAACCATTTCTTATATATACGCAGAGCATCATTCGTGGCATCGTTCTTTAGAAGATCCGTTCTGGCAAAAGGTAATACAAATTGATCTGCATTCCTCGCATTATATGTGTTGATCTGTGATACGTTAATTAATGGCGCTCGTTCCGATCCATTAGTTTTTAAATTTTTGTAGATAAACTTAGCTTTCTCCATTATAATGATTTGACTAAAGGTTAATGATTTTGCTTATTGGTAAACCAAACTAGTTTGAGTAAGCATTGGCAGTTTCAGAGTTTTTTCATACGCTTTGGTTAACAGTCTGGATATACTATTTAGATGCTGCTTTGCCGATTGACTCTAAATAAGTACTCCATAATGTAATTTCGTCAGCACAAATGCATTTAGAACACGTTTCTTGATGTGGATTGAAAAAACTTCATATCTTCTTAACAAGCCTATTATTGAGGCTGATTGCCTCCTTAAGCTATTTATGTGTGGCAAACAGGTCATACGATGGTCTATGAAAAGACCAAAATATTTCATTTCTAGCACTCTTTGCAATTTTTCGCCTTTAATATTTAAGGTCGACATCTATGTCTCCTTTGTTTTTTTGCTTCAAAACAATATATTTTGTCTTTGATGTGTTCAATACTAATTTGCTTTCGATTAACCACTGATGGAATTTTCCAAGATCCTCGTTGATATTGTTCTCGATGGCAGTTTTGTCTCGTCCTGAATAAAGTAGAACTGTGTCATCAGCGTATAATGTGTGATATCCCGTCAGCCCACATGTTTTTAGATTATTTGTGTATAGCAGGAACAAAGTTTGGGCCAAATATTGAACCTTGGCGAACTCCTCTTTTCGTAGGTGCTCGATCGCTCAGGACATTGGTGATGAAAGTTCTCTGCGATCTTCCCTTCAAGTAACTCTTAAACAGCTGCTTAGGAGTACCTTGAATACCAAACGGTTCAATTTTAGGAAGCAAGAGGTCATGATCAACTGTGTCAAATGATTTTTACAAACCCACAAAAATTGCGATGACGTAACCATCTCTTTCAAGACCTAGAAACACGGAACTAATTGGAGATGCTGTAAAATTGCAATCCCTGCAAGAGACAAGGGAGCTCGACGGTCAATAATGCTTGTATATTGAACAATAGAAATAATTCCGCTTGGATACTTTTCCCTTGTAACTACCGTGTACCAGAATTTTAAGTGGTTTTCTTTATAGTTAACATCATTTTGGCGGATAGCTGGAGTGAAGTTCAGAGCTTTTTTTCTCTAGTGAATTGTCTCGGAACGTTTTTTAATTAGAAGGTTTTTCTGAACACGCTGATGCGTACTATCTATTCTTTTTTTTTCGTAGCACTACAGCCCCTTTCGGGCCTTCGCTTAGAGATAGTTAGAGTATCTCACTGTCATGATCGAATGTATCGGCACTCCACAAGTTGACATGATCATTATCACGCTTTGGCCGTGTGTCCGTCCAGCCAGCTACGATACGTTCTGATTTTAAACCTGCACGTATCATAACTGAACGAGCTTATAGTCCGTCCGAAGAATCACTCAAACTAAATCTCGTTGAAGCCAACGAAACTCGAACCAGAGACCTTCGGCTTACGGGCTTAGTGCTCTAACCACTACACCACGCGGGCGCGGATTCATTGCTAATCTCTAAAATTTGTGTCGTGTGAATTGAATTTTGAATCGATTTGGTTCATAAACAAACTCATGTTAAGTCATGAGGAAGGGTAACGAGGAAGGACGCCCTCCGGATCCCGGCCCAAGTAAGTGTAGTGAAGTAAGGTCCCACGATTGTCGATTTCAACGATGAAAAGAAGAAAAGTTAGCAATGCAAAGTAAAGGTGAAAAAAATATTTTTATTTTAATAGAGCGGTGCCGGAACAAACCTCAAATAAAGTGTAGGCAAGTAACAGCTCTTTGCATTTAACGATTCCAGAAGGTTGTATGGATTTTCCAACTAAATGGATGTTAACAATGATACAGTTAATACTAGTACTGCGCCTCAAACTAAAACGAACCGGTATAATATTAACTCAAAAGATTACCATGCAACCACATTGGAAACGAGCTAACAGACATCAAAAATGTCAACGCAATAAGACTGAATAGAAGCTATTCAGATAATCCTACGACGAATTACATCCCCACGCAGTCAGTTACTTGACTTCTTGAAGATTGCGTTCTACAAAGCAAATGTGGAATACTTCAAATTTAGGCCAAGACATTGTAAGAACTGTGGCAGACTTGGACATTCGTCCCTTTTCTAGGGTTTTGTAAAATTATTTTACAAAATCAATTTTTTTCGCAAACCAGAGTGGCCGCCGAAAAAAAAATACATCAAAGATAGCCAATATGGGTATCAAATGAAAGGGTTTAATGAGAACTTTTCAAAACAGGTCTTAAACTGGCTTGCTTCAGAATGCGCACAGGAAGGGGAAATACACGAAAAATTTTTGTACCTACCTTCCCCTGCACTCATCGATACAGATCGTGCTGAAAATTCCTCACCAAGATTTTACATGTAGTATCCATATTGGTTATCTTTGTCAAAAAAAATTTCAAGGGCTACCCTCCTACTTTGAAAAAGGTACCATTTTACATCTACCAACAAAATATCATGCTCCAAGCTTATGTGGTTTGCCAGAAAACTTGCTGTGACGCATAGATGGACGGACAGACAAAAAATGATTGCTCTGTATGTTTTGTCTTAAAAAAATTAACGGTAATTGGAAAATTGTTCGTAATCATTTTAATTGGAATTATCGCGGTGCATTGAGATAAGTTCGTGAGGATGACTGTGGTATGAAGCCAAGCGTATTGTTCAGCGATCATAGTCTGGAGGTCAATCTCCGGAAGTCGAAGACTGCAATTTCTTGTTCTGTTAACAATTATTGGGATGAGTAATGCAGTTTTTGATTGCAACATTCAATTGAATTTGCTTCTAAAT
Source organism: Odontomyia ornata (assembly GCA_963969285.1). Classification (NCBI taxonomy): domain Eukaryota; kingdom Metazoa; phylum Arthropoda; class Insecta; order Diptera; family Stratiomyidae; genus Odontomyia; species Odontomyia ornata. The sequence goes on along the minus strand of OZ017739.1, from coordinate 425,368,459 downwards.
GAATTATCTTATGTGACTGAACTTTTATCTGAACGGTTCCTTATCTCAGTGATTTTCACTTAATCTTATTTATTAAGTATCTGCAGTCGATCAAAGTGTATTTGCGAATAGTGAATACAATTGAGCGACTGAATATCTTCAAGAAATCTGTATAGGCCAAAGAATTAGACCCTGAGATACTACAAATGAGGAGAGATAAGACGGGGGCCGGACCATGTAAGAAAGTAAGTATAAGTCAACAGAAATGAGACTACCAGACAAGAAGAAGATCAAGCAAGCCATAATGCTGAAGTTTCTTTTTTAACAGACTACCAACAACCATACCTAAGGTTTTGGCGAAGTTCTAATATATCACGTATATTTGTTGACCATTATCTAGCGAGAGTGCAACTTTTTTGTGCTCAATCAGGTTGGTTACCGTGAACTAACCTTTTACAAAACGTGCTGCTCTCGACCGAAGTCATTGTAAATTTTGTAACAAATTCGGTTGTGTACGATTTACTCAAAAACTTTTCGCAAACATGAAAGGAAGCAGGTTGGTCAAGATTAGTTTATTGGAAAAATAAAGTAACACTCTACGGGTTCATTCGTTAACTGAGAGTTTCACACTTTTAGAATAAGTTTTGCACATAATTCATACATTCGTGTATACCGCTATCTTCCTCACAAAATAAATCTTGCTCGATACCCCGTTCCTTACACATATATTGATAAGTTGCTTTAAATTAAATGAATTTTATAAAGCTCCGATTATAGATAGTTTAAAGTCCTTAAGACTAATTTAAACATTTGTTCTAATGTTTTATTTATCTCATGCCAACAACAAGCAAATCTCTGGCAGAGAACTGTTCTACTAATAAATTATTTTTTTATTTGATATCCGTAGGCCACTTCTCTTTTTTCTTTAAAAGCCGCCGGGTCTTGCTTCTTTGAATGAGCAGAAGCATTTCGACTCGTTTGAATCATCTTCATTTTCTGTACTACTACCGAACCGAAAAATATATTTCTCGGTAGTATTATATGCTGGCTTTTTTATTTGAAAGTATTTTGAGAATATGCAAGAAAGTTACAAGAGCTGACCATTTCGACTAAAGAAATTTAAGGAGTTTCGTGATATTTTTTGTTATTATTATAATAAACCCAAAATTGATCTATTTTCTTATTTATCCTAGAAATAAATAATCTTTTCATTTCATTTTGGTGACAATTAATTACCTGATTGGAGGTTGCATTGATAATCCAGCCATGGCAGTAACCGTTTCCGATTCTTCTCGCTCAGCTTTTATCGCATGTACAGCAGACATCCCAACAGTATGAGCCAACCGTCTAACGCAGGGCCAATGTGACATCTGAATTATAAGACAAGTTAAATATCAAAAGCAAACTGTCAACTTAATTATCATTACTTGTATGGCAATAGTCTTTTGCAATGTGTCAATTGCATTTTGGCATGGAGGTCGTGCAAGTTCTGAATCGACTATAACGGCCGGCTCATCACCCAATAGCGCTTTTACACATTCCTGAGCTGAATCACAAATTGCTGGTAGGTCATAGCCTCCTTCTAATGCTAAAATTACTTTTCCATCGGCCAACTGCATAAGTTCTCTGGTCATATAGCCAAAACATGCAGGAGATACTAAATAACCGCCAAGAGGTGCAGGATGTCCGGCTGCTGCATCGAAACCAGCCGACACAAGAACAATATCCGGACAAAATTCCCTAGCTATTGGCATCACAATTGTACGAAATGCTGCCAAATATTCGGCATCGCCCAATGGTGGATTCAAACCACCCGACCATGAGATATTTACGTTGAACCCGAGACCAGCTCCGGTTCCGCACTGTAATTAATTTAAAAAAATAAATTTATATTTCGAAATTTAATTGCTATATACAAATTTTTTTAAAAGAAGAAATATAAACAATGGATTTAAGCATGAGAATCAAATTTAAAATTAATATGTACCTCTATTAAAAATTTAAAGATAATGTCTATAGTTACATACCTCAGTAGGACCCCCTGTTCCTGGGAAAAAGTTTCCATCGTCATGACGATGAATCGATAAATAGAGGACGTTAGGATTATCATAGAAAGCTTGTTGTGTTCCGTTCCCGTGATGAACATCCTAATATTTAGGAAAAAGCATTAGCAAATTACTACCTTAATTTCTAAGTAATTACACTCACCCAATCTACAATCAGGATTCTTCGTATTTCAGGTAAACGCTGGCGCAATAATTTAGCAGCAATGGCGATAGAATTGAAGAAACAAAAACCCATGGCCAGATTTGCTTCGGCATGATGACCAGGTGGTCGGACAACTGCAAACCCATTCTTAATATCACCTTTTGCCGTCTTAAATGCTAAATCTATTACACAGCCTACAGCCATTCTAGCCGCAGCAGCGGTATGATGTTCATTCCATGTGGTATCCAAATCCACACCCACGCCACCGCACGATAATCGTACGAAGCTAACTGCAGGGCTTGCCTCCAATTTCTGACGATTCAGTTGATTCGATCCGAAAAGCATAGCATGCGCTTCCGAGTGCACAGTTTGTAGTTCTTCCTGAGTGGCTTTACGAGATCTTAACCGATCGCAGCGTGATGCCAAACCCGTTTCAAAAAGTCGTGCCCAAACACTTTGCAGCCGTCCGCTGTGTTCAGGATGCGATACGTTATTGCCACATATGCAACCATGTTTCAGCATGAGATTATCATAGGCTAATCCTGTGGTGATTTTGTGGGAGCTATCTGAGGATAAATTGTGTCGATTTGTGACGGAGAGATTGACCGGCGGTGGAACGTGTTCAGATGGTGATGAGAGTGATTGACCAGTGTCCGGGATGTGGTGTGAACCTAATTGCACCAATGGGCTGGATAGAGTTCGTGATAGAGGGTGGATTAGACCGCGCGCAAGAGCTTCTTCAATCTGCAAATGTTTGTAAATTAAATTAGTTATGGTCTAAATCAAATTTTATTCATGAATGTATCTATATAAAAAAAACAGCAATCTAATAAGTTAAGACTCGGAAATGAGATAAGCGCTTTGGTTAGATGTTCTAATGAAGAAGGCGATCTAAACGTACGTTTTGATGGAAATCAGCAATTTATTAGATAAATAATGTAGCATACAGTGATAAAGTAAATTTTGATTGGGAGTTTTCAAAGAAACTCCATTGCAAAAATCTATGAATAAGCTTTAAGACTTTCAAGTCATTTTAATCGTTTCGAAAGAGTTGTGAAGATTCGAAATGGTAAAAGAGTTCGTTTTAGTGGTACAAATTGAAGCTTTTTTGGTCAATATCGCGCAAGTCAAACACGACACACGATTATATAAAAAATTATTAACCTACTTGATTTGATAATTTGAAAATACGAACGATTGTGTTTAAGAATCCTTTTTGGGGCTATGATTATGTGCTGTAAGCTCATATATTTTTCACAGTTAATAATCCTACTTCTTCATTTCGTCTCGATGCGTTCGAATAGGCTTTAATCGCCTTCAAGATTTTCGCAAATTAGCTGACTCGTTTTTGTTGCTAATATAATCTTAAATGTGCGAGTGAAGGACACTCCAGCAATTATTTTCGAAAAAAATAAAATATCAAAAGCAAATGAGCAAATGGATGGTCATAGATGACTACATTGCATAGGATAAACTCGTTGGATTCTGAATCATGGCGTTAATGTGCTTAATTTCCAATAATAAAACAGGAACCTGGACAACACAAGAAAGTCATATTTATTTTACTCATAGATTTTTGCTGCACGATCCTTTGCTTACACTAACACATACATAAGAGAACATTGAAGACTTACATTCAGTGACTGCTTAAATAGTAGTTCGCGCTGTTGCTGTAAATATTCTTGATCCTTCCTTAATCTTGATATAACATCATCCGGAATATTTTGAGATGCATTTGTTATCACAGTGCTAGTTAAAACCGTTTTGGGGGGTTGCTTCTTATCGGTCAAATCGATCACTTCGCCAGGCTCTTCTTCTTTGAGTTGGGGTTCTCGACCACTACGCGTTAGCACAGTTTGTCGGATTTTTTGTGTGAGTAAATGATGTTGTTCGTATGCTTGTCGTTCAGCCTAGAAACGAAATAAGTCTTACGATTGTTGTACAGGGGATTTAATAGAAGAATACAAGGAGAAAAAGTGTGAATGAATTTTTATAGTGCCTTTATTGGCTTTTGGTATCCCATAAATTTTGAATTACAATAATGGTAGCAGTTACTTTGTACGCGTTTATAAAAAAAACACATTGGGAACTTAAAAATATATTGAATGTTGAAAATATTCACACTTATTAATCCCCTTTATTTGTATCTGTCTAGTTATACTTACATCACTGTTTTCATAATGAGTTTGAGCTATATTCACTGTTCCAGTTCCAGTTAGCATGGGGTGTCCCAACGGCAATGGTGCTGATTGAGTCCGACCTAACGGTCTGTGTCCTTGTTTGTTTAGGCGAGCATGGGCAACTTGTGCGTCCGTAATTGGTTGTCCATAAACAGGTATTTGATGCATTCCTAGATGACCCAATGGTATTGTGGCAGCATGAGCTTGTGGCGGTAACTCAGATGTGGGAGCCGGTGGTCGGGCATGGTCAATGGGCAATAGGGACGGATAATATGCATGAGCGCCAGCCGTTATAAGTGGCTGAGAGGCAGCAGCTGCTGTAGCGGCAACAACTGCTTGTTGGGCCAGGTAACTAGCTAAATTAGCGGCAGGATTATGTGCATTTGGTATGTGTGGACGACCAAGTGATATATTCGGCATTGATGGTGAGCTAAATAGCGATAAATCGTTTATACTACCACGTGTACCTTGATACTGTGGATCTTCATTTTCCTCTTGGATTGGTGCGCTTGTCGGTGATCCACGACTACCAGCCATTGCTGGTGGTGAATTCGGCCCCGAATCAGATGCATTGCTCGAGCAATCTATAGAGTGAAAGTAACGATGAAATATTAGTTTATAACGCAATTTATTTAAATAAGTTTAATGAAAAACAATGATTATATTAACAAGTTGAAATGAATGGTATTGGATTTTATTAGGTATAATCAATAACTATTTTATATTTTGAATTTCTTGCTTTTATTGTAGTCCACATTTTGACTAATGTACGAGTGTTAATCAGTTCTAGGGTAGATTCAAAGATGGGCAGGTGCGGTATTTGGTGGGAAGTCCAGACATGCGCGTCTAGGAGCTCCACATTTCGGGTGTTTAAACGGCCTTCACTTTTCTTCTACCGGCATACATAATTGTCCATCAGAGCAAACCAGTCGAAAATCGACGAAAAAGAATTTTGGGAGACTGAATCTGCTACGGAGCGAAGCTTGACGGGGACTAATGGCGAATTCGATACAACCATAAGCTGTCTGAAATTTTTGACGAGCCTGAGGTCTTAACGATTGTCAGACTGCGGAAGCTGCAATGGGTCGAATAAAAATTCTTGTGTGGAATTTGCCATGTGAATTGGTCGTTTTTAATTCCAATGTATTATTTATTATAGGCTTACAACTACTAAGTTATATATCAACAAAAGAAAGCTAAAAAAATTGTAATAAGCAATTCCTAATACTATCCTAATATGAAAATAACGGGACTTACTACACAGGCACCGGGATATTGCGATAGGTGGCATCACTGGAAAGTGAACATGACTCATTTAGAGAGATTCATACGTCACTAGTTTATCTATGAAATTTCACGACATTTCCATTCATTTACAAGCTACAGTCATTAGACTGACGCAACTTTTGCCTTCGTAAAAAAATGGAAAAACATGAACATCGCATCATAATCAAATATTGTTTTTTTGATGGGAAAAACTTCTGAACAATCATTGCAATGGATTGAGAAATATTAATCCTCATCTGCTCCTTTGAGCACAACAGTTTACCGGTGGTTTAGTGAATTTAAAATGGGTCATACAAGCGACGAAGATGCACCTCGTGCTCGAAGGCCAAAAAGGAGCTACGAATGCGAAAATCGTAAGGCAAGTGCATCGAATCGTTTTGAGTGATCGTAAAGTTAAGTTGCGCAAGTTAGCTGAGGCCATGGGCATATCAAAGGAACGGGTGGGATACATTATGTTTGATATTTTGAAGATGAAAAAGCTATCGTCGTGATGGGTGCCGCGTTTGCTGGCCGTCGACCAAAAGCAGAAGGCGTTGATAATTCAACGGCCGCAGCGTAATCGAGCAGACTTTTTCGACGTTTTGTGATGATGAATGAAACGTTTTAGTCCAATAGGCAGATTACAGAGTAGCTGAAAAGCTACGAAAACCGACCAAAGTGGCCAAAAGTAGAACGCTCGGCCGGAAAGGAGATGGCCTCCGTTTTTTGGGATGCGTATGGAATAATCTTCATCGGTTACCTGCAGAAAGAAAGAACATTCACAGGAGAGCATTATGCAGCGTTATTAGAAGAACTGAATCTCGAATGAAAGAAAAAACGGCCCCATATAGCGATCATCACGATATCGCTCCATCACACATATTCTTGAAAGCGATGGCCAAATTGGACAAGTTACGATTCGCATTGGTTGCTCACCCACCGTATTCTCTAGGCTTGGCCCCCAGCGACTATTATCTGTTCCAAGTGGCTTCAGTGAATGCGATCAGATTGAATGAGGAAGACATTGCGAAAACCACGGCGTATTTCGATGATTTGGACGTTTCGTACTACAGAAAGGGCATCGAAATGCTGGAAAATCGCTATTCCGCCCTTGCTCTCGAAAGCAGCTATGTTGAGGAATGAATATCACTCTGCCCAGAAAAACGTTTGCTTTCGTAAAAAATGCCGGGACTTATCAACCCATTTAGTAAGGGTACTCATACGAATTTACTGGGAAAAATGTTGAATTTACAAATCTCACTATTATTAATCAAGTTCAGTGAATTTCGATTTCTAAGGTATTTTTTATTTGTTGTACTCATAAAAACTTGCTCGTTACCTACCTATAAAATGTAAACTATCATCTTAAACCATTCATTTATAAATTCAATCATGAATTAATAGCCTGTACTTTAAATACAGAAGTTACGATTTCTGTAGCCACTAGTTGAAGGAATTTTCAAAGATATTCATGATATAGATCCTTCCTGAAACTTTCATGAAAATCGTAATAAACGCGTAGTGTCTAAGTCGATTGGAAATGCTGATTGTTTTATAGCCATTATTTTGTGTTTTGCAATACAAGAAATGCAAACCACCTTAACTTCGTTCAATGTTTTGGACCTACTTCCATGACTTTTTTTATATTTTTCGCATCAAAGATGTCGAATACGAAGGCGTTTAGGCGAAACTATTACCTTTCCCCCTCTCCAGATCACTGCGACACTGAATAGACCTGTTTTGAGAAGATCTCATTAAGACCTATCGTATGAGAAACCATTCGACTATCTATGATGAAAATTTTGTTAAGGATTGCAGTTGTTCTCACCAAAACTTTCATAAAGTTTTATGGCTATAGCTTCCATGGTTTCGGAGAAAAACTGCTGTGACATACAGAAGGGCATACGTCGTGATTTCATAGGGGTTTTTTGTTCTAGTACAAGGTCCTAATATATATATGACACCTGTTTCAATAAAAATTATCAATAATTTTAAAATTGTAACGATCCAACCATTCATCTCAAATATTTTTCAAGTGAAAGCATGCAATATGTAAAACCATAAGTGTTTAACTCAAAATTTCGAATTCGATAGCAAAACTAATGTGGTTTGAGTATGTAAAAAAATTCTCAAATACGAGCGAATATTAGACAATAAAAAACAACATTCTCGTTATTACATAATTAGTAAAACATATTAGTATAATGTAATTAAAACAGCAAACACTCCTTATATTTGCTTTTGGCTGACTTCTCATAAATTGCCATTCTAATGAATTCATAACGGCAATTATCTTTGAAAAAAAACTGTCACGAAATAAATCTGATGCAATTAAGAACGATGTTAATTTAAGCCACCCGGGATTATAAATTAAATTTGATTTTAAATATTTTTCTGTACATCAAATAAATTTCTTCAAATACTTTACTTAATTTTTCATCCCTTAAATTAAAGACTTATAATTAAATTGAAATGAAGGCACAGAAATAAAGAGAAAAACAGTAGCAATATAGTTTTGATGATGATGATTTGATTTTGTAGAATTGATTTTCTTGTTTTTTGTTGTGTATTTTTTTTTATATGGTACGTACTTGCCAATGCTGAATTCTGCTTTTGTTGGCGTCTCTGTGCAGCATGCAGTAACCGTTCGTGACGACGAGCAGCCAAAGGACCAATTCTGGTCTTACGTTCAATCACACTCTGTTTTAAGCGAATCTTCAGCAAATTCGGTTCAGATGCTGTGAGCCATAACATAATTTATAACAAATATTATTCTCAATTACTCGTTATTATATTTGTATTCCTAGATAAATTTTTAAACTTGAATATATTCATTAATTTTAGAAAACTCATTTGCTTATAATTTTAACTCGAGCCATACTTAACAATATGTACGGATATTACACATTTTAGAAATTTCAAGATTTTACTAATATCGCTTTAAAACTATGTCTTTTGTGATGTTCGACAACGGTTTTTTGGTGACTTTCACAACTACTCGTAATTCTAGCTTAATTTCGAAATATTCAATTTCTTTCTGTCGGCTTATAGATTTGGACGATTATATGAACACGTATTGAAAATTCAGATAAAGCTAAAAACTCAGTTAATTTTAAAAATCAGGTAATTAGTTGTATTAAATTTTTAGTAATATCAAAGATTTAAATCAAAACTAAGCAATTCAATTATAAAATCGCGTACATTTGGCATAGTGCTACCTTTAGATAGGTTGCATTAGTATTTTAGATTTTCAAATTCTGTTGATAAAAACTTGAATTAATATTTCGTATGGAATACAATGCGCTTTTTATGCCAATTGTACATTCTAAGCACTTCTTGTTTAGGTTATCAAAATATGCTTCAAACGTTTTCAAAAACACTTTACGGTTTGCATTCGTTAATTCTTTCAATAAGACGATATCTTCTTGGTTTTGTATTTTTTTAATTACAGTATTAAAAAGTTATAGCCTCAAAACGATTTATATATTACATATTTCACAACCATGCAGAAAGCTGCTACTTGATTAATTAAAATAAAATTAAAACAAATACAAATTTTTCTTTTCTTAGGGAACGAAAACAAATGAAAATCAAATTTTTTTGATATTTCAACTGATTTTTACGAGTGTTAAATATGTTATTGATTATATTACCTGTTTTACGCAGAGGAAAATCGGAATCGTATTTTGTTATTGATGGAGGCTGAGGAATTTTATAGGGATGCGAACTAGGAACAGTACCAGCTGGCAACGATTCACCTGATGAACTTTTCACAACACTTCTGAAAATAAAGTTAATATCAAAATTCACATAAGGTAAGGTAAAGGTTACTTATATTTAAATAGTTTATCTAGTACAGAGTTTTGTGAATTATAATTAGCTTGGTAGACTCATATTGTAAATGTTCAAATCTGCTGGTAAAGGGAGGTCCAACCATAATGCAGGATGTTAATTTTGAGTCACACAACGTCAAGTTTTTCGCCCAACTTAATTTGACATTTCTTTGTTTCAGTGTTTGACAAATTCAACCATGGAGAGGTTCACAATTGAGCAGCGCGTTAAGGTTGTTGAAGGCTTTTACAAAAATGGGCGTTTAAATCAAAATGCATTTCGTGCACTTCGTGATTTTTTTGGTCAGCGTAATCGACCAAATGTGTCCACCATCGGGAGAATTGTGCGCAAATTTCAGCAAATCGGGTCTGTAGGAAATGTGAAATTACCTGTGCATGCTCGCCCAGTTCGTTCTGCCGAAGACATTGCTGTTGTTCGCGATAGTGTCGCAGAAGAGCCATCAACCTCGACTCGTCGTCGTGCCCAACAATTGAACATCTCACGAACATCACTGATGCGAATTTTGAATAACGATTTGAATTTACACGGTTACAAGGTTCAATTGACTCAAGAGCTGAAGCCTACTGACCATTTCTAGCGTCAGCAATACGCCGAATGGTTCGTTGAACAGAGAGAAGGGAATGGTGACTTTACAATGAAAATCATCTTCAGCGAAGAGGCACACTTTCACCGCAGTAGATTCGTTAACAAGCATAATTGCCGCATTTGGGCAAATGAGAATCCACGAGTGATTGTTGAAAGCCGATGTATCCACAAAGAGTGACTGTTTGGTGCGGTTTATGGGCTGGCGGGGTCATCGGGCCGTACTTTTTCAAAAGTGAGGACGGCTAAGCAGTTACCATGAATGATGTTCGCTATTGCGAGATGATAACGGACTTCTTGTGGCCAGAAATTGAGGTTTTGGACCTGGACGATATGTGGTTCTAACAGTATGGTGCCACTTGCCACACAGCCAACGAAACAATGGCTCTTTTGCGTGAGAAATTCAATGGCCGTGTTATCTCACGTTGTGGCGATGTTAATTGGCCGCCACGATCATGTGATTTGACACCGTTGGACTTCTTTCTCTGGGTATATTTCAAAGAAAAAGTGTACGTCAATAAGCCAAGAACAATTCAAGAGCTAAAGGATGAGATAATTCAGCACATTAACGACATTGAACCTCAATTATGTCTCAGAGTCATTGAAAATCTTAACCATCGGATAGAAGTATGCCACCGTAGCCGTGGTGAGCATTTAGGCGATATTTTGTTTTACACACAATTGTCATAGATCCTTCTATTATAATAAAAAAATATTAACATAATTCTCCGAAATTTTTTTATTTTATTTACAATTAACAGCGTTCGTTTTGGTTGGACCACCCTGTATTTTAAGGATTAATACAGTTTGATTTCGATTGTAAAACGTTATAAAGGTAGATAAAGGTAAAATTAGCAGTAATAATGTACCCATCTTCTGGGGCGTACCAAGTCGACTCTCTACTTTCGACTATTGCATGTAAAAGATGATATAATTAGAAGTAATCTTTAATAATAATAATAATTCGTCATTAACCTATCTTGCCAATCGAAATATGAATTTTCGGAAAAGCCTAAAGAATATGAAACAGAGAAGGGAATCAGTTCTGGAGATATCCTGGCCATTGAAACCTCTGTTAATTAAGGAGTGTTGTAAATTCGAATCGGGTTGGTTAAGGAAGAAGTTATTTGCTTGTTTGAATCTTGGGTGATAGCTGGGCTGTGGATTTACTTGGATGGATTGAGTCAAATCTTATAACTTGTATTTAATTTAGTACAGGTAATTACAAAAAAGTAAATTTGTTAGTTATACTTTAGCATGATTTTAAATTACAAGTTTTCCTAATAACTAACATGAAAATGGTCATATAAAAATAAATAGAGTGGAATGCTTTGTAAAAAAATTTCAACAGGGCAAAACAATGTCTACAGGCGTCTAACAAAAGTTTTCTCGATACGATATGTTACGGTTGCCTTGGTATTTGCTCGACTAAGAAAATGACTAGAAGTACGAAGATGCTTCTATTTTCTGAATTTCAACTATACAAAGACATGCTGCAAAGGATGGAACAGCTGTGGCAAATGTTGAAAGTTTGCTATGAAAATGCTGAAGTACTCACTGTTCAAAACGTAAACATGGATAATTTTAGGGCCCTGCAAGGAAAGATGTATACACAGTGACCTGTTACTCCTTTTTAAACAACTCGATACAAGAGCATGGTTGAAGCTCTAAAAAATAGAACAATGAAATGAATTTATCAAGCCTTCGATGGATCAACCTCTATGACAAGGTACTTGATGAGATGACAAAATAGCTTATAAACGCAAACTAGCTTTTTTCTAGCACGATTGCTCGAGCATAATCGGCCTCACAATTTCTCTGGCAACCGATCCAAGCATCTCTCTGATTATAACATGTGGGAGGCGCTTTCCACTTTTATTGAAGGGTCACCACGCTACTCACGCCTTCAGGTAAAAATGTATAATACAATATATCAAGTATCATCCACCTCTCCTACGCAGAACACACAGTCGGGATACCATGACTTGTGCAGGTAAGACTAAAAAAATCCATGTCCGCTCAAGAGCTGGATAAGGTAGAAGTCAATCTCACCATGCCTTCACCGAGGCATAGCCTTAGATTTGAAATCAGATGCGCAGTCCATCTTTCTGTTGTGGACTGTTGCTCATCGCTGACAGAGCATTGTTTCTCCTTAACGACCACCTTTCTGCCAATTTTGCTTTTACGCAGAGGTATTTCTACGATCTCTAGCAAGAAAGGCAATGGGTATGACTTCTGCGATCACCAACACGGACCAACTGGGAGACTGTTCGATATACGGATGCAATTCACAGTGCTCCTCTTATTTGCACTAGTGCCAACCGCTTTCGGAGCAGGTTATTGTATATACTGAACATATTTTAAAGCACTTCTTTGCCAACGTTTATTGGCATGCGTTGGAAACGGTAGTGGCCTTTCAACTAGACAGCACGTATCTCGGAAGGAGCACTCAATAATCTTGAACTCATTTGTGCAAAAATACGGGTAAATTACACGTGGCCATTTGATTCCTGCGAACTTTCTCGCAGTCGAGATGGAAGAGAAATAAAGTCAATAATTAAATAAATAGCATGATGCTACGCAGATACGTTGCGAACGATGATGATATGGTTGCAACGATAATCAGCTAGTTTCATTGGGCGATGGACGATTGCTTGACCTATGGATCCACTGAAGATATGTTGCATGACTACTTTTGGATGGGTTCCACAAAGCATTTGTTCGTGGCTTGTTTTCTGTATAATGAACTAAAAACTAATTTCTAAATTCAAATAGTATTATAATTACAAGATTAAAACAAGAAGGGGAGAAATGAAGCGAAACTACAGATTCTATTGAATAGAGTATGGTTATTTCAAGGATGGCACTTGTATTGTTTAGGAAGCCAAAGAACATATTTCGGATGGGTTTGGATGTCAATATCTAAGGTAGCATTGCTGAACGAGTGTGGCCCATTCGAAAGACTAGATCAATTTTTAATGGATTACTTGTGGTTTTTCAGTGAGTTGCATATTACGTCTACTGAAGAAATTGGAATGAATAGATGATACCTCCTACTCCAATTCCGATATTGTATCGAGCGTGAGACGCGCAGTATTAGGGCGCGTGTTATCCTGGAGAAGGTCAACAGTTTAGGAATCCATCGCGCCGTTATTTTGCGATATAAGGTGTTCGTGGTGGATGATAGACTCTACCAATACTGATCCCGAGTTCAGCCGAAATGTCTCGAACATTCATCCTACGGTCCTCCAAAATGAGGTTCTACGCGGCAAATGTTGTCTGTAGGGCTACGAAGAAGAAGAAGAACTTTTCGAATAATACAAATTTCTCTGAAAAGTTTAGTTTAGAAAGTATAAGGAATCGGAAAAATAATTTTTTTTTTAAATTTTAGACAGTACTAGTCCTTTAAAAAAACATCTGCTATGTGAATTCAAAGCCTTGAATTTTATCGATGTTGCTCAAGGCAAAACAGTGAAAGATATTTTGTTTATCAAGAAAATTGAGCAAATTATCACAGTTAATTAGCATTTATTGCATATAAAAGTATAGTAGTAACGCTGCTACGAGGTGTTGACTTGGGAACACTTAATCGCAGACGCTAATTTATGATAACTCTTAATATACGGTTGTGTCTCATCCGTTGTATAGCAAAACTTTTCTTACCATAGATACCTACAGCTGTCCTTTGATTATTCTAACACTTGTGTGCGCTTTTATCCAAGTGCTACCTAGGTTTGATACCTACCATACCTAGGTTTGTTACCTACCATAATTCTAATCAACTCGATATTTCTACTTGAATAAAGCTTTTATCGTGTTTAGTGCTCCACTACTTGTAATCATTTTCGAAGTTCTATAAGAATATTTGGTGACCCCGACATCATCTTCATATGAAAGCATGAGTTAAAGAAGAGTAGGGCAGAATCCCTCTAACTTCCGATAAGATTGAAAAAATAGGGAAACCAGTGGAATATACCAAACACATTTGTCCGAGTCTTGTAGTATGTAAGGTACTAGCTGCTTAGTTGGCGGTAACAAGAGTTGTGTCGAATAATTCTTCGGACGGAATATGATGGATATCATGATTTCCAATCGGATAACAACCACACATTCAAGCTGAGTTCTGAACTTATGACCTTCCGATAGGGTCACTAAACAGGATGCTTCAACTTATCTCCACGCAAAAGTTTAATCGTGACTGTTTTGCGATTGATTATGATTATGCTAAACACATACTGACTGTCTTGGGAAACATTTCCAAAATTTTTAGATGGACCACAAGGTGCTAAGTTCTCATAGAGGTAAACCAGTGATCTCTCGTACTTTAAGAAGAAATATTTTGAACAATTTTAATCCATTATTGCAACTCAGGGCTGCTAGAAGTTATGGAGTAATTCCAGACAGATTTACTTGTGAATGCAATCGAAGCGAGTGGAGTAACACGATTGAACAGCAGAAAAATTTCATCCGTAGCTGAATTCAGAAGGGTCAATCGAGAAAACATTTAGAATTTTAACTAGCCCTTAAAAAAAATTTAAGAAAGTACAACTATGAATTACACGGAAGTTGCGTTATCAGTGAATCGAAGCTAATTTATGGCAAAGTTGACTACCACGCAGTGACAGCCCTTTCAAATAAGTTGATGAGCCATCCATCTGCTCAAATTCAATTCGGTTAATCTTTAAAACGTTTTCAAGATGTTACAGAAGACTATATGATGAGTTTACGGACTTAAGACGAAACGATAAAGATTTAGGTACAAATTTTCATTTAATGACATAACCAACTCTCGAACTTTGTGCAGCAAAAAAACGAAGTGATGTTATCCCGCGTACCAGTAATAACACGGAATAGAAGGAGCCTCTGGAAAGAGGCTACGAAGATGAATCAAATATAAACGGCAATTTAGTTATTCTGCTTAGCACGAACCTCCGAACTAGATCATATCGTATGGCGGTTGGCAGAACCAGCTTAATTAGTGGCCACGTTCGGTTGTCCTCAGTACAGCCATAACTGCGCAAGAGGTACATTCGTCTGTCGCGCAACGCGTCATCATAAAAATTTTAACGAATAAAGGCGTTAAATCGTCGGAAATTTTTACTCCTTTAAAGGCGCAGCCAAGAAATTGAAGGGTGGGCGAGAACGAGTCGAACACAATAGTCATGAGGGACCTGCAAAGACATGTCTTACAGATGACAACATTCGTGCCGTGCGAGAGCTTATCGGACTTATTGATTTTCTTCATGATCAACAAACAGTGAATGCGACCTACTGTTGGCAGTTGTTACAGTCAGGGAAAACCTCCTGCCGGAACAAAAGTCATCCTTCCCCATGACAACGCTAGGTCGCACACTGCTGGTTTGACAGGGGATCAACTGGAAGGAGTGGGTTAGAAAACACTCGAAACACCCTCCTAATAGTCCAGACTTGTCTCCCTGAGGCTACTTTCTGTTCCCGTCCCCTGAAAGAATCACTTGGGCGAAACGATTCGAAAGCAAGGAGGAGCTCGTGCGCAAATGCCGGAAAACTCTTTATGAACAAGCGATATTCAAGTTTCCAAAACGGTGGCAAAAGTGTATAGACAACGCAGGAGACTACATGGAGAAATTTTATTGCATAAAAAAATTGCCGTTTATATTTGATTCACCCTCTTATAATCCTTATAAGTTTGTGGCCTATCGGGTTGCGACCATATAGGAATATCTTAAGACGTTTGCTGCCAGCAATGGACCGCTACTTTTATACGGCAATGAAGCCTAGCTATAACAGGGAATTGTGTCATGCATTGTCTTAGACAACAGCTCTTTCGCACGTTGCTGTCTCATTGAAGCTTCATACTACGAGTTACGAGGATTAAAATTTCTCACAAATATTAAAATAAAAAACTTAACCTTTCGGCAAGGGAAACTCACAATTTTAATGATAGAATAAACGTTGAAGAAAATTATTTGGAAAGGTCAAGTAATAGTTTTATTGATATTGAAATGTTTATAAGGGTTAACAGTGGCGACGAAGCACCATTTGGGTGGATGAACTACATTGAGATTTTGGATGACTATTTGACATTGTGTATCTTAAAAAGAGAGCAATTGGAAAAAGATGCACAGATAGCGAGAACTGTTCAAGGGGAAATATGAAGAATTCAGTTTTAGTTCCTATATTTTAGTTGATGCTGATTACAATAACTGGTAGTGCACATAATAAGAGGTGATTTTTCGGAAGTTTTCTGATAACGATTTAAACTGTAGTTTAATCAAAATAGAAATCAGTAAGTATAGGAATATAAACTTCTTTATATTTGACCAGGACAAATTTTAAATCGTACTGTGGCTGACATTATAAGAAAAACTCTAAAGTATAAATGTTACACTTAGGGTGAGTCATCTTCAGTAACACTGAAGTCTGCTCACACAAAAAAAGCAAGGCTCGATGGTTTTTCAAGGAGAAAAAAGTAAAATAAATTATTAACATAATTTACAAGAACAAATCAATACTTACACATACCTGTTTCTATATGGTGATGATGTTGCTATACCATTCGCTGATTGATTCTTTTTGTTCATTAAAAAACTCTAAAACAATAAAGACATTTAATTAGAAAACAAATTCTTATTTCAATTTTAATTAAATTATATTTACCATTAAAATTTGTTTCACCTCAGGACTAGCATTTGCACTGCAATCCTTTCGTTTCATCGCTTCACGTTCGCGTCTTTCACGCTGTTGTTGCTCTTCAGCTTGGGCTCGTTGATGTTCACGAAGTTCCTGGAATACGCCATTTGAAAGCGCCGCAGACTATATAGATAATGTTCAAAGGATTTGTTGACAGAAAAAACAAACCAAAGGTGATAGAAACGGAGAAAGGAACGCAAGAAAAGCCTCAAGAATTATTTATTGGAATTTGTTTGTATATGTACATTATGAATGTACTTTCGATTATATTTTTTCAATAAAGGATGTCTTTATTTTATTTTAATATACTAATCTTGGTTTAGTTGGTTTTAAAGATCGTTAACATTTACGAATCCTTTTTCCCTTTATTTTTGTTTTAAATTATGTTTTATATGAGTTAATTTTTCGCTAGTTGTTAAGTTTTCTAAAGTTAATTTCAAAACATTATTTGTCGATTTTATGGAGAACAAATCAAATGAAACTATGTCGAATGAAATATTCCAATCACAAATTGAGTGTAGAAACGAAGGTTGTGACGAGTGTATATCGTTTTAAGGATATTTAAAAATTATGACTGAACTATTCGGATATAAGCATTTTTTTTTAAATACTACTAATGAGAAAAATTGTTTCATTAATTTAGTTTTAAAATACACGCAAATTTCGTAAATAAATCTTTAAAAAGCTTTCGAAATATGTTGATTTAGAAAACCAGTGTCAGCTACTAAATAGCTTTGCGGATCCAAAAAATAGATTGAAACAATTTATTTTCTATTCTCAATCACAATACTGTTTTTAATAGTTTAAAATAACAAAACATATCTGAAGATGAAAGAAAAATTGAAAATTGAAATATAGATGCCCTCGTTTTTATGTGATTGGAATAATTTGAAATACAAACAGATGATAGAACTCTAAGATGAATAAAATAGTAAGAAATTTCTAGCATTTTGAAACTATCGGGCAATGAAAGCTATTGAAAATAGTTTAAACATACTGAGAAGAAATTTTCATACCTGATATTTGTGTTCCAATTCCATTTTGTGCTGCTTTTCTAATAATTTATTCTTCTCCTGAAATGTTTTCCATAATAATTGTTTTTGATGCTCTTGCTCTTTTCGTAACTGAAACCAAATGGAAAAAAAATTATTTAATTTTTATACGTATGTAAATAGTTTAACAATATAAATAGTTATTTAAAAATTATAATGCTATTACAGAATCTGTGCTACAATTGCTACGATACTTTTCAAATTAAAATAATCATAGAATAACACCTCAATCAATACTTCTTGATATAATTATTTTTAGTATTTTGCCGCTGGCTCGATACAGGTTAAAGACAACGTACAACAATGTAACGCGCTCTTCGTGGTAATGCACGTGCATTTATGCATACCTGTCGAAAATCGTATGTCTTCATTGAATTTCCTGCCAGGTGAGAAGAAGAGAAACAATGGAAAACACAAGCAGAGCGAAAGAAGAATGAAAAAGAATTCAGATACTTTCATGGGAGTACGAGTATGTACCTACATACCATGGCTAAGCTACGTAAATCTCTGTCACATGAGGAAAAAATATATCGTTCTTCTCACCTACTACCTAAGAATAGATTTTTCAAAAAGACTATCAACGACGCACGCGATGTCTTTCAAGTTCAAGAACGCATTTGACGACATGGTTTTTATTTTTGATTTACCAAGTGACACACTGGTATTCTTTTACACACATATTTATGATACCGTGCGGGTTTTAGTTCTTATGCTCGTCGGGTTTTAACAACCAGAAACTTAGTAAAGTCGAAATGTGGTATTAGAGGGGGTTAGCGGATTAAATTCTTATTCGGATCATGATAAATTTGATACGTTCGATATCATAGATGGATTGAATTGTTCACGTTATCTAAATTTGATGTACTAGGATGCGGAGATTCCCAAACATGTACTATTTTAAAACTATGTTGTTATTTTTTGCATTATATTTGGAAAATTTTTTAAAACAATTTTATTTTATTTTTTATGCCGTTTTAGCTGAACCAGAAAATTTTATGAATTATTTTTCTAATTTTTTTATTAAAATGGTTGAGAGCTCTAATATGATGTCATGCTCCTTGTAAAGTTATGCTGTATCAAATAAAATTTTTTTCAAACGAATGCTGTCTTTTATAAAAGAATTTTATAAACGCCAAAGATAAAAATGTAGGGAAATAAGATAATTTTGGCAACAAATTCATAAATTTTCAATTTGTGCCACCCATAACGTTAACTATGGTTTTGAGTCATTCAATTTGAGAAGGAAGGCTTTCTTGGGAGCATCAACATTTTAGTATTTTTTAGTGCTCACCATTGCTTGCGAAGTGAATCGTACCAAGAAATCGACCGGATTAGGATCTGATAGAGGCCACTGTGCGGTCAAAATGAATTGAGGCACGTTGCCTTTCAGCCATTTTAGTTGATGCGTGCTTTGTCTGATGGAGCAGAGTCCTCTTGAGCAGCTTCCAAAACTGTTTTGCGATACACAGTCACATTTACCTTGACTCGATGGTCCTAAAACAGCATCGGAAGACGAAAATCGGTTGTCAACGCGATCCAAACCATCACAAATGGTGGTCCTTGATTTTTGGTGGCCATTCATATATGTACAGTTTTGTTTGCTTACTAATTGCTCTATCGTGAAGTTTTTCTTATCGGAGAAGACGATACTCAGCAATTAACCGTGTTCTATGCAAGAGCAATAGCTCCACCCATTGCCTTCTTACTGAGTCCCATAAGGATATTAACTAACGTACCTGACGTAATTTCGCGCACCGGAAACTCAGTAGCCCTAAATTTCTGAAAACAGCTTGAAAGCAGCATCTCAGTAGGCCGAAAGTAGGCTTTCCAGATTATCAAGTATGGCATTTCCCAGGTGAATTTTCTCAGATGGCATTTAGCCGAAATTATACGAAAGAGAAGGAAATATATTTGCGCACTAATGACTTCCACAGTTCAAATCTAAAATAAATCGTTAACATAGTACTGATAAAATTTCAGACGTACTGTTATATGTAACGTCATAAATCTTTTAAAAAATTTGTATGATTTCAGCAGCACTAGATGGCGCTGATAAGCCTACTCGAAGAAGCTAGTCCGCGGCGTGACGTAGTGTTTTCGTTTTCGAGCCTGAGTAAGAAGGCAACGCTCCACTTTAACTTCTTTTGAGTATCGTTGAGATCTTGAGCTTTTTGATATTTGAACGGTTTGAATTCAAGCTCATTTTGTAAATTTCGGTACATGCTCTATTGGCATACAGTCATTTGTGTTACACTGCGCAAATGGTTTTGTTTAGTTGGAGCCTTCACTTCTCGATAATAAGGGGAGTAATAATATTTGTTCCTTGAATAAATTGAATTTCATCCTCAAAATATCAAACATTTATCTTTTATTTTCTGGAACTTTCTGGAACTTAACGACATGTTCGTTTCTTCCCTTTTGTTAATAGAATCGTATACAATCGCAACTGTGTTGAGGTTATTAAATTAAATATTGAAAATCAATGTTGCAAGTCGAGTAGACAGGAGTGCGCTTTTGTCAGAGGAGTTTTGCACTCAACCTGTGAAATGTAGACATTTACATTACGTAGCTTTTGCAAAAATTCGAGAAATACTTTTATGATATGAATGTTAAATGATAAGTTTAAAGGAAATCACGTATTGATCCAATTTAAGCGGCCGCTATTCTGTTGCAGTGTTCCAAATATCATTCAGTGTACAAGGTATCAAATGTATTCAAGGTATTTATCTTTTCTGAAGTTTTTAACAAGAACTCATCAATAATGTAGCATAAAGTAGGAAAACCGTGAATACAGTCAGATACTGATAAGGTTAGGACAATACTATTATGAACTTAGTTGGTATAAAATTTAAATGAACTTAAGGGCATCCAACAATTTTATTAGGGAATATGTGAAATTCATAAGTACTACTAGTACTAACAACGTTGAGCGAATTTTAACTTTCGCCGATTTGTCGTTGTTGTACTCATAGAAAACTAGCTCCACGATTTTTTTCAGATTTTTCGTTCTACAGGGGTCAAATCCCGAGGAAGGAGACAATTTTTTCGTGTTCTTCCACTTTCTCTGGCTTCCCTGTTAACGATACTCGTATTGCAAAGATATCATCAAGACCTTTCATTTGATATCGTACCCGATTATCTTTAGGGAAAAAAATTTGAGGAATCAAACCGTTATATGGAGAGACCCCCCTTAAAACCCTTTGAAATTTTTTTCGACTATGAAACTTTCATAACGCAACAACTTCTGAGCTTGACAAGAGATTTGGTGACTAGCTTCTCCAGTTCCTGGGAAGACTTGCTGGGACGCACTGACGGTCAAACGGACGGACGTACAGGTACTGATTTCAATAGAGTATTGTAAATTTTTTCTTTAAAAAACTATAATCAAAAAATACACATTGGATATTATATGATATTTTTCGGCCACATAAACGTTTTCAGAGAAAGAAATCGGATTTTCGTGAAAATATTTAAAATTAAAATTATGCCTAAACAATTCACAAGCTCATAGAAAACCATATTATTTAAGTAAAAATGATTTATAAAACCTAGAAGCGCGCAAATAATTTCTTCGTTTACTCGCTGTGAATTTCGATACTAAAAATGCAGTGAAATCGTGTCGAATAATTAATTATTGAAATCTGCGAATAAATTTGGGCAAGATTAATTAATTACAATTTCAATAGTTTTTATTGAAAGCTAGTAACTTGTATAGTAATGTTAATCAACAATTCGCCACGTCAAAACATGCTCAAGAAATGTTAATTATACAATTAGGAACTGAAAAAAATATACTCGTATAATATGCAATCAGAAATAATTTTATTTCAAAAAAATAAGCACTCCAAATCTCAGTGTGTTTTAAGTGCTTTGAATCAAAGCAGTTAAATATTTTAATTCTTGTACTCACTTTTTAAAGTTTGAAGAATATATTATATGTTTAACATATTATATGCTTTGTTTCAATGAAATTATGTGTGGTGCTTCCCCTTGAAAAGCACCATCAATAAAACAAGAATTAACATCATACTTTACCCTATCACAATTCAAACTCCTGTGTTTGCGTTAGCTTAGACTTGAATCCGGCTTCTCAGATTAAAAATTCCAAGCTCAAAGAAGCTTTCAGCCTACTTCGACAGAAACAAGTGCAAAGCTTTCATGCAATTCAAAACGATTATATGGCGACATATGTTTTACAATTCTCAAACAAAACGCACTCCTTGCATGCTTATAATTCACTTTTCACTGTCCACTCTCTTCTTCGTAGCACTACAGCCCCCTCGTACGAGTCAGACTAGCGTTTCCCCACTGGTCCCCGCCCTTCAGTTCTCCCAACGAATATCTTTTTGGGTATCCGTTGTTCGTCCATACGATTCACATGTCCAGCCCATTCAAGATTCCGCAGTCTTACAATCGTTGAGACCTCTGGCTCGTCAAAAATTTCATACAGCTCATGGTTGTATTGAATTCGCCATTGGTCTCCATCTAGTTTCGCGACAATTATCCGCCTCAGGACCCGTCGCTCAAAGGCGTTCAATATGTTTACGGATGCTAGGGTTAGGGTCTTTGTTCGACACCTATAACATAGCGCAGATTTTATCACAGGTTTGTATACTTGTTTTCCAGTGAATGCAGCTGGTCTTCAAGATCGTAAAAACTCAATAAAATATTTTATTTACGAGGTATATTCTTCGGCGTATTTCGTCTCATTGGTTCTCGATATTTTTGCGCCTAAATATACTATACCGTCCACTGCACACCTACAATTTTTAAGACGGGCACCTTCCATGGACACTTATGCTTTTAGAAGTGAACAAACTCCTATTCATTCACATTGGAAGGCATTCAATATTGAACGGAGGTAAGATCTGAAGTAATTTTCACTTCACAAGGAGCGCTATTGTGTTCTTCGCGGACCATCCGAATTTCAATGTTGAAATTCGTCTCGAAACCGTACAAAACTTCAAGTTTTTGTTGACAACTCCATAATACTGCCATATAAATTTGCGAAAAAAATTCGGCCTACATGTGATCATGTATGTGGTAGTAAGCACTGCTGCCATATGTCTTATACCTTACATCAGTTTTTGTGGTGGGCTCCCGTTTTAAAAGCTCTGATATATTACGTGGATACCATGTGGTTATTAGGTAAAATCGCTTAGGAAGCAACAGTAAGCTCAACTGTGCATCAATAAAAACAAATATCTACGAAAGAGATATGGAACAGGTAGAGGAATTCTATCTCCGCTCTTTTCGGAGCTTTACCTTAGGATTATATACAATATTTACTGTAGATATACTATGATTGACAGCAAGAGAAAGCGTTTCAAACAGTTTTCTCTAGATATTACGGCGTGTAATTCAAACTTAAATTAGGCTCTGTAAAGGCGCAAAGATTGTAGATGTGTCAAACGCTTTTGAAGGCTACTATAGCCGATTTACTTACGATTATGCATTCTGATAACGTGTATCAAATTGAAAAGTTCATTTGGCCATACATAAATACAACCGCAGTATCCTTAAGTTTCTACCTTCATGGAGATAAGAAAACTATATCGTATTTTTCTTTTAAAGCTCATTTTCCGAGACAATCCATCTTTCGAATAATTTACTGTAGCTTTTAAAAAGTTGTTCATTTCAGGTTTCAAATTTTATCATCCTCGAAAACCTACAGACCTGGGCCCGGGTGCCCCTACTGTGCACCTAAGGCTGCGTTTTTTTGTTGTTTTTTATTCTTCTATTACAATTTACTATCAGCATCATAGCTATATCGTAGTCCCAACAACACCCTGCACGGATAAACTGGAGCTATGAAGAAGATTTTGCTTTAGCAATGATTCAGCGATTTGTTTAAACATTCTTCGGAGTCATTAAACTTAAAGTTTAATAAATGTTCTCCGAGACATTCAAAAGAACAGGGGCAACGTGAGCATTGTCATGGAATAGTTATAATGAACCTCCAGACGGACGAAAACAGGCAGACGAATCGACAAGCAGAGAGAAGGATACGATTTACGTGGGTACTTCGAAGAATTTGCCTCACCCCACGGTCATCAATAGACTTGAAGTGGCACAATACGCCAATCAACGGCACTCGCTCATTGGGATGGGGTCCCAGTTTACCCCCGTTCGGGATATCCACAACAGAACTGCTATATGCTCAAAAACTACTTTCTAACTACAGGACAAGCTCCTCACCTTGTAGGCAGGGGACAGTATCCTATCACGGGCTCCCCTTAATCTGTTGTACAGATCAAAACTCTGCTCAATTTTTGTGACACTCCGCCTAAACATTACTTCCTATGTAGCTCCTGTACTGAAGGAGGTGGCATCGCCCCGAGTGCGTGGGGCGGTCTTCCCCAAAGGCTACTAGTTTCTGAGAATTTTTCACTGCGTTTAGCAAATTTCCTGCGCTTTGAGAACTGTGTTTTTTCTTTATAGCATCATGGATGTTTTTGGGGCGATAAAAATAGTTGCGTACTAAAATTCTTGACCTCTTTCTTACATTTCATCAATGTTATTTGACCCTTTATGCAACATTAGACAACGACTGCTAAGATTCCGCCTCTCTTCTTCGTGCCTGCAGGTCCCTCGTTTCGCTCACTACTAAGCTTGCGCCGTTCGTCAAATTCCACTTTTCCGTTCGGGCCTTCATGCCCCGACATAAATGGTCTTCCCTTTCTACTAGGCTTACACCGTTCGTCCAGTTCGACTTCACCCTTCATGCACTATCACCCAACATGTCTCCAGATTTCTTCTTTCTACTAGGCCCATGCCGTTTTCTCCCATCAGCCTCCATGCCTCCATGTCTCTATTTTCCCTCCCTACTAAGGGCATCACTCCTTTCGCTAGGTTCCACTCCTTTCTCAATCCTTCAATACATCAGTACACCCAATGTTTCGGTGCTTCAGTTCCTCAGTTACGTTAGTCCTAGTTTTCTCGAAATTCATCAACCACCCCGGCTTACAACACAGGAATGCTTCACTTCCAGTTCCACTTCACTTCCACCTTTGCCTCCCTCTTTACATTGGCTTGGGGCAGTCATCCCGGATGTACCAGGGGCACAATCGCTTGGCGAGATTGAACAGGTGTGCGGAAAGTCAACTTTAGAGAAGCACTTGAACTGCCCCGACGTAAGGTGGGCCGGTCACGTCACCGAAATTGCTTACTATAAACATGGTTGTGGATCTTAATGGTAATATAATCTTCTCGGTTTGACAGGAGAGGTGTTCAGTGGGTAGTTCAGTCGTCTTCTTGCGAGCATGGGCGCCCCACACTCTATATGTAAATGGCATTCACCTCCCAACCTCAAAAAAAGGGTAGTAGAATCAGTCACATCCGTTAGATTTCCGTAATTGAGGTAGGGATGAAGGTTTCACTTTAGTCACTCTTGCTATCTTTAGGTTTGACATCTTGTATGCTTCCAATTTTCCTATTATAATGCAACGACCTTTTTTGGTTAAGGAACAGATGTTTTTCTCTTTTTTCTATTTGATGTTTGCATTCGTCTCAAGCTTTCTTGGCCGCTAACCTGTATGAGACGAAATTATCGTATAACTGTAGAGTAGCTTGATTGAAAGAACATGTAACGTAGGAGGGCTGTCTAGTAACGTATACGACGCGTGATAAATATTTTTAAGTACAACATTAAACAAAATAATTGACTACAGCATTGTGGTATGATAAAATACCGGCCCCACAAGATTCTCTTTGTCGCTTACCGACCTCAATTTTTTCTTGAAAGTTTGAGTATAAAAAGAATTCAAAGGTTCTTAAAGGGGTCTCCTCGTATAGGAAAGTGAACCTTAAACATTTTTTACCTAAGATGGTTATGTGGGGTATCAAATGAAAGGTTTTAATGAGAATTTTCCAAAATAAGCCTTACAATGGCAGTGTTTGCTTCGGGTGCCAGGGGAGGGAAAATGAATGAACATGTTTTTGTTTGAGATTCCGTAAATAAAGTGTTAAGAGTCATGCTCAGCGACAAATATAAGCTTATATATATTATTGTTTGTTTGCATTGAAAAGGAAATTTTCCAATCAACTTAGATTGCGATTGTCTTCATTTTTTTTGGACAACGTGCATGGAAAAAAGCAGCAAAGCGACAAGAATCTTCGGATAAAAACCAAACGATGGACCCCATGTCCTCAACAGCAGGTAGCAGCAGTTTTCTTTGAAATTAGTATTAGGGTTCGGCCACATTGCGATTTTACTGTCGTAACCAGCGATTTTTAGACGCAAATACAAACACACTGCGACAAGATCTCCGAAGGAACTTCAGGCATGCGCAGAACTAATATGCTCATTTGAAGGTATATCTTTGCCAGGAACACATGCGCTAACTCATTTCTGCGCTATGCAAGAAACTTCCATGTACGTCAGCGTCAAATGTCCAAATGATGTGCGCCTGCGCGTGTATCATAGTAACTACCTGCTAAACTGGTTTTAGGAAAAATCGCAAATTCCTGCGACTGCCGACCTGGACAAAATTGTCGAAAATCGCAGTGTGCTGGCTTCCATTTAACCATGTGTAACTTGCGACAGAAGTGCGGCTAAATAGTCGTAGTCTGATGCATTCCTTAGGCAGTGTACAGGAAAACAAATTAGGCATGTGCATATTGGGGAATGATAGAAAATTTCCTTATCCTTTTTTTTGTGTTATCTTTTTTTATGTATACAAATCACAAATGTGCTTTTCCTATTGAACTTGAGTTCATTTTGCGTTTTGTTCAGTAGAAGTTTATTTAGTTGTTAAAAAACGTTTTTTGAGGAAGTTTGTGAAGTATTTTTACATGCAAAACATTTCAAACGGTTTTTTTTATTACTCTAAATGTGTTGATATTGATAGTGTTGCAATAAGGATTGTTTCAATTTATTGGTAAGTGTTAATGAGTGAGTTTTCTTGTAGGCCTAATTTTGGAAAATCACTTTTCAGTCCTGAGTCATGTTTGATAAAGGTAAAATAACAATGCTGAAGAGGAGATTCATACCCTTAGAAGTGAAAGTGCAAATTTTGGACCGTCTTTCAAAAGGGGAAAAGCATCGCACGTCGCAAATGCACTAAATTTAAATGAGCCAACCATTCGAACCATAAAGAAAAGTGAAAAAGAAATTAGGAGTGCTGTTGCTGCAGGATCTTCAATATCTGTGAAATATACAGCTCGTCCACGTGCATCAATAATAGAGAAAATGGAAAAAGTCTTAAACATTTGGATCGACGATAATTGTAAAAAATAGATTCCATTGAGTAGTAAAATCATTCAACAAAAAGCGTTAGCTATATATCTGAAAGAGAATGGAGAACCCTCGCCCAACATAGACTTCGTAGCGAGTAAGGGTTGGTTCGAGAAATTCAAGAAACGGTTTTCACTTCACAACATAAAAATACAAGGTGAAACTGCGTCTGCTGATCATGAAACTGCAAAATTATATCCAGCGTAAATACAAAAAATTATTCACGAGCACGGATACACAGCACATCAAGTATTCAATGCCAATGAAACAGGGTTTTATTGGAAAAAATGCCGAACCGAACTTTCATTTCAAAAATATAAACTGCGCCTGGATTCAAAGTTTCAAAAGATCGAGATACTTTTATGCAGCAATGCGTCAGGAGACTTTGTCACAAAACCTATGCTAATTTATAAATCACTAAGCTCTCGTGCACTTAGAGCAATAATACGCTACCATTCCATTGGAAATCAAATTCAAAAGCTTGGGTAACTGGAGATTTATTTCGAGATTGGTTGCTAAATATTTTTGTACCGGAGGTTGAAAATTATTTGAAGCAAAAAAAATTGGACTGCAAGGCGCTTTTATTAATCGAAAATGCACCAGGTCACCCATAATATGTACATCAGCCTAATGTGTGAGTAGAGTTTTGTAATGAATCATGCGACGCCGCTGGTGACCACTACCAACACACTTTGCTGCTATGTGGCTTGTTGCGACATAGCAGCAGCATGTTGGTTGCGACCAGTGCACATCCCAGGTCTATTTTGTCGTGGGATGGCAACAGAATTTGACAGCCACATGGAATTGAAGTGTGGAGGTAGTGGCCGCCACCCACGAGAAAGTCCCGGAGTGTGAAAATGTAAACGGAAAGTGCAAGACCTGATTCCACGGCGATTATAGCGCATGGTGGCGATGTCGTAACGTCGATAAGAAATTGCGATACGGAAGAGAAACGACGCGAACGAAGTTTTCAGTGCAAACAATGTGGGAAAACCTCCAAACGCTCAAGTACATTATCAACTCACTTACTTATACATAGTGATACACGGCCATATCCTTGTCAATATTGCGGAAAGCGTTTCCATCAAAAGTCGGATTGCAGGAATTGGGAAAAAAGAAGAAGAAGACGAGTACGAGCCAACCGAAAAGGTAGGTAAGTGACCTTAATGCCCTGTTTGTAAGGTAACCTAAAAAGTAGCATTTTAAATACGACTCCATTAGTGAGTTTTCGTTTCACCGCTCTAATAGTCTGTTTTCCCGGCTTCCTCCTGCCATTTAGGAACAGACTATATGCGCAACGAATGGTGCCGTTTATTATGCCGCTACTCCACCGGCTCCGATAAGCAACATACCTAGGGATCAGTTTGCAACAGTTTACCCACCAGCAGTTGTGCCAACAATATACCCACCTTCAATGCGTACTAGCGTTTTAGCAGTACTACAGTGTGCCAATGAATGTTCCCACCATTTGGCCTCAGAACTACCAAGGTAATTAGATTTGCTTGTATAGATGATACGACAGTTAAATTGGAAACGTGGGATACGGCCGGACAAGACAGGTATCACAGTTTAGCGCTAATGTATTATAGAGGAGCGCAGGCCGCAACATGGATTTGTAAGGATTACCAGATTAACATTTGAACGACCTCCTGAACGATTACACAATTGCGATGTCGAAGCATTATTTTCTTTAATGGATTATGAATTTACTAGATCAATGTGGAATTATCCATTTCGAATAACGTACCGATTAATACTACGTGAAAAAGAACTGCACTTTCATATCGGTGTTTACAACCCTGGTAAGGACTTAACCTTTTCATTCAATTTACTCCTACATACCCACCTGAAGGTTCCCGATGTGCGCCGATGCCAAATAACAGGTTTACACGGTTGTACATTTATTGATAAGACTAGAGATGGTGCTACTTACCAAGAAGGTCGTGAAGTTGTTACAATAGGCGAATGGACCGATAGGATATATCAACATACACCACCAGAACAACTTATTGCGAATGTTGTCTCCGGACGAAAGAGGAGGCTGCAAAAATACAATTTCCTCGACACAGTCATTTGGAATCCTTGGATAGACCAAGCCCGAGAGATAGCAGATTTTGGAGACGATGAATATCCAAATATGTTAGGCGTTGAATCTGGACATGTTTCAACTCCAGTTATTCTGCTGCCTGGAACAGCCTTTGAACTAGCTAAACCCTACAGATTATTATCGAAGGTAACGTCAGTAGGAAATCAAACCGGAGTCACTAACCATCGAGGAAAAAGGGCGTTCAACCGAGCTAAAACGGATTAATTATAGATTTAGTAGTTTGTTGATTTCTACGGTTCAACTTGGTACTGCAAACGGTCCGTATTCTTAAATCGTAAAACCCAACTATCTTTAAACTGAACTTGACTAGCCCATTAACTCGCTCCAATTTCGGCTGATTCCTGATGGAAATCAACTATGACATTGTCAGCATACATGAATCGGAACACGTTTTTTTATAACTTTTAAATATACCGAAGGGGAGAGCTGATTAATCAAATGTATGTTATAATTTAATCCCTCTACATGTTCTGGTGCTGGAACTTAATTATCAAGAGTTGAAATAAAAGTCTATTCATTATTTAGAAAGCAAATGGAAGCAATATTCCTTGAGATTACAATATGTGGTTAATCGATAGATAAATGATCAGTTAAAACAAAGAAAAAAATGAAAACTAGAAAAAAATGAAAACTAGAAAAAATTGAGGATAATAGGGTTTTAGTTGTACTAAAGAGCAAATAGTTAATTTCTATTGAACTGTACAGTCAATATAAAAATAACGAGATCTTAGGACAAAGAAAATGGTGGTGAATCAGAACTCTCACGTAAATTTTGAAAGGAAAAATTAGCCTCCCTAATACTACACACCGCTAAAACGAAAGAAGAAAAAACTAAAGCAACCCCGAATGTAGATCGCAGATTCTAGTAATATAATTGCAATTGGCGAGAAAATTTAGGTTTGATTGTGTTATAATTAGTCACAGTTTTTTTGTGCCCGTTGAAGTTCTTAAAAGGGGAATTCTAGAGAATTCCTTGTAGAGTAAATACGTAAAGAATAACTATTTAATATAAGAAATGCCCTGTTTTGAATAGTCGTAAATGTCTTAGAATACAACCTGCGTTGTATTCTTCCAATCGGCACCTTTGAATAGTTCACAAAATTCTGTTCATGCATTTGCTTAGATAATTTGTATATATTATTTTGTATTGCCTATTCATAAAGTAGATTAAAAAATTATGAACTGCACGTCGGAGAATGAGAACTGTATTAGCCCAGCACAAGTGTAATATCATCATGTTTGAATGCGAGGAATAAATCTTGAAAAGATCTCTTTCGATAAAAAGAATAGAAAAGGTTTCTACCGAATCAACTGCAAAACTTCAGTGAGCTAATTGAGGCTTTCATTTTATAAACAAAAAAAGGAAAAAATCCCTACCATTCCTGCTGTATAAATATATTGTTTTGAAACTATTATCTTTCTATTCCTCTCTCTATCAGTCAATTTAATAGTGGGATGCACCCATTTCAATGATTTTTTTTTATTTCGGAATTAACTTAATACTTCAAATCAACATGAATATCCCCACCAGTAATAAATTCAATGGCGTGTTTTTCAAAAATTGTATATTTCTTTATTGTTAGCCGATAATTTTGATAAAGTGAAAGAAATCAACTTCCTTTTGTTTCAAAAACGCAACAAAAAGAACACGTTAAGTAAAACTCCAATTTAAGAATAATACGCTTTTAAAATAATTATTCGAAAGAAAAGAGAACCAGAATTGACTATTTAGATTTACTTGATAATATTCAACAATTATTTTTATTATTAAATCACATTAAATTTTATGGTTTTCTTCCGTGATTACTATGAAAATGATGAACTGAAGAAAATATTAAAACTGGAATAGAATTATAAAAATCTTAAAAGTTAAATCAGAGAATAAAAAAACTATGTATTGCTAACCTTAACAACGACTTTCCTTTCCAGTGGTTCTTCTTTTCAGCGGGAAATGAGGTGCAAGGTAGGTATGCCGTCGCGAGGGTAGGGTTTGAGAAAATCCGCTAAGGTCGGTTTCGCGTCGCGAGCGGTACGCGGTACCTTTGTTGTTTTGCCGTTTTATTAGCGTAGCGTTCTTCGGGTTGAGTTAACGTAGTATATTTTCCGGTACCGCGTCGGAAATTCGGTAACGCGAAGTAAAGATTAGATCTTTGTCTTTTGACTGGTTATAGGAAGAAATACGGAGTAACGTAAAGTAGGTTTCCTCTCCGTATGGTTTTGTTTTGTGACGCGTTTGAAAACGGGCATGTATTGGTGGCTGAATATTGTAATAAGCGTAACCCATTCGGAGACCCGCGACCGAAATCCTCTCCGATCTAGCTGGCCGACAAGCAGCCACCGCGTGAATGGGTTACGGTGCACGGATTGGTTGACCGGTTGGTACCATCCGTTGGCACTACTCAGACTTAACGTCTAGAACCGATGAGAGGTCGGTTCCGCGTTTGCACGTAGACGTAAAATCATTACAGTTTCTTTCTCCAAACACTACTGCATTGCTACAACCGTTAGATCAATGCATAATTTATACCTTTAAAACTTATTACATTAGAAGATCATTACAATGGATTTTAGAGAATACAGATTCAGATGCTATTGATGTAAAGGAAGCTTGGAAGCAATTTTCGATTAAGAACTGTGTAGAAACAATTTCTTTGTCGATAAAGAACTAAAACCATCAACATTAAACGCGTGCTGGAAAAATGTGTGGCCAGCCGCAGTTGAAGTGGAAAATGTAATTGAACCGACAGGAAGCGAAATAGGCGGCATAATAGAACTTGCTGGATCAATCGGAGGAAAAGGATTTGTGGATATGGCAGTTGAAGATGTTCAAGAATTGTTAGTAGAAGATAAAATTACCGAAAGTTTAGTTGAAATGGTCTCCGAAGTAAAACCAATTGATTCTGAAAACGATGACTCTGAAGAAGAATGTGAAGTTAAGAATTTTACAATAAAATAATCACAGGACGGTCTTGGTATAGCAAAAAATCTGGAATTATTTTTCTTAAATTTGAACCCTTCTCCAGAAAGAAGTTCACAATTCCAAAGGGAGCTACAAAATTGCTTATCACCATACAACCTTGTTAGCGCAAGTAAACAAAGCAAAATTACAGACTTTTTTAAAAAAGGCAGGAGTTACTCCACATCAAGGAGAAAGCTCTAAAGTAACAGAAAATATTTCTGCGTCAAACTTACGGTCTCGACTCATAGTGCTGAGCAGCGATGATGAAGTAAAATAAAGGAATCTTTCTATAACCTACCAGAACATTACTCTTATTTTGTGCTAGCTTCTAGTCTCGTAAAACACGGTTTCGGACTACAGAGACTTTTCAGGAACGTACCTACCGTTTTGTAGGAGGGCTACCTGTATTTTAATAAGTCGTTTTTTATATAATAGGCGGGCACCAATGATAACGAGAAATACAACCGATAAAAAGGATCAATTAAAAAAATGTTCAGCAGAAAATTATAACCGAATTCAAAACGAGCCAAAAATTATGCAATCAATTTTATGAAGTCAGTACCATATTAGTTGTTCATGTAGAAAACAGATGAGTATTATCAATATGAAAGGAATAGATGCAAATTAATATGGGGAGTCCGCCTGGAATATATTTCATGATTTTCAACGCATTATAGCGTCGTTTTAAAATTTTCTCAAAATCTTTGTTTGATTTATCAATTTTTATACAATGATCTTATCGTCCAAATTTATAAAAACCTACAACAATTATTTGTCTAATAAAAGTTTAACACGTATCTATTCAAATTCTTAGAATTCAAAAGGAAAACATTGCTCCAGCTAGCTAAACCATATTTTGCCATAATGCAAACAAGCGTGATATAGATCACGTCATCTGACAAGACTTGAAGCCGGTACCATTGTTTCTGGCGCCACAAACTTATGGCAAAAAGAAATACATGTATTTTCCACCACTTTTATGTCAGCTATTATATGGCCTTATGTTACATGTTGGCAGCTTTCTTACTTCTTTCGTAATTAAAATTCCATTTATCAAACACGAAACAGAGTTTTAATTGACTCATTCCTGCCCAAAATAGACTCAATACCATCAATCTACTACTATTTACATGCGTTATGAGACACCTGCCCCGAGGAACGCATTGTAACGTGTTACTCATCATCCACGTACCTTTCATTCATCACGTATCCAAATCATATGCAATTGTGTTCGAACAATGAATTAAACGTTATTATTTCTTATTGCAAATATGTATAAGTAGGAAATTAGTAAGTTTATTTTGTATGAATCAAACACCTGAACGAACGAGTTTGTGCAGTGATTCTAAAATAATCCGATAGAAATGATACTTCAAATACCAATGGCCCATTAGAATTCATCAAGTGTAGTCTTCCATGTGTCCTGTACCGCCTCCCACATACTTTCTATCAGCAAACTTCTATCGTGACTATTACTTTTGTCTAGCTGCTGCAAGCTGTTGCTGCTAAAATATATTTGGTAGCAAGAACATCGAAAATTGCAAATTCAATTTTCGTTATTTGATTCTATCTTTGGATCGTGTCATTTAATTCGATTGATATTTTATGAATGAAATAACAAAAGTGCTAAATTTAGATTACTGAAAATAAATTATTCAGAAACCAAGAGAGAGCATTATTTTATTGAATGGTATAAAGCGGATGTTACAGTCAGATACTGTTTCGTGTGCTCTATTCAGAACAATGCCCAATGAATTTACGCGTTAAGTATTGGCTATAAATTAATTTTAATAGGAGTTCGTACTCAAAATTTAGTATAAATTTATCATGCGAGTAACAAAGGCATTTTTTGAAAAATATGACCCCTTTCTCTACTACACCGAGAGACAAAACTAAGGTAAACCAGCTTGGGTGCATTTCTTTTCATATGAAGATGAAAGTCAGAGGGAAATTCGGACATGAATTTAGGTGAATTATATTAGACCACCCTAGTCAAATTGAGCTTGAAACTTAGATAAATTATACCCAGAAGCTAGTAAGGTAGTCAGTATTACGTATAATAGCTGCCACGAATGCGAGTGCCTTATGTAGATGGTTTAGTTTAGGATAAGATAAGATATCCTGTGACTTAATAGAAGCGCTCTCGACTTGTGATGATGAGATGCCAGCTCGAGTCCAGCCAGGCTTTATTAGTAGAAAAGAACTGAAATGATGAATATTTATCTTAGCTAGCTTAGGAAGAGGGAATGGAGAGAATGAAGATTAAAATTGGACATGAATTTGAGTGATTTGCTTGAGATTTTAGTAAAAATTAAATTTAACTAAATATTTTGCGAATTGCCGTCGATTTTAGAAGACCTGAAAACTTGTCAAGTCCTCCAGATGATGGGCTAAATTTAAAGACCGGTAAAGTGTTCGGGAGGAAAACAGCAAATTAGAAACGACAGAGAGCCTGTTGGCCACAATTTTATTTCGTGTAAAATAGAACGCGAAAGTGTTTTCTATTTAAGACGAGCTTTCAAGTACAACATCGATCCGCTGATGTGTTTGCGGGTACGGACAATATATCAAATGAGGAGAGCAGTGTTTGCTCATTTAACTCTTTCAGGTTTGCTGGTTAGTTTGCAAGCCACCCATTTGTTGATTTTTTAGGGGAATTGTCCTCTTTAACATATACATATATGTTCATTTTCCGGGAATAATACGTTTCCTTGAATCTTCACTAATGTAAATTTGCTGATGAAGTGCAGTGGTCAGTTCAGTTCAGTGTGTTATAGAAGTGACATCGTGTGATTTGAAGAATTGATCGTGAAAAGCCCCATGTATTATGTCATCGATTATGGCGTTGAAAATGTGTTAACTTTAGCGAACAAACATTTTATCTCATATTTATTTTGTTCTCGGAAATAAATAAGGTGGTTTGGTTTCCAACCACCATGGCTGTATTCGACATTCATTGTCTTTTCGTGTTTGTATTGTATATTTAATTTTCAGATATGCCGCGATTGGTTTCAAGAAAAATTACAAAACGACAAAAAAAGTGGCTGTTGACGAGAGCATGTTCAAATTTCAGGGCAGAAGCTATTTGAAACAATACGTGCAAAAAAACCTGTCAAACGAGGCTATAAAATTTGGATGATGTGTGCCGAGTCGGGATATTGTTTGGGCTTCGATATATATACCGGCAAACAAGGTGATAGTGTAGAAACTGAACTAGGAGGGAAAATTAATAGACAGTTCAGTGAAGATTTGAAGTTTAAAAATCACAAACTGTTTTTTGTCAACTATTTCAACAGTTATCCTCTACAGATCGACTTACTTCAAGACAAAATATTGGCTTGTAGTACAGTCAATCAAAAGCGCAAGTCCTTATCTAAACTTAAAGAAGACAAAAGCTTGAGACAAGGAGAAAACGATTATCGAATCAGCGATACGGGCATTGGAGTTTTAAAATGGAAAGACAAAAGGTCAGTTTTTATACTATCCCAATTATATAAGTCCAAGAAATTCCGGCAAAGTTACTCGAAGGGAACGAAACGGAGAAAAAGTAGAAGAATCTTGTAATGAAGCACTGATACAATACAACAATAATATGAATTTCGTTGATAAATTTGAGCAATTCAAGACTGCCTATGCCATTGACAGAAAGTCTCATAAATGGTGGCATCGAATTTTTTTTTACTTTCTTGACTGTGCTGTAGTCGACTTTTTTTCGGTTAATAAAGAACTCCAGAACCGCCCTGAAATGGACAAGCTGAGCACAAAGAATTTTCGGTGATGTGTTTATTAAGGTATTCTCGCACCATCCCAAGTAAGGAAGCGAAGATCAGGTTCCAGTAGCTCAACTAGTAGTTCTGGGCTATATAAAAATATGTCTGTCCTATTGAATCACTATGAACCGATAGTGCCTACAGAGCAATATGTCTCGGCCTGTGCGAACCATGTCGCGAAGATGTACACATTGTAGTACAAAGAAAAGTCCGGCACGAACTGTCTGGCAGTGCAGCATTTGCTAAGTGCCTCTCTGCATCAAAAAAGATTAATCATAGAATGTAAGATTTCTAATTTCTGATACTAAAGTCTATAAATAGCCCAGTCATATTAGGGCTTTCACCTCGGAATGAAAGATAATAAGCTGCAAATTGGTATGAACCTTTGTTTTGTCATTCTAAATGTTGTCTCAAAAGTCACAATCGTTATCGTGTCCGCGTCTCAAGATATTCAAGGTCAAAGGTCACAAAAATCGGTTTTTCGCGAATATCTGGCTTCCTATCGGTTAAATGAGATTTGCATTTATTATAAAAGTTGTAGGTTATAAAATTCCCTACAACTTTTGTTTAAACTTTTTTTTCATACGACCAACCGTTTTGAAGGTAGAGCGCGAAGAGTGCACATCGTACAGTCATATACGGCCTAATGCAAGGTCAAGCGTGAGTTATGGTTATCAGTACGTTATAAAGTCAATTATTTACTTGGAAATTATAATTATTAAACAATGCCTATTATTTATGTACTAACTATTAATTATTTATATTTAATTAAAGTAAGTAACTTGATTATTTATATATAATTATTCATATTTAACTATTTAAGTATAAAATATTATTAATTCTGGATTATATATTTTAGTTTTATTATAAGTTAACACGACATTATATATCTTTACTTTAAAACGCGTAAATTTCTGAATACTTATGCCCAAAACAAACATTATTAGAAAATGGAGTGCGCATCTTGTTGGCATTATATAATGCTCCAAAATCTGAGGACAACATTGATCATTTCCGCTACACGCAATTCATCAAATTTACAAAACTAAATAAACCTGTACAACTGTCAACACTTCCACCAACAAGTGTAGCAGCTCATCAACACATAAAACGTGTCTACTACCAGATTCAAACGTGGTTAGGGAAGGACTTAGAACCTAAAGAATGGGGCTGGATGCTTGAAAATGAAATCCTGGAGCCCATACGAACGTTATTACCTCCAGCACCAGCCGAACTACTAAACGTAATATTTTGCAATTGCAAAAATGGTTGTGGTTCCCGCTGTGGATGCAGAAAATCAGGGCTACAATGTTCTTTAGCTTGCGGCCAGTGCAACGGACAAGCTTGCCTCAACGCTTCACTGTATCCAAGTAATCCCGATGAAGAAAATACATATGATCCCGATATTCTGGAAGGTTTGGAGATGAACATGACAGATAATGAGGATGATGACAATGAATCGAACATTTTTGAGCGACAAGAAGAAGAAGACGACGAACAAGAAGAAGATAATTAGCTTCCATTTCCAATTTCATTACAATTAAAATCAACAAAGATACTTTTGATATTTGAACTCACATTTTGATAAATGTATATAATGCCGTATTTAATAATAAATAAAAATATGTGTAAAATATACTCTTACTATCATTTTAACTTAAAATAAAACTAAAATATATAATCCAGAATTAATAATATTTTATACTTAAA
This sequence comes from Odontomyia ornata, assembly GCA_963969285.1. Taxonomy (NCBI): domain Eukaryota; kingdom Metazoa; phylum Arthropoda; class Insecta; order Diptera; family Stratiomyidae; genus Odontomyia; species Odontomyia ornata. The sequence goes on along the minus strand of OZ017739.1, from coordinate 425,330,887 downwards.
TAGTTAAATATGAATAATTATATATAAATAATCAAGTTACTTACTTTAATTAAATATAAATAATTAATAGTTAGTACATAAATAATAGGCATTGTTTAATAATTATAATTTCCAAGTAAATAATTGACTTTATAACGTACTGATAACCATAACTCACACTTGACCTTGCATTAGGCCGTATATGACTGTACGATGTGCACTCTTCGCACTCTACCTTCAAAACGGTTGGTCGTATGAAAAAAAAGTTTAAACAAAAGTTGTAGGGAATTTTATAGCCTACAACTTTTATAATAAATGCAAATCTCATTTAACCGATAGGAAGCCAGATATTCGCGAAAAACCGATTTTTGTGACCTTTGACCTTGAATATCTTGAGACGCGGACACGATAACGATTGTGACTTTTGAGACAACATTTAGAATGACAAAACAAAGGTTCATACCAATTTGCAGCTTATTATCTTTCATTCCGAGGTTGACCCCTTTTTTTACCTAATATGACTGGGCTAAAAACAAATTCTGTATTTTAAAATCTTATGAATTAGGTATTTACGAGGACCGTCACGGTGGTTAGTAAACTAACCACCACATTTCTCAATATCCCAAGATGGTAAACATTTTTTTTTTTCATAGTTTTTATGTTTTATAGACTCCAGTAAAGACCTATATAACAAATTTTTATTTGAAACTTACACCTAATGAAATCGTGGCTGATAGAGTTAATCTTAATAAAGCCAAAATGTCGCATTCCTCTCAAACGATCACGGTATTTTTTCGACTCGAACTCTCACTTACATTCAGGGCCTGCGATCACGGAGACACTCTCAAATCGCTATGTAGAGTTTGAGTCCTGTTAGTTTGGAAATTTGTTCGTAGTATATGTATTTGACAGTTCATATGCCCTATAGGCGATGAGGTTGGTGTGAGGGCGAAGCCCATGAGGGGCCGCTAGAAAATTCTGTATTTATTATTACAATACGTAAGAAAATAGGACTTACATACCGAAAAAAACGAAACAGGCGAAAATTTACATGAAAAGATCGGGTTAGGGTCCAGAAAAGACCTTCGGTAGCCTATTGGAAAGCCGGTAAGTCGCTGGTGGATGTTCAGTTTTTTTTTAATTTCCAAAAAGTGTTACTTTTGGGTTGAAAATCAATACTTTTGTTTTGAAAAGTGTAAATTTTGACTTAAAAAACGTGTGACTATCTTCAATTCAAGATTAGAAAAAGAAACCAATATAAAATTTGTTTGGAAATTGTGGTTCTTGAAAGTTACTTTTGCATTTAGGAATTGAAATGAAAAATGGGTATTATTGATCAGAAAACGCTTACTAGAACCAGCTGACATCACCATCTCAATGTGAAAAGAAATGTTTTTTTTGCTTAGCACCACAGCCTCTTCCGGGCCTTCGCTTAGAGATAGTTAAGAGTATCTCATCGTCTTGATTGAATATATCGGCACTCAAGAAGGTGATACGATCAATACCACGCTTTGGCCGTATGTCCGTCCACCAGCTTAAACCAGAACGTATAATAACAGGCTTATAGTCCGTCCGAAGAATCATTCGAAAAAATCTCGCTTTATCAACCGGATTCGAACCAGGAACCTTCAGCTTACGCAGCGAGGACTCTAGCCACTACTACGCGGACTAAGGAATAGCAATGCATATGTTAGAGGAAAAACCAGTATTAAATCGTACATTTTCGGCTGATTTTCTTTTCTTTTCTAAACCTTATCAAGTCTTTCTTTCACGTTTTGCGAGATTGACTCTTTACAATGGAACGCGAATCAATTGTTTCATGTTCCCGAATTGACACTTTGTCCAAATTTGCTGGCATTTTTATGGTAGGGAAGTGAAGGCGTAAGCTGTTTAGACTAGCCACTAAAAACCTCCCCTAGTAATCTGAGAACATAGCTTCAACCATTTTCATACATTACTTCGAGCTAGGCCTAGTTTTACTACAACTTGAGGCACGATTGAAGTAGAGGAACCCCTTTCTAGTGGGTAGGAAGGGAGGAAGATGGATTGCTAGGAAAGAGACCGCCTCACCTTCGACGCCTCCTGGCGCTCAACTATGCCCTTTTTAATTGTTACGCCCGCCCAAACGTACTTCCTCCATGAGGTTACCGCGCTGCCCGTCCCATCTCTTGTACCCAGTCAGGAGACCGTGACGTCCCAATCTTGTGCTGGAAAGACTCAAAACATCCATGCCCGGTCAAACGTAGATAAAGTATGAGGCGCACGGTCCATCTCCCCTTCAGATTGTTACCCTAGGATTGCTGCCAACAGTTGAGTGAGCGGTGTTTTTCATCGCAAGAAACAGTCTCCCTACCATCATCGTTTCTGTGCAGGTAAATTTTGCTGCACTTTCTAGTAAAGAGGGCGATGAGTATTTTTCTACAATGAGTAGCACTGCGGATTCAGAGACTGTGAGCCAGGCACTTTCGATACAGCTTCTTTCTGAGAGCACCGCATAATACTTCTGATCCTTACATTAGCACAGCGTGTAGGACACTCGCCAGGGTCGCCTTCTTGATGAATGTGAGCCCCTACGTTGGCCATAAGTTTGAATCTGTCAGAAACCCCCGATAATTTATTGCTAGTTTCGACTTAATCTTATGGGACGGTAATAAAGAACTTTGTTTTTCAACCCTTATAGATTCTGACGGTCTGATTTCAATATTAGATAAAGTAAATTACTTTTGTTTGTCTTGGGATTAGTGATCGATTAGAAGATGAGTTTCTCTGAGCAAATTAAGGCAACGGCTGATAAATCGCCTCAGGCGTATCGGACTCTGAGTCGACTTATGGTCAACATAGGCGGACTCAACCCACTAAGAAGGCAGGTTTTGGTGGAGTCTGTAGAATTGGTGCTACTGTAGGGAGCAGAAATATGGGGTGACGCTCGCAGCGAGGAGCTATACCGAAATCGGTACAGAGAGAAGGAGCACTGAGGATTGTATATTTATATCCGATAGTCTCTGATTTGGCGGTGGTAGTCATCGCAGGCATGATACCTATTTCCCTTCATGTTAGAGGGCACCGTATTATGTTATCTACCGCCTCGAAACGAAGACACGAGGGAACAGTTGCCCGCGAGGAGAGATAATGCTCACTCAATGATTGATAGCAGTCCTGGGCGAAGAACACGAAGGGAGGATACACTGTGTGCCTTATCCCTGATCTGAGGCCGTGGTTCAATCGGACGCACGATGAGACTGACTTCTACATAACCCAGCTCTTGAACGGCCATGGATATTTGCAGTTTTAATTGCACAAGATAGGTAAGTTGTGGTCCCTCGAATGTAGGTTTTACGTAGGACAGGAAAATGATACCTGCCCCAAACTGTTTGCGTGCAAAAGATGGGACAGGCTGCACCGGGTTCTCTGGAAGGAAGCAGGAGAGTTTTTTTCCGAATAGTCTAATCAGACAGATGCTTGGATCGTTTGACAAATGGAGCCATGTGGCACATTATGTTCGGGCAGTCCTAAAGGATAAAAAAACGGGTTGGGGATCACTTTTCTAGCAATCCCTCTACTTCGCTCCCATCCCGCTAGAGCAGAGATTCCCTAACTTGAAGGTGCCCCACTGCGTAGCAAAATGACGCTTAGCCCGAAGTAATATGTCAAACGGTTCCAGGTCTTGTCCTCAGGCTGACAGGGGAGGTGTTTAGTGGTTAGTTTAGATGTGTTGCGTATCTGGGAGCCCAACACTTAGGGCATAAATAGCATTAAAAAAAAGAAAATTCATCCAGTTTTGATTCTAGAGTATATGTGCTTCATCTTTCTGCTGTCACCTAGAATATTTTTAGATCAATGTTTCCTGTATAAACTATACCAACATCATGTTGCATCAGTTCTAAGTAAAGACTTGCACTTCAAGGAAGTCAGGCAGACCGTTCGTCCAACTCGATCTAAAAGCCTTCTCGAGGTTCCGTACGCCCGAACTGAGTTATATTTTCGTTCACAACTGCCGTAAATTACACTCACAGGTACAATGAATTGCCCGCTTACACTTTTTGTCATCCTGTTTGTTTGTTTGTTAAAGTATAGCTTATCTTAGGCTTTGTTTTGTATCGAATGGATAATTGGGAAGAAAAAGAATCAGTTAGACTCTCGAGTTGGTTTTAAAATTTGTGTCGCAGTAGGTTTTGTACGAATAAGTTATTTTTTGACCTTATTACCGTGACATTGCCGAGATAACAATTCCTGTCTTATTTTCACCGAAAGTGTAAAAGTTGTTTAATTTGTTTCTTTAAGATAGTGCTTAGTGTTTGAAATAATAAAAATGCCGTTGGATGCGGTTTGTACAGCTAGGGATGTCGCTTTAGCTGATGCTGGATACAGTCAACGTCGCATCGCCCGAATGCTCGGTGACCTCGAGCCACGATACGGGATGCCATTAGACGGTATCGAGAGACTGGATCATATACCCGGAGGTCAGGTCAAGGCAGACATCGTTGCACTTCCACCTGAGACGATCGTTTTATCGTCAGCCACGTGTTGAGAAATCGCTTTTGCACTGCTACTGAAGTTCGTACGCGTCTCTTCGAGGTCGGAGGTCGAAGACTGAGCGAAAGTGATTTAAGGGCTTTTCACGCAGCTCGAACCCCACAACTTCTCCCACAGTACTGTAGAGCTAGACTTGGTTTGCGCGAGAATATTATGATTGGACTATGGAGCAGCGGAAGAACGTACTGTTTTCAGATGAAAACAGAATAGCCCTATGTGGTCCAGATGGGCGTCAGCATGTCTACAGACGTAAAAATGAGAGGTTTGTTCCCTGCGCTATAGCCGAAACAGTGGATTATCAGGGCAGATCAATATGGTTTGAGGAGGCATCTCTTATGAGGCTTATGAGGATGGGGGCAGTGTGAACGATCAGAGGTACACGGAAGAGGTTCTTCAATACCATGTCGTACCGTTTGCTCCATTTATTGGAGAACATTTCAAGCTAATGTATGATAATGCACGTTGCCATGTCGTTAGATCTGTGACACAATACCTTAATGAAGTCGGAATTTAAACTTCGTCATGGCCAGCGCGTAGTCCCGATCTCAATCCTATTGAACACATTTGGGACAACTTTAAAAGACGTGTTCGGCCAAGAATACCAATGCCTATTACCCTAGAAGAGCTTAAGACCGCAGTTTTAGAGGAGTGGCGCAATATCCCGCAGTCGGACATTCAGGATGCGATGGATGGTCTTTCAAACAGGCTTCAAGAAGACATTAGAGCCCAAGGTGGTAACACAAATTATTAAATTTGAAGTCAGCAACAAAAAAATAAAAGTTTTTGCTATTAAACAAAAATAATCAGTTAAAAGAAATCTTGGAAAAATCGATTTTGTGGAGGAAAATTTTATTAAATGTAGTAAATTTTTTTTCAATTTATTCATTTGTTTTGATGTATCGAAAGTTGCTTTCAACATACCATTCATCAAATTTGTGTAAAATTTGATAGTTTTGGAAAACTGTAAGAATTACAGAGTGGGCGATTAATAGTGCCTGTGCCTGTAACTTGCTATACTTTGTTCCTTAGCTTTCGAATTTTCTTTAAATATCTATTGCATGAAGTCTAAAATTACTATCGCATTAATATCTTTTCTTTGTTAGTAGTTTCATCATGCTTTTATTTTTCATATTAGGTCAATCATACTATTTGGTAATTAGACAAAAGTTTGTTAAATGGATTACTTAATAAATAAATAAAGCTACTTTCAGTGCTCATATTGACCAAATTTGAAAGGAATTGACTTCTGGTTACCATTTGCCATTTTCAGGAAGTGAAGATACTCACCAACAAAACGCTCATGCGATCTATCATCATTTATGCGATTATGATTTCGGTGGGTGAGTCGAAGATTAAATGGGAAGGATAGGATTAGTGGAACGGTATCCTAACATCTTGTACAAGTCTCTATAAAGACGGACAGACAGAAAAACAGGACGCGAAACTAATGGATCTTTGGAAAATTCGTTTACAAGGCCCTAAAAACATAATAAAAGTTGAATGTAGTATAGTATGAAGAAAAACAGGAAACAAGGCTAGAAGATTAACGACCTTTATTATGGAAATAATGAGTGATTTTTGAAAGATACACACTTTGTTTAACACTTTGCGGGGCAATATATGAAAGGCTCGATAGTTTAGAAAATTTGTTTGTTTATATAATATATTATTTCAAACTATATTATAATTCAAGCAAAAAATATTTTTTCGTTCAAGGATACTTCACAAGGCAATGGTATATTTTTTATACCACCGCCCATATTACAGATAGTGGTACATTTGAAAACATGTTATTTTAGCACTCATACAGAGGGGTATATTGCAAGAGGAACACATCCACTGCAATGAGCGCAGCAGCGCGACGATGTACTTTCCGGCAAATGCTGTCCTGTTATTCGATACGATAGGTCGAGAAATGGCTTATTTTTACGTTTCTGAATCAGCGTTGTTGCGAGTTTTGGTCCTCTTTTTCATGTTGGCAACGAAATTCTTGTCAAGTAGGATATTATTACTAGCTTGTAGTCTTTAAGATACCCTTCATTGCTTTGAAATTTAGCAATAATGTATGCGTTTACCAAGGTCACATCAAAGAAGTGATAGAAAATTCTTGGCCACCACCTTCGACTTCTACGGTGCAATTCATAATAACATACTTATTAAGTTGATCGAACTTATCAACGTTATTCATGTTCCAGCTGTAGTCGCGCATTATGTGAGGACATTGAGCGGTTTGGAGGTTTCCATCGAATCTACGTCTTTGCACTTCAATTACATTAGAAGGATTGAAAGTGAAAGTTTGATAAAACTGTAACTGCTTTTTTATCCATCCATTTAACATAAAGAAGTCCAGTATTACTGATTTTTCAATCGAAATCACCTCTGAGTAAATGCTTATCAGCCATCAAATCATTTGGTAAGTGTTTCCTATTGGCTTGTACGCCTCCATATGCATAAATTCCCCTTTGTTTCAGTTCAACAAGAAGATCATATGAGGTGAAAAAATTATCGAAACGTAATTTATGACTTCGATTGCTTATGATTGAATAAAAATCTAAAACAATTTTTTCACTCAAATTTTTCGTTGTTGCGTTCTTTTTCGCCGGTGTATACTTCAAAATTATAAGTATAGCCGCTTTTATCACATAGCAACCAAACTTTGTAGGCTCTTTTTATTGGCTTCTTTGGCATATATTGTTTCAAGTTACTTCTTCCTTTGAATTTTATCATAGACTCGTCTATGGCAACATATTCACCAAGTTCAAAGCATTTCACATATCTCTCCAACAACATGTCTAAAAAAGGTTGCACCTTGTGAAGCTTATTATAATTGGGTCCTCCTCTCTAAGGCATAACAGACGCTTCATTCAAGTGAATATTATTTATCAACCAGCTAAATCTCTTCACTGGCCTCCAGTTCACATTAAATGCTTCGTGTAGCTCTGGACGAGTTGACTAATAATCCCGATAATTTGCCTGACGTTTTACTCCCATCAAAAGTTAATACCAATGAATACCCGTTTTTCTTGGGAATTTGTTGGAGTGTATGGTTTTCCAGATTGTTGGGCATACAAATTTGTTTGAAAAACTGCATGATCAAAAGTTTGATTTACGTCCTTGGTCTCGCAATTTAGATCTGATGGTCCATGATGTGTGCCAGTGAACTTATTTGGACGATCGATATTACAATCATTGCTCCAGGTTGGGATCGCCTGAACTGATACCGGCCGCACTCCACTCGCATATTGGACAAAGGAATGTCATTGCTTTCATCAAAATTATCTTTGGAAGCCTGCCCACATGCAAATGTGGAAAAATTTATCTATTTTTGCTACGTATTACAGAAAATAACTCACATACAACGGCCTTCCATCTTCAACGTGGGTGGAATGAGGCAAGAAACATTCTTCCAAATCACTTGCATAATTTGCAAGGTCTACGGATTCTGCTTCAGAGGGTATATCGACATATTCCTCCTTACCTGGTAGCAACAAATATAGAATTTCTTCTTCCGTGAGGTTTTCTCTATTCATTTTCCCTTTCTTTGATGAAACATAAGTTTTTAGTAAATACATACTACAATAGGCATTGGTATGCATTTCATATAACTTCCTTAAACTGTAATACAAACCTTGTATTGCATTTTCCACTCAAGGCAATTACACTCAACAATTAATCGTACCGAGGAACAACTAAGTTTTGCGTATTGTGTACTCATGAAAACATCCGAACCAAATGAGCGTTCTCAACTAATGATCAAGTAACCGGCATAACGGTTCTCCAAAACTCAGAAGTCGAGTTCGGAGTAAATAAACAAAAATTCATTTGATAGAAATCAGTTTGTCGCATGGAATACAATGGTATTAAAAGTAAACCGCTGCCCATGCTGCCCAGGAAAATTTTTGGAAAATGTGGTATAAAATATATATCACTGTCCCGCAAAGAGTTAAGGATGGCAATGATTTACAAGCCGGGCAGCAATCAAATCGTAGTAGGAGAAGCGTACATAAAGCAACATCTAAATTTTAGAATACTGTGAAAAATATACACATACTCAAAAAAGTCTGCGTACACTTGCTGGTCGTAGCATATATATCAATATAAAAACCTTTGCCATTTTTATAACTTAAAATCTTTTCTTTATTATATTTATTAAACTATATGGTACATAAATATGTAGCTGATCACTCGTTCGCTGTTTAGAATAACCAAAATAAAAAAGTTTCTTCCAAAAAGTCATGAAAATCCATCCAAAAAAGTCTGCGTACACATGAAAAAATTTATTCATTTTATTTGAAAACCACTATATTAGCTTTCTGATTTTGAACCTTAATATCTAGTAGCATAGCCTTTCCTATAAATGACTTCCTTTAGCCTATTTTGCATGGATTGAACAAGTTTTGATGTTTCTTCGGCCGTTATTTTGTTTCACTCGTTCAAAATAACATTTTTTAATGACTCTTTGCTAGTTATGTCATGCTCTCGAATTTTTCTTTCAAGTAAATCCCACAAATGCTCAATTGGGTTTAAATCTGGTGATTGAGGAGGCGTACCTAAGAGTTTTGGGACGTTGTAGGCCAACCAAAGCCTATTTATTTCAGCTGTATGTTTGGGGTCATTATCGTGCTGAAAGAACCGCAATTTCTCGGCACTTTGCTTAATATTATTTTTTTAAATATTAAGGTACCCGTATTTATCCATTGTAGATTCTATGAAAACGAGTTGCCCCACTCCACTGGCTGCCATACACCCCCAAACCATCACACCGCCGCCACCATGCTTTACAGTGGGAATCAAATTTTCTTTATTGAATTCCGTCGAGTGTTTTCTCCATACTAATTTGCGACCTTTTATCCCAAATATATGTACAAAACTTACTTTCGTCCGAAAAAAGAACGCTTTCTCAAAATTCTTTTCGCATATTTACATAATTTTTGGTGAATTCCACTCTCTTTCGGCGATTCCGTTCCGATATGAACGGCTTTTTAGGTGCAACTCGACCATGGTAACCGCCTTTTCTGAGAATTATGCGCACTGTTTCATCGCTTATTGTTTTATTGTATTTGTTTCTTATATCCTGCGCAATTTGGAACGCGGTTAATCGGGGATTTTGTTTCACAGCATTAATAATACTCCTACGTTCACGTGCTGTAAGTTTGGGAGGACGTCCTGACCGATGCCGTGAAATAATCAAACCGCTTTCTTTGTAATTAGCAACAACCCTTTGGACCGAGGAATGGGTTTTCCCAACTAATTTTGCGATTTCACGAAAACTTTTCCCGTTTTCACGCAATTTTACTATGACTTTACGCTCACTAACACTGATTTCCTTATTTTTTACTTCCATATTAAAGAATAGTCTTTTATTCACGCAAAACACACAGACAATTTTCCAATGAAGTACTGTCACGCAGAACAATGAAAATATAAAGGCATCAACATTGCACATTTCGGGGAATCCCCAAATTTTGTGATGTGTACGCAGACTTTTTTGGGGCTGCTCACAGACTTCCAAGTATTGAAATTACTATATGTTCGATTATTTTGGGAGTTTTTTAAACAAACCTGCTTCAATACATTTCTTGCAGATTAGGCTCTTTTATCGAAATGAATAAATCAAGATCACATTATTGATTCATACGATTCCAACATATATAATTCAGTTTGTACTAATGAGATGTACATACGCAGACTTTTTTGAGTATGTGTATGAATTTCATAATAACTTTTTCTCGAATATTTTTGAGATGATATAAATTATCAAATTAATTAAATTTGTTTTTCATTTGATACTAAAATATTTTATCATACTCTGCAAATGACCAAATGATGAATATTTTTTCACTCATGTTTTTTTTATCACGCAAAATCTAAAGTTGCTCATATTTCTTAGAAATAACGATTGAAAATTAACACTTTTTAAGCTCTCAGCGTGGTTGTCAAGTTTTATTTGTGTAAAAGTTATGCTAACATAATAAACTTGTAGATTAGATCTCTGCGGCATGAATAATTATACAAATTTAATTAGTAGTGAGGAGTCATAATTTTTATCCAAAAATCAAATTTATGTTTCGAGACCAAACATGCTTAGAATCAGACTCTCTGTTATCTGCATTATTTCTCAATAATGATAAATTTTCCGTTGTTTAAAGTAAAGTGTATTCTCATTCTAATTTCATTCGAATATGTAAAGAAATGTTAAAAAATTGAAATGGTCTTCATTGCGTAACAAGCATGTGCACACAACACAAGCTTAAGCTTAAATATGTAATGCATTCAATGACCTCTCACTGATGAGGACTTTATAATATAGTGATCAAAAGCCCAAATCGCTAGACATCCGGCAAAACATTTTTGGCTTGAGCTTTTTAGCAAGAACACAATACATTCAAACAACTTAAAGTTGAATTGCCCACTACGAACACTTGTACCACTTTGCACTATGAATTGTTTTGATCAAAATTGTTGCAGTACAAAAAACGAACCCAAATGAATGTATACAGAAGGAAAGATGGAGAAAATAGAATAAAACACACCTCATTGAATTAATTAATCTTACAATAATCGTATGAATAACAAATGAACAAGGAACCGTTTCTTGTTGACTCATTCTATTGTTGTTGTGCTTGTTTTACCACTGGAATAAGATACTCGGAATTCTAAGAACACACATGTAGGTACTGGACTGATACATTTGTATTCAGATACAGATGTATCTATAAGCATATCGTTGCAAAATAGCCATCTTTGTCGGTAAAACAAGAAAAAATATTAATTAAGAGGAAATCGCAATCAAAACTGCTAATCACGCAATAATAAACGCAACAGCCAAAAAAACTTAGCGCGTGTAAGAGGCAGCTCTCTAATGGAAAACTGAACTAAAATATTGTTTTTTTATTTCAAATCCAAACACGCGCTACTACTCGTATTAGTAGTGGGCAACCTAATAAAAAATTAATTTTTGTTGCCTTTTTATGCATACTTTGCTCTTTCTATTCGCTACATTACTCCAGGTGTTGTTTACTCAGTTTATTTTATGAATGGGAACTATTCTCTAGTTTTATCTCCGAATTTAAACATGTATGTGTGGTACATTTTATACAACTGATAATATTATGCGTAGAGGGACGTTATTAAGCATAGTGTTCATGTATAGCGAATTGTAAATGCGAATTAATGAGTAGCTGATAAGCATCCGGTTAGTTATCAATTCGTACAAATATTTTGTTCGCAACTTTCGGATTTGAAAAACTAAAATCAAGTATTGCACAGGCAAATTTTGCGAAAATTATAAGTATTAATTTCTTTCAAATGGCGTTTTTAAGTTCTTCAATTTCGTTAAATCTGGTTCGATTCGAATAATACTTGGTTGATTTGAGAAACTTAGTAACCGACTTTCGTAGGAGAGTTGTCAATAGTGTTGCATGCTTAATGACCGAGCGGGCAGAACCATGATTGTTGCAAACTTATGTACATATACATATAGCAAATATCCCAAACGCTGTGGGCGCCTTTAACGGTATCAAAACATAAAATGAGAAGCGCGAACAAATGAAAAGAGCGGGTGATTGTCACCGACCACTATCTCCCTTTTTTTATTCACCGAGTAAAAACTGACTGGGATCGCATTTTTTCTCTACGAGAGTCATTTGAAAAGTATCCGGCCTTACCGGCAAAAAGTCATGGTACATTCAAGTTTCCTTGGCACCAATAGATGGCTTTTACATATGTATCTCATAAAAATTTCAAGTCATTCAGATCAGTATAAACTACATGGTATCCTTCCAAAGTTGACAGGTGACGTTTGTTAAGAACAATGTATAAAATCGAGTATCGCGCGGTGATAGAGTGCCTCTATTTGAAAGGTTAAAAAACTTGGGATTTGAAAGAAGAGTTAGACTCAGTGTATGATGAATCATTGCCTTCATTTACAATCGTGAAGGGTTGGATGGCCGAGTTCAAATGCGGTCGCACAAGCATTTTTGACAATGAACATTCTGGATGTCTAAAAACTGTTTCAACGGAAGATATCGTCAGTTTAGTGCACACAACAGTGATGGATGATTGCCGATTAACCATTAAGGAAATTGTTGAGGCTTGTGGGATATCAACTGAACGGGTGCATAAGATTTTACATGAAGATTTATGCATGAGAAAATTATATCGCGATGGGAGCCACGTTTGTTGATGATCGACCAAAAGCGCGTACGGAGGGATATGTCGCGCAAGACTCTTCAGCTATTCCAGAAGAGCCCTACCGAGTTTTTGCGCCCATTAATTACTGTCAACGAGACCTGGATCCATCACCATACTCTGGAGACTACACAACAGTGAACCAGCTCGGGAGAAGGCGAAGGTCGTTCTTTCTGCCGGAAAAGTGCTGGCGACAGTTTTTTGGGACAGTCGTGGAGTAATTATGGTTGATTACCTTCAAAAAGGTAAAACCATTAACGGACCCTATTATGCTGCGCTGCGCTGCTTGAAGACGGAACTCAAGAAGAAGCGATCACACTTGGCGAAGAAGAAGGTGCTGTTTCATCAAGACAACGCGCGAGTCCACACATGCATGGTCGCAATGGCGAAATTGGACGAATTGAAGTTCGGACTGCTTCAACACCCACCCTACTCACCAGACCTAGCTCCGAGTGACTTTTTTTAATCCCCAACTTGAAAAAATTACTGGATGGGGAAAAATATGGGTCAAATACCAAAGTTGACCAGGCAGTTTACTGCTTTGTGGAAAGGTCAGAAGTGGTGACTTCTGGAAAATTTTGGGGTGGAAAAATTTTTCAAAGAGGTTTAAGGGGGGACTCTCCATATAGGGACTTGACCCTTTAAAAAATTTTTTTCACCATTGGTAAGTCAAGTAGGGTGTCATCGGAATGGTCTCAATGAAATCTTTTCAAAACAAGTCTTAAAATTGCCTTATCGGTACTGAGGGGATCAGGGAAACTCCCTTGCCATTGAACAACTTTCATCTGAAAAATCTGAAAAAATCAGGAATGTAAGCCTTTATGAGTATAACAACAATAAATACATGAGAAGTCGGAATTCACTCAACTTTGTTAGTAATAGTATGATTTATCGATTTTATGTTTTCTTGAGTCTTGATCTTAACGCTACCCTTAAATTCAATAGAATTCAGTACACAGATGGCTATTTATAAGATTGATTTGTTGAGATAGAATAGTACTTAGCAAAGTTATGGCGATTTGAATTTTCCTGTATTACTATGGAACAATATGCGCTGTATTACTATGGAAACATATGATTATGGAACAATATGCGCTTTTTACCGACTCAGACGCGTTGCTAGGATTTGCATGAAAATTTCATAAATTATAGGTATCATGAATATCTTTGAGAATAGGTTCAGCTTGTGGTGTCAGTAGTCGTACAAAAAAAAAATAGTGGCTATTTTAAATGCGAAGATTGAATTTTGAGTTATTTTTCCGCAACTTCAACGTTTAAGATGCATGCTTTCAATTTAATGAGTGACTGAAGACTGAAGTATAGCGTACCACGCCGCGTAGCCACCAACAATTAATCACTTGACTCCCCCTTTGCAGGCCAGTATACAGTCCAGACGCGAGACACATTGTTAACATATAATTAGCGTTAGAGTAAAACTGCATTTATCTTAGTTTATAAATGTTCAGCAAAATTAAAAATTAAATTACTCAATCAAATAAAAGTGTGCCTATGCTAGTTTGGTTGTAGTAGCAGGTGCGTTTCATGCAGTGAGATCACTCTCCTCGGGGAGCATTGATGTGTATATAGGACACTTATCAAATCAAGTCACTTCAGCTTATTGGAGGTCGCCTTTACAAATTTGGAAAATGTTGATAAGACCTGAAATTTTGAGATAATAACACTTCTGACCTTTAAACAATGTTTGATGATTTTAGCTTCTATAATTCTTGAGAAAAATCGGTCTGACAACGAACAGACAGACTGACGTACGAGCAGACAGAGTGACGTACGGACAGAAACAACGCAAAATTAGTAGGTTTTTGTAAAATATCTTTAACATAGCCCTCAAAAACGGGAAAGGAAAAGGTTTGAGACACCTGAGCTCTCTTCAGCTTACAAATTTGGTGAAAAAGTTTCCAAAAGTCTATAAAGCGAAGTAAGAACCAGAATTGACAAGTTTTTTGCAAGGATGCTGGCAATGATCCTTGGGGTCAATGTTATCAGCTTTTCACAAAAAAAAATTTTTCAAAGCGACCAAACTATGCATGGGATGGACCAAATATGAGTGCCATTGTTGTTGCGCTTCTTCGAAAGCAAGAGAATGACTTTGTTGTTACACAGCTTGCTTCACGCACCGAAGCTGGAAGAAGCTGTACAAAATTTGAAGAACATTAACGCAACCGGATCCGACGAAGCTCCTACTGAGGCACTGAAACATTAGCAAAAACTGCCGTAGCTGCTACTATGCGTGTTTAATATTGGTAAATCTAAAAAGCCTTTTTTTTCGATTGAATATTTCTTTTATTTAAAATGGATTTTATTTAAGTGCATATTGTCCATTATTATCTATGACCCTTTGCAATTTTTAGGGGAGGCCCATTATTCCATCTGTGTAGAACTTCTAAGGTTTATCGGCGAAAAACTTGGCCAAGTGATTTTTACAGTCCCTTTTTGAAGTGAATTTCTTTTCATTGGGGAAGATTTGCAGAGATCGAAACAAATAGTAGTCTGATCGTGCAAGGTCTGGACTATGCGGTGGAAGCATCATAACTTCCCAGCCAAGCTCTGTCAATTTTGGCTGGGTCATCAAAGTTGTGTGTGGTCTGGCATTGTCATGATGGAAGACAACGCGCTTTCTATTGATCAATTATGGCCGGTTTTTTGAATTGCTTATTGAAATCTGGTTAATTGCTGACAGTGCAGAGCCGAGTTGAGTGTTTGGCCAGGTTCCAGCACCTCATGATAAACAATCCCCTTCCAATCCCACCATGCACACAGCATAACCTTATTTGGTGTCAATCCTGGCTTTGAAGTGGTTTGTGATGATTTACCATTTTTTGATCATGATCTTTTTCTAACGACATTCTCGTATCTTACCCATTTTTCATCGCCCGTAGTGATTTGCTTCAAAAATGGCTCGATTTCGTTGCGTTTTATTAGCATTTCGCAAATGGAAATTCGGTCGATCAAATTTTTGTGTGTTAATTCATGCGGCACTAAAACGTTGAGCTTCTTTATGTATCCAGCCTTACGCAAATGGTTCAAAACTGTTTGGTGATGGACATTCAGTTTCTTAGCAATGTCATGGCTGCTCATGTGTGGGCCTTCTTAAATTTTTTGTAAGATTTCATCGACTTTTTCAGTGATTGGTCGACCTGGGCGAGGTGCATCTTTGACATCAAAATTTCCAGAACGAAAGCAAGCGAACCATCTCTTGGCTGTGGCTTTTGATAAAGTATCTTGACCGTAGACATCACAAATTTTTTCACGAGCCTGCGATGCATTCTCACCTTGATCGTGGTGATATTGTAAAATATAACGAATTTTTTCAGAAATTTCACTCATTTTTACATGAATACAACTTTTGACACGAATGACGAAATACAAAACTGTCCACATGAAAATTGTAGACTGGAGTGTCACCTTTCAAACGCATGTCAGTTTGACTCAATCCGATTAGTATTGCCCGATATATGAACACCATCTAGTGACAAAAAATACAATATTTTTTAGACTATCATACTTGTTTCGTAACAGGAATCTTCTTAGAATGATGGAAAGTGTGACATGGCTGGTTCTCATCGACAAAGGTAAGGGCATGCTGGACTCGGCATCTACTGACGTGCAGCAATAAAGTAATCATATATAGCATTCTACCGAGAAAGCACGGCTTCTGCAAAGAAGATTCAACGAATGACGCAATCCTTGAAGTTATCGCTTCTACAGTTAGAGCAATGCTGCCATATCTGTTGCTCAATTAGGAATGCTTAATGTACATTATGCCATTAATTTAGCTAGGCGGATATATATATATATGAGACACTCCTCACCATTTGTTACGTATACATCACCATCTAGAAACAATGTTACGGAACAAACTTTGCTGCATAGCAAACTCATCAGGACAGGCTTTGCACGAGGTTCTATTCTATATCCAGACTTGTTGATTGTGGTTTATTCCGCATTGAAATGCCTTTGGATGTGTTTTTGATGGGTAATGCATATAACATCGCGATTTTAGTAACTTCCAGAATACCGGAGCTCACTCAGCTCAAGCTTACTTAAATTATGATGTGGATTGGGCATGGATAAGTTATCCAAAAAAACTTCAGTTCGATATTTGAGCAGAACCTCGGATTCAAAACTGACATATTGCGAGCACATACGAAAGGGGTGTGACAAAGCAATATTGTTAGTCACTTCACTAAATAAATTGATTGAAATCGGAGGTCTTTGTCGAATAAAACGTAGGTCACTTATGGCACTAACAAATTCAATATTGCTCTATGGCCCTGAGATCTGGGTTGATACATTGCAAACTAAAAAATGTCGGGTCAGAATGGTAAATGAACTTTATTGGAGACAGCTGTGCTAGTAATGGTTCGAGCATAGTATATTCACCTAGTAACCACACGTTTCATTTACCCTTTGTTGCACACTTTTTGAATTTTCCCAGGGGCACAGCAGCTGATCCGGGGCACGTCAGCCGAGCCCAGGCCTGGCGCGTTCAAGAAACAAAGAAAAAGCAAATAACATTTTCGACTCACGTGTTCTTTTACGCATTTCAGAACATGGGAGTGCTGCCAGATCCTAATGAAAAACTAGAAGATTGCATGGAACGAATTTGTTTTTTTGCAAAGTTATTGATTTTTTGAGATATGGTAATCCTGAAATCTCTCATCGAAGTATATGTTTATATTCGCGCCAATCCTCGCGTCAGCATTTACCTACCTACCTGCTACCGAAGATTTATGGCTCGCTGTTCGGCTTGTATTCGGATTTGTCCGGAGGGTTGATGGAGTGTGGATACTATTTGAATATACTATGGGTCCGAGTTATTCCTATCGACCCTCTTGCAAAATAAAGAAAAATCATGCTCGCCGAATGAATAGAGCTACTGCGAACTGAGGCGGCCTTGCAATCTTCCAATTTCAATGTAAAACGATGACAAAAAAGGATAGACTGGAAGGTCTGCTATAAGATCGACAAAGATAATTATTCCTATTCTAATCCATAGACTAACCGCAGGTACGGAAATATGTCTTCCTACCTTAGTCAAGTGAGATATGTACTAGGGAACCTCTGTTCATTATATCAAAACATAATAACGAGGGCCAAAACAAAAGTTGTTTTTATAAGTATGAAAATGCATTCAGTTTTTATCAAAAATGATTTTATTGATTTTCAAAATATTCTCCATGCGCATTTACGCACTTTTGCATGGGCTGAAGCGAATTTTTGAAGCACTTTTACGTAGTTTATTTTTAATGTGTGGGAATAAAAACAAATCATTGGGTGCCAAATGAGGGCTGAACGGTGGATGACCCAACAATTTGATGATTGGACCTGCCAAATAGGCGCTAGTCTGATCTAATGTATGAGAGCAGTGGCCACATGACCCATTCGGCCAAAGAAACAGGCGACCATTTGCTTCGCAGTGCTTCGTGCGCGAACAACTTTTGTTGGATTTGTCTCGTTTTGGAACACCCACACGGTCGATTGTCGTTTTGTTTCCGGCTCATATTCATAGGTCCATGATTCTTCACCTGTGACGATCTTATTCACGTCATTTGATACACCGCGATGGCATTTTCGATCAATTCTTTGCACCAATCGACACAAGCCTTTTTTTAAGCGACCGTGAAACTTTTACGGTCTAATGTTCCAGCAATATTGAATATATAGACGGGGGAAAAATGCCCAAGGATGCCTCTATCTCACGGTATGTCACATGATGATCTTGCATAATAAGTTCACGCACGGCATCGATGCTTTCTGGTACAACGGCCGTTTTTGGACGGCCATCACGCAATTCTTTCTTGAGCGAACGACTTCCGCTTTTGAATTCGTTAAACGTGATTTGTGATTTCAGTTATGAATAGTCTGGACGGATGGTCCTTCATTGCAAAAGGCCGAATGAAGCCGATTGAAACACTTTTGTTAAGATAATCCATCTCGGGCAAATTGATTTTGTTAACTCAATTTAAACAACGAATTGCGCTTGTACATCAAAACTCTCCGATTACAATAAGTTTGTGTAGAACATGTCAAACTTTCCATTGGAAATGTCAGATTTGACGAAAGCGTACTAGAACATCTCCATTACAAAAACTTGTAGTGGCCTTCGCACTCTTCACATTTATTATTATTCTCGCCATATCTGGACAGATATCGGGAAAGATTTTACGAGTCAAAATTTTATACCTTTCGTATCTAATCGCTAAGATTAATAAGAATGGTCTAAATTCTTCACGATAGACTGAGTTTTCAGTTTACTGGTCTGGTCACCAAATTCGATCGTGATAGTAGGCTACAAGAGGAGCAACTTAACGTTTAATTAAATATAGGGTTTTCCAATAAGAGGTGTTATTTTGATATTAAAAGAAAAATCCCATTTTTTAATATAAATGATCGGGTGTCATTATAAAGAGGAAGGTATGCCCTTAATAGTGGAAAATAACATCAGGCAAATGAACACCAGGACCACGCTTAGAGGACCATATCCTTTTCATGAAATTTTCCATAACCAAATCGCAAAGTGGCTGCCCTATGTCCTCGATAGCCTCACGAATTCCATCTTTGAGGTCTTGAATCAACGGTGGGCAGTTGGCGTAGACCTTCTCTTTCACGTGGCCCCAAAGGAAGAACTCGCAAGGTGTTAAATCACAAGATCTCGGTGGCCAATTGTGATCACCTCTTCGAGAGATAACACGGTCCGGAAACTTTTCCCGTAAAAGATCAATGGTACCGTTGCTTGGGTTGCTCCAGCCTCATTTTCGAATAAGTAAGGTCCAATGACTTCGCTGGACCATGAACCGCACCAAACAGTCACACGTTGAGGATAGAGAGGCTTTTCAACAATAACTGTTGGGTTTTCCGAGCCCCAGATGCGACAATTTTGCTAGTTGACGAAGCCACCGAGGTGGAAATGGGCCTCATCACTCAAGATGATTTTTCGATGGAATTCCGGATCATTTTCATGTATTTCAAGGACCCAATCAGCAAAGACACGACGTTGTTGATGATCGACCGGCTTGAGTTCTTGTGTTAACTGAACTTTATAGCCTTTAAACCCAAATCTTTATGCAAAATACGGTGTAATGACGTTTGTGAAATGCCTAACTCCAAAGAACGACGAGGAATGGACAAACCTGGGTTTTCTTCAACACTTTCCGCAACAGCAACAATATTCTCGGTTGTTCTTGCGTGACATGCACGGGTTTTATTCTTCACAACACTAAGTTGTCCCAACAGCTCGAATTTTTCCACCAATTTCTGTATTGCGGTCCGACAAGGTGCTTCACGACGACCCAAAAATGTTCGAGTTTTACGAACCGTCTCTGCCAAATTTTCACCATTTTTGTAGTGAATTTTAATAATTCCAATGCATTGTTGAAGCATGTATCGCTCCATTTTTATTAATAGCGTAGTTTCTACTTGTCAAATGTCAAAAAATAACAGCTTCAAATTGACATCTACCGAAATAGCGGGCTATTCAAAATAACACCTCTTATTGGAAAACCCTTTATCTCCCAAACTAAAAAACTTTGCAAATTCTCGTTATCATGACTAGGTGGATTATATTTTTTGGCCTCAGTATCTACTGATATATGTTGGGTTTTTAATAAGAATATTTATATGTGTATTTATTTCCATTATTTTGAATTTTTGGCTAAGTTTCAAAGTTCACGGAATGACGTACATATGTATCCCAACGACAAGAATTACATTGCAAATTTTCAAAAATGATTCAGTACAAACTGTCCTTTTTTTATTCTCTTATTATGTGGCTATAAAAAGTTTCTTACTTTAAAATGAAATTACAAAAAAAAATTATTCTTTGAAGTTCTATATGTCGTAAAATGAAATTTTAAACATAAATTTTATCAAAATGCTTTCCTCGTGTTTGTTACAATACTAAAATATTTTCAACAAAAAGAAAACTAAAAAAAATCTCGAAAATTCTTGATGTGTGAGACATTTCTTTCCAAAATTATTTTTAAGAAAAAATCTATGCCTGATAAATTTAGCTTATTCGTACAAGTCTCAAAATAACTTTTGGATTGCTTGGCGCTCTTCACTTTCTTTAAGCGAAAATAATCCATTCGTATCCAAATTTCATATGCATGACTCTACTAGCCAAAATAATCCACTTCCGCCATTCAGTCAAATTTTGAAATTCTATTTTCAACAATCAAATCAATAAATATCATTCAAAGACGTCATTTTTAATGCATTAGATACTTATGTTATATCAAGAAGATAGCGTATACTAAACGGGGCATTTTTCTTCTTCTCAGATAAGTTTAAATTTAGCCAGAATCCTCTCACCAAGAAAATGTATTTGCACGTGCAATAAACGCTTGAATACAATTAAAAACTTTTTCTCCACCATTTTACTTACTAATAAACTCATCCCCACAACCCACTCGCATATAGGCACGGAAAAAAACTCGAGGGGAAAAGTAGGATGAGTTCAATATCTAAAACGAATTCTAATTAGAAACCGGAAATTTGCTTTAAAACAAAAATTAAATTTAAATCTATTTTGGGAACTAGCCCGACATTTATACACAAAACGAATTGAAATGGCGCGTAGAAGAATTTGTTTGGATAACATTTTTTTTCTTCAGCTTATTTTATTTTTGGATGATTTTGAGGAAATGATAAATTTGTATTTGTAATGAGAAGAAGAATTTGGTATTAATGTTAATTTGAATGGTTGCGTTTGTGAGCAGGAGTGTGGGCGTTAATGTAAATTTTATTTTGGTTCATTTTAAATTCGAAATTGATGTAAAAAAATAAATTCGAATCTGGCTTTTTCGGAAAAGCATCAATATTGATGGAGGTTTTAACTAGGAATTATTGAAAAAAGTATAAAATAACATAAGTTACTGATTAGTTTAATTTATTTAGAAAAACTCCTTAGACCTGAAGCTGCTCTGTATAAAAATATTAATGTATATAAGCAAGACTTCAATCTGAGCTTTAGGTGGGCGAAAAACGGAAATAGGATTCGACGTAAGAACTAGCCAGTTTATCGGAAAGATCACATAAAAAAATCAAAGTGATTTTCCAAAAACCCGATAGAGGTTTGCATGACCTGGTAATTTTACGGAGCCTATGTGTGGTAGCACTTTCCTTACCGTATATATAGGGTGGTCCAATCATAATGCACGATGTTAATTCTGAGTCACATCTTAATGTCAAGTTTTTCGCCCAACTTACTTTGACATTTCTTTGCTTCAGTGTTTGACAAATTCAACCATGGAGAGGTATACAATCGAGTAGCGCGTTAAGGTTATTGAAGCCTTTTACGAAAACGGGCATTCAAATCAAAATGCATTTCGTGCACTTCGTGATTTTTTTGGCCAGCATAATCGACCTAATGTGTCCACAATCGGGAGAATTGTGCGCAAATTTCAGCAAACCGGGTCTGTAGGAAATGTGAAATCATGTGTGCATGCTCGCCCACTTCGTTTTGCGGAGAACATTGCTGTTGTTCGCGATAGTGTTGCAGAAGAGCCGTCAACCTCGACTCGTCGCCGTGTCCAACAATTGAACATCTCACGAATATCACTGATGCGAATTTTGAATAAAGAGTTGAATTTACACGTTTACAAGGATCAATTGACTCAAGAGCTGAAGCCTACTGACCATTTCAAGCGTCGGCAATACGCCGAATTATTGGTTGAACAGAGAGAAGGGAATGGTGACTTTACAAAGAAAATCAGCTTGAGCGACGAGGCACACTTTCACCTCAGTGGATTCGTTAACAAGCATAATTGCCACATTTGGGCCAATGAGAATCCACGAGCGATTGTTGAAAAGCCGATGCATCCACAAAGAGTGATTGTTTGGTGCGGTTTATGGACTGGCGGCGTTATCGGGCCGTACTTGTTCGAAAATGAGGACCATCAAGCAGTTACCGTGAATGGTGTTCGCTATTGCGAGATGATAACGGACTTTTTGTGGCCAGAAATTGAGAATATGGACCTGGACGATATGTGGTTCCAACAAGATGGTGCCATTTGCCACACAGCCAACGAAACAATGGCTCTATTCCGCGAGAAAAACAATGGCCGTGTTATCTCACGTTGTGGCGGTGTTAATTGGCCGCCACAATCATGTGATTTGACACCGTTGGACTTCATTCTCTGGGTATATTCAAAAGAAAAAGTGGACGTCAATAAGCCAAGAACAATTCAAGAGCTAAAGAATAAGATAATTCAGCACATTAACGACATTGAACCTCAATTATGTCTCAGAGTCATTGAAAATATGGACCACCGGATAGAAGTATGCCACCGTAGCCGTGGCGAGCATTTGGGCGGTTTCACACATAATTGTCATAGATCCTTCTATTATAATAAAAAAATATGAACATAATTCTCTGAAAACTTTTTCTTTTATTTACAATTCACATCGTGCGTTTCGGTTGGACCACCCCTTATATTTTTGAAACAAAAAGCATTGATAACTGCATTGCTAAGGACAAACAACTTTTCTTTTCGTTGCACGAATGGAGAAGGTTTCTCCTCAAATGTTGATGCGAATCAATAAGATCACGATTGAGAGTCTTTTGCAATTCGCCAGCAAACGAAAGAATTCTGACCGGAAAAGAAGTACAACGACTCGAACAGACCGAAGAATTATACAGAAAGCCTGTGAAAATCGTTTTTCGTCCCTACGAAATTTGCATCAGAATCTGGAAGCCGAAGGAATATTTATATCGCGGATGACACTCAAGAGACGCTTAAGAGAAGCGAACTTACATGCCAGGCTACCAGCAAAAAAAACCAAAAATAAGGGCGCAAAACTAGATTGGAAATAACTAGGAATTTTCAACATTATTGCGTTGAAGATTTCCGAAAGGTATTATATTTTAATAATTTTCTGCTATTTTCTTGGCTTTAGAGCAACATTTTCGAATTTTGATTTTGTTTCCCCATTTTTCAGATTGTAGTTAGCGACGAATGCACGTTAGAAGCAGTAACGGAAATCACCAGTTCGTTTGGA
Organism: Odontomyia ornata; assembly: GCA_963969285.1. Classification (NCBI taxonomy): domain Eukaryota; kingdom Metazoa; phylum Arthropoda; class Insecta; order Diptera; family Stratiomyidae; genus Odontomyia; species Odontomyia ornata. The sequence continues at coordinate 425,307,166 of OZ017739.1, read as the reverse complement.
GAAGGCCACATCAGCGATATAATGAAGCTTGTGTTGGGAGGACCGTCAAGCATCCACCAGCCGTTATGATATGGTCTGGCATTTCAGCAGATGGATGTGGACCGCTGTATTTTGTCAATGGGACTCTTCAGTACTCTGAGGTCATGGAAGACATATTAATTCCATATTTCAATTTGTTTAGATGCAGTGGAACCTGCACCACCTGTATGCATGATGGTGCTCCATATCATCGGGCCCAGTACGTGCAAAATATACTTGATGGCGGCAGTTCCCCCGACCTGCATCCTATTGAAAATATATGGAGCCTCTTGAAATCGGAAGTTTATGCCTCTACTAATACAACTATATGTAAATTAAAGGAAAATATTTGCAATATATGGGAAAGCAGTGACAAAATAAAGGACATGATCGATAAGTGCATCGACAGTATGCCCGCAAGAATAACAGCGGTTATTAAAGCTAAGGATGATCTTACGAAATATTAGTATCTAGACACAGGTTGTTTTGAATTTGCTATTAATAAATAGTCAAGGTTTAGCAAATCATTTTTTCTATATATTTTCGTCGTTTTAAAAGCAGCTTTCAGGGGCAAAAGTATAAATTTTAGCAAAAATTTTAGTGACCCTAATTTTTTAATCAGAAACTGTATTCGTATGATGAAGTTGGATGAAAGTAGATGTGTGGATTTGTGCATCCACGTCGAATCGACGTATGATTATCTTTAACGCACTATAAAATATGGTTATTTCTTTAGGGTTACTAAGGGTGTCACCTAAATTCTCTTCGTCATATCCCATGTCCATCATTTCCTCCTCGCTTTATGCAAGATTCAGAATATCGAATTACTCGAAGGTCAGATAGCGCTTTTTCTACCATTGCGATTGTTCCTGAGCAAAGCTCAAGTGCATCAAGAAATAATTTTGAACAGTCAGCTCTTCTGAAGTGACTCTTTTGCCTCCAGTTCCAATGAAAGTCGATTCATTCGGCATGGAAAATCCAAAGTAATTCGGTTAAAAGTTTATGCATATGAATTCGAACCCGTGGACAAAAGTATAGACACGGACTTTCCAAATAGGAAAATATTTGTCATTGATAAGCATGAGTATTTGGTTTCGATTACTGGAAATCTCATTGACCTCCATTTATTTACTGAAATGTCATCGTTTATATTTCCCAGAGGTTTCTCAGATGGTATGGAGAATTGGCCCGAAGGTGATTCATTGTTATCGTAGACCCATTCTCTATAAGACTTGAGTAAATTTTCCCACATTTTTCCAGACAGAGTTCGACTGAATTTCGTCTGCACATTTTGCGCATGTTTCAAAATTTCAATCCCATTTCTTCCAAGGGGTTATTTTAAATAGCCCACTATTTCGGTAGATGTCACTTTTGAAGCTCCCATTTTTTGACATTTGACAAGTAGAAACTACGCCATTAATAAAAATGGAACGATACACCCTTCAACAACGCATTGAAATTATTAAAATTCACTATAAAAATGGTGAAAATTTGGCAGAGACGGTTCGTAAAACTCGAACATTTTTGGGTCGTCGTGAAGCACCTTGTCGGACCGCAATACAGAAATTGGTGGAAAAATTCAAGCTCTTGGGACAACTTAGTGATGTGAAGAATAAAATCCGCGCACGTCACTCAAGAACAGCCGAGAATATTGCTGCTGTAGCCGAAAGTGTTGAAGAAAACCCAGGTTTGTCAATTCCTCGTGGTTCTTTGGAATTAGGCATTCTACAAAGCCTCTCTATGCTCAACGGTCCGGCGGAGTCATTGGACCTTACTTCTTCGAAAATGAGGCTAGAGCAACAGTGACGGTGAATAGATTGCGCTATCGAGGGATGATAAATGATTTTTTATGGCCGGCATTGGATGGTTTTGATCTGGACAACGTTTACTTTCAACAAGACGGCGCTACGTGCCACACAAGCAACGAAACCATTGATCTTCAACGGGAAAAGTTTCCGGACCGTGTTATCTCTCGAAGAGGTGATCATAATTGGCCACCGAGGTCTTGTGATTTAACATCGAGGACATAGGGCAGCCACTTTGCGATTTGGTTATGGACAATTTCATGAAAAGGATATGGTCCTGTAAGCGTGGTCGTGGTGGTCATTTGCCTGATGTTATTTTCCACATACCTTCCTCTTTATGATGAAATAAACATCCGATCATTAATATTAAAAAAAAGCATTTTTCTTTTAATATCAAAATAATACCTCTTATTGGAAAGCCCTGTACATATACTAGAGATCATATGCACTTTTCTAGTTTTCGCAATTGCAGCAGTTTCGTAATAAAAAATTGATGCAACGCGCACAAAATTAAAGTAGAAAACCGCAAAGGCCATTGCGCGCCCCGAACAAGTGTTTCCATATTTTCATACGCGTCCGGCCAAGCTTCCCTTAGCCATTTTGCCCAACGTGAGGCTGCGTTGGGGTACCTTGAATTGCGATATATGTGCACAGAACGTTTCATGTACGGTATTTTCAAATAATAAAGCTTCGTTAAAATTTCCCAATTGTTTTTTTTTTTCAAAAGCATAACCAAGGGTTATTTTAATGTTCATCTCAGGATATAGACTAAGGTGGCGCTTTTCAATTTACTTTAGATGGGAAAGGTTCTACCAGTTCGCTAAAAAAATCAAATAGAACATACCTACAACGTAGAAGACGCGAAAACTTAAACATTTTACCCTAAATAGGTAATTTAAGCATGAAACCTTGTAGTAATTGAGCAGTCGTCTCGATAAACTGCTCGAAAAACACCATTATCAATCATCCAATTTCAATTGTAAATTAAAAAATAAAACTTAAACATTTTACCCTAAATAGGTAATTTAAGCATGAAACCTTGTAGTAATCGAGCAGTCGTCTCGATAAACTGCTCGAAAAACACCATTATCAATCATCCAATTTCAATTGTAAATTAAAAAATAAAAATATTTAAAATTAAAATTCGATGACGGCAACCCCTTTGCAACTCAATTTATAAACATGAATTGCGTTATCTCGCAATGAAAACAACGGTTGACCACGAGCAGATGGCTTGCGAATGAAACAACCGTTGCGGCGGGGAGTCTTTTTGTTATCGCGAGACGTTTCGGACGTCGCAAATTGTCAGTGCGGGCGTTATCTGTGTTTTGTACACGGAAAACTGAAGAATCAACATAACTTCAGTGTATATTTCTTTATTTAGTTTATTAGATACGGTTTCTGATGTTTATAACGTTTATTAACTTGTTATGTTAGCTTAGTTCTCCTCCATCATCAAAAGTGAGATGTCCACTATTCAAAAATCTGCCAAAAAAACTGCTGCAAAGCTAAAATTTGTCAATTATCAAATGAGGAAATTTGCAAGCAATCATCGCGCGTAACTCAAAAGATGCTAAATATGGAAGTGAACGGGTTGATCGGCAAAAGTGAAACATTTCTTTCAAACGCGATGTCATTGGCGACCACAGTTCCACAGCTACTCGTAAGCCCGTCACAAACTTTCGCAAACGAGCGCTGCTTCCACCTGGATGCCACACTTTTATTTGGGGGCCATAAGTATCTCTGGTAAAGACGAGATTTTCTCAAGTCTCGCTCGACTTCGCCAGGCCCAATTAATCGTTTGTTTTGGCAATCCTTTCCTTTTCAGTAGGTTACACCGGCCTCGACACCTGTCGATCCGAATTCTGCAACCGGCAATTCGTGAATGCGAAATTCTTTTGTAGTGGGCCTTTGTGCTGGGGGAAAAGAATCCGCCCCACGACTATGCAATGCTAGCCTCCCAGCGCATTCACGCGTCCTCAGACAAGGCCAATTTCGGCGAGCACCAACATCCTCGCTCACCGAGGCAGCAGACTATCGCTGCAGTCCTTCACGGACATATATATCCATCCAAATCACTACAACCAAAAACAAGGTACTCGTAGATAGCCTATTTCAATCCTATGTGTAGAAAACTTTATACACGATCAAAACAGGCTTGAAAGTTGACTCGGGATGTTCTTATAACTATAGGAAAATGGTTTTTGCAAGTAAATACTGGTACCTATATAGATATACTTTTCTGTTATTAACAATGACTTTAAGAAGAGTTGTCTTCAGCAAAAATACATACCTCTAATATTTCTTGATCTATATCACCAGGCGGTACAGGGTGATGCTGTACGGCAGAATCTCGTGCCATATCTGGAAAATAAAAAAAAGTCGTCGAAGTTAGTCTTTTATATGATGCTTGAAATAAGAAACGTAATTATAACAAAATTTCTATGCATTTTAACAGAGAATAAGAACATGAATATTTTTGACTACTCAAAGACTTGTGGTTAATTGTAGCTGTTGCTTATTTTCAGCTCAATTTAATTATTATTCTTTCATTTAACTTTATTTACAGATTAAATCTATTTTAAGCCGCCTCACAAATGCCAACTTACTTATATCCTCCTACACTTGCCAATTGCGTTTACACTTTACATTCTTCAGCACGTCGGTCGTCGTCTGAGTAATTCAAATAAACAGCAGAAAATTTTGTGCATATTTCTATCTCATTTATATTTTTATGACTTCAAAAAAGCTTATTTACATGCCTAATGTACTTTGTTGAGTGTATTATAGATTTAAAAATAGCCAACAGGTAATTGGCGTTTGAAAAGAAACATATTTATTTTGTTTACCTTAGAGGTGGTGGGCAGAGAAGTGTAAAATAGAGAGGAAAAAAATAAAAATTTGTCTATAAATAGAATTGCCTAGGTCTCTGTAAACTACGATGGACACTTGATTGTAAAAGTTAGAAGTTTAACACGGGTGGGTGTTTTTTTCTATCCTACGAAAGTGCAACTTTTTCCAAGAAGGTAGAAAGCGAAATCAATTGAAATTCATAGGAGTACTGAATTGAAAAAAAAAATTGGAAAGTAATTTATCTGGGAATTAAATAATGTTGGATAAATTTGGGCTAAATATGAAAGCAATAATGAAATTTCTAAAGTTCTAATAATTTGTTTATATCGAAACAAAATTTTGAGATATAGGACTATCGATAAAAACAGGGTGTTAATAAAATATGCTGCCTTTTATCTGAGTCATGCTTTCAAAAGAAATTTTCAGGCGAATCCAACGATTATTGCGAAATTAGTATCAAGCGTGGATTAACATTTCCTCGTTTCCTACACGTATTTCACTTTCCATCAACCAATTTTATTATTTTGATTGATCACGCGACATTAAATTGTATCCGCATCATGTGCACCATGTGACTTAGCCTTCTTCTTTTTTCATCAATTAACATCAACAACAAAAACATGTACTGTTTGCTATATGCCCGCATATATAGCACATATCATCTAATATTAAGAAATAATGTCTCACATCTTATTTTCTTAGTGCGACACATTAGACTAAGCATATAGGCAAACATTTCTAGTAAATAGAGAATATTATGAGTAAGCAATTGGAATAGAAAATTAACATATCTCTAGAATTGAGTGCTCAATTCGCTCTACTCGTATATGAGTTCTGGGGGGTTAAGGCTGTTTCGCTGGTCAATTTCTTCTTCATTGCTGATGATGCGTGACGATGATTTCGAATGAAAGTTGGAGGCTGTTTTAAATTAATTTTATTAACCTTTTTATTACACAGCTAATATATGAATAAACATGAAATATATATTTACACACCAATCAAAATATTAAAGTTGCAATTAATTTGCATGTTTCTTAACATACCAACACAATTATAACAGCATAACACAAGAGGAGACCAAGGTTGATGTCATGTTATTGTATATTTTCTATTGAAAATCGCCAGTTTACATTATTAGTTGAGTAATCTATGTACATATGTACACGCATGTTAACATGTTGACCATGTCATTTTTCACATGATTTCACAGAAAGTGTTTCGCTTCAATTTTTATCAACATCATGTGTTAACTGATGCAAGGCTATCAAGTGGAACAAAATATGCAGAGAGAAAAATATGCGAATGTTTTCGGGGGCAGTGAATTCAAATTACGGCGTTTATTTTTCAGATCAAACAGTTAACAACTTGTTATTTTGGATACACGTGACTAGTGTTATTGTGTTTAACCGTAATATGATTTGAATATGGAACTTTAATCATTTGTGGCCAATGAACTAAATATCTTGAAATAACGCAATGTCCTCTCACACATGCCCAAAAGCATGGCGTCCCCTCATAGGCACCAGGTTTTAAAATCTATTCACCTATTCTTTTAGACCAGCTGTTGACAGTTCCTACGGTGATGTCATGTACGTTAATTGCTTTTCTTCTGGGCCTGAGCAAGCAGGCGTTAAACTGTCCCACAGTACATCGATGAGTGGACAAAAATCAAATTTCAAGTTTTGTGCAAATGAATTATTTTTCACTGAATATTCTATAATAGTCTCTAAACTACCGTTTAATACAGTTATTACATTGTTAACAGCTATCTGTGAGTCAATATAATAGCGAAAGCTTCATTCTCTATGATCGCTTCGTTAGTTGCAATTTACTTCTCGTTATTAGTGCGTTATTTTCCTGTTCAGAAAAGAAACGATCAATGATGAAATTTATTGGCCGAGGTACGTTCTTTAGAATTTTAAATTCGAATCAGACAAATTTGACAGTTCTATAATTTTATTTAAAGTTGTAACTTTGAGGAAGCTTTTAAAAAAATCTTCAAAAATAATTCCATATTTTTTATATTTTATAATTCCCTCTTAGATTAACTTTAATTTGCAATATAGTTTAGCTGCACCTGAGCGCGACTTTATAGTTATATGACTTTATCTGTGGGAACTATTACAAACAGACAGCTTACTGATATATGTTATTTTGCATAAGAAAGGTGACCGGATCCCAATTGTTTTCCATAAATTGTGTTTACTTTTACATGTTGAAGAATCAAGCGAGCATCAGCGAAGAGAACTTTCCAACATAAGCAGACTATTTTGCCTTTCCTTCAATAAAAAATTGGACAGTGTCTTCAGGAATTGTCGAAAATTTTATTCGCGCGACGTTCTTGGCTCCAACATAATATTAAACTAGAAGATGCTCCTTCTACTTCAAATTACGCAGCCAAACCTGGACCAACCGGCATACGAGGAAGGCCACAAACATTTTTTGACGAAGCATCAATAAAAATAAAAAACAAGTTGGGTAAACTGACCTAAGCTCATGTCAGAAGGGTTTTGTATCCAACTTCTCAGAAATGCAGTCACCAGCAATGAATGAACTCAAGAAATATGGCAAAGAGATGTGCACGTTTTAAGGAAAATCCATTGTTTTTCTAATTTCAACGGTCGCCAATTTGGTTGCAAACCAACTAAAATCACTCAAATCATGAATTCTCAAAAATATTAATGTTATTGATCTTATTGGAAAATTTCAAGAAGATCAAGTGAAAACTGTAGTGACTGATTGGATGGAAAGTCCATAAAATACCAAAATCATGTGTTATAACTTCCGTCCCTTGTTATTGGGTATATTCATGATATATTCGAAGCACTATGTATCGGTAGGGCAGACAGAAGCTCTTGCAGATATCCTAGAAATGAAACTCCACGAAAACTCGACATAGAAGGAGGATTTTGGCATCGAAGAGGAAATTATGGTAACGAGTAAATGACTGGCACGATTAGAAACCACTGCCAAGGATAGTATTAAGACGAGATAGCTTCTGGGAAGTGAAATGGTAGTTTAAAACGTAATACATGTCACTTCGATGACTTCTCGACAATCTCGTGCAAAAACTGAAGGACGGAATAAACTCTATCTTTCACCTGAGGAGGTTCTAAAAAGTATGCAATTACAGCAATTACAACGGTTCTGCCAAACCAGGCAAACACTTTACATTCACTCAAAATTGACGATCCATAAGCAGGGTGACCAGACGTCCTCTTGTCGGAGGACATTTCTTCCTTGTACAGGTCATGTCCTCTGTACTCCCTCCTTTTTGGTATACACTAATATGTCCTCCTTTTTCTTAAAGTTAAGGAACAAATCGTTGCGTTAAACATATTTGCATTTGCAACGAGTATAAGTGAGTATAGATAGGTAGTATTCTGGCAACCATAAATTGTTGATATGCTCTCTTGACTCCAAAGAGCGCCTGGAAACTTGAAGGATTCCTCATAACAAAGCTCTCATGAGTACAAGCAAGCAAGAAATTGCATGCATTTTTCGCATCTAGTTTTCAGTGCTGCCTAACCAACTTGGACAACGGAAAATTGTTCTCAATGTTTTCCAATACACACTCAAATATTAAAGCGGCAGCACTCTTGTTGCATTTGTTTTATTCTATTTCCATTCAATTTTTCTCAATCGAACGGATTTTGTGAAAAGCTACTTATATCACGCATGGTTTGTCCGTCTGTCTGCCTGATAATCATCGAAAAGTAATATAATTCAAACTTCAAATCAATCAATTCAAACTGCAGCACATAATTTAATTTGAGAATTATATTGCAACGCGCTAAGTAGTGAAAACTCCGTCGCAAAGGAGCACCACTTTCCAAATGGTTACAAAATATAATGTAAACAATGCCTCTTTAGCAGTTCAAAGTTGACTAGCTGTGTTATAAAGCATATAGCATTGTAACGTTAAAAAGAATACATATGTAGGAAAGAAAGAGACATAAAGATGACGCGTTCGACCGCAACACCAGAATCGAGACAGTCTCGATCTGGCCGTCGGCGCGCATGGTTACAATAAACAGAAATAAAGCATACAACTAAGACATAACTAAGTGTTTTTATTTACTGGTGCCCATTTCATTTTTCCTTTGATTTATTTTCCTACATGGGGGCTCGTCTGGGGTATTGAGAAGTTTTATGTGAAAATTAACAGGTATTCGACACGGCAAGAAAAAAACAGTGACGCTAGCTGTGCTGAAAAATCACGGAATATGAGCGAAGTGGAAGAAGATGCCTGTAGGCCCACGGTGCCGCAGTTAAAAGAAATATTAAAAGCCAAAGACCTTAGTCTATCGGGAAATAAAGCCGAATTAGTGAAACGCATTGCCACAGCAAATCCGTCGGGACAGTGGATGATGGGATTCCAAGAATGGCGGAAAACAATTCAGTGAACAAAACAATTCAGGGCGAGGAGGATGGCATTAATGCAAGTGTGTTAGTGGCGGAGACTGTCCGTGAGCGCGAAATCGGTTTATATAAGCGCGAGAAAGAGTTAGCCGAACGGGAACTCGCCCTAAGCACGTCGCGAAATAGAGATGTTACGGCGAAGCCAATCAGTTAGTGATCGTGTTAGTGGCGACAGTGGTAGTCGTACCGAGAACAATACAGACGTGCATGCCGACATAGAACATTCGCGCGCAGTGCGCTCGAGTTCGGTGGTGCACACGACACCCAAAATAAACGTTGCGACGCTAGCAGACCTTCTCAATGCTTTCGATGGAAAGACGGATATCTACGAAATATGTTTTGCTTTTACGACGGGCGTATAAACTCGACGATGATACGACGAAAATATTGATAGGAACACGGCTAAAGGGGGAAGCAATGGAGTGGTTTCACTCCAAGCCGGAGTATATTGCGTTGTCTCCTGACGAACTTTTACGGGAATTGAAGAAGAAGTTTCATCGCCGAACAAATATAATTATTATGCGACGATAATTTGAAGATCGGATTTGGAAGGAAAATGAGGCGTTCTGTAACAACGTACATGAAAAGACGATTCTCGCGAATCACCTTGGCCTGGACGAATAGGAAATTGTAAGCAATGCCATTGACGGTATTCCGGATTTACAATTGCGTGACGTGGCTCGTTTACAGGATTTTGGGTCAATGCCCGCTTTACTACTTGCCTTTGAGGAAATACCCTTGCAAGATCGGAAAGGCTCGACGAAATCGAACGAAAATGCTGGTGGTGAAAAACGTCCAAGCGGTATAGTGTTGAAGCGATGTTACAACTGCGGGGATAAAACACACTTGAACCGTGAGGGTCCGGATAATTTGAAGGGCTTGAAGTGTTTTCGGTCAATCATGATTGGACGCACTAAAGCACAATGCTAAGGAGCACAACAAGGAATTGAACGGGAGGCAGATAGAAAACACTGTAATGCATTAAATACAACGGACGGGAAAGCGTACAAAATAATGAAGGTGTGCGGAAAAGATATTAGAGCTATGTTCGACTCTGGCAGTGATCTCCACTTTATGACGAGCCGCACCTACGAAAGTCCGGATGCACCTTCTTTGAAGGCATCGACAGTATTCTTCGATGGCATAGGTTCAGTTGGTTTTAGAACGCTTGGTAGCTTCACTGCACCGGTATATGTGGATGGATTTAAAAGCTACAAACCGCGACCAACAAAGAATACTGGTGTGGAAATAAAAATTATCCTAAAGGACCATATTCTAATACAACAAAATCCAGGACGCTTGTCGGCGGACCAGCGCGATATCGTGAGCGATCTAGTCAATGATTTGATCGAAAAGGGCGTTGTGAGACCTAGTTCGTCGGAATAATCTAGCCCAATAGTACTAGCAACGAAAAAAATGGAAAGATTAGAGAATGTGTGTAAACTATCGTCTACTAAACAAGAATATGATAAGGGACGGACCGTTTTCCGTTGCTTTTGATCGAGGACCAGCTGGATAGATTGCAGGACGCCACCGTATTCACTACTCTGGATTTAGAAAATGGATTCTATCATGTGCCAGTTGAAAAGAACAGCGTAAAGTATACAGCGTTCGTTACACCGGATGGGCAGTTCGAATTCTTGAGCGTTCCTTTTAGCATCTGTAGCTCACCGGCAGTTTTTCAACGACACATCAGAGCAGTATTTAAAGACCTGTTGGCGAATGGAACCGTATTGTCTTATTTAGATGATTTGATAATTCCGGCCAAAGATGAACGAGATGATTTAGAGAAACTTCAGAGAGTGTTCAAGATCGCAAGTGAATACAACGTAACGTTTAACTGGGGGAAGTGTATATTCCTGGAAAGGAGAGTGGAGTTCTTAGGATACATTGTTGAAAACGGCACTATAATGCCAAGAAAGGAAAAACGATGGCTGTAACAGGGTTCAAACGACCAAAAACAGCGAAGGACGTAAAAGTTTTTTAGGTCTGACTAGCTATTTCCGTAAGTTTATCAAAGGGTTTTCGACTATAGCTTGCCCTCTCTCTAATCTGTTAAAAGACGGAATTAAGTTTGAATTTGAAGAAGACGAGGCTAAAGCGTTTCAACAACTAAAGGACATACTCGCACATGGTCCCGTTTTCAAGTTGTATCGAGTCGGATCCAAAACAGAATTACATACGGATGCGTCTAAGCAAGGACTCGGTGCCATACTTTTGCAGAGAGACTATGAAGATGGAAGGTTGCATCCAGTTTACTACGCGAGTTGGAAGACGACGCTTGCCGAGGAGAAGCATACGAGCTATGAATTGGAGATTTTAGCCGTTGTGAAAGCATTGAATAAGTTTCGCGTTTATTTGTTAGGTAGCCCGGTGAAGATTGTTACAGCTATCAAGCTCTTGCCCTAGCCATGGCAAAAAAGGAGACGTCCTTAAGAGTGGCACGTTGGGCATTGTCTATCGACGAATTTAATTATAACTTTGAACATCGACCTGGCAGGGCTATGAAGCACGTGGATGCTTTAAGCTGATATCCGGCATCAGTATATCTTATCGAGAAGAAAGTAGACGCATTAATGGGACGAGTGCACCGAGCCCAGATATTCAAGATACAAACGACGAGAAACAAAAGGATTTCAAACTGGGACAAGAGATTCTTTACCGCGAAGAACGAGGAGATATTCTAGTGGTTGTACCCAAGGCAATGCAGTACGAGGTTATAAGAAGTGCGCACGAACGTGGTCATTTCAGCGTGAGGAAAGCCGAATATGTTGTTGGACAGGAATTTTGGTTCCCGCACATGCAAGCCCAACTAAGGAAATTCATCAATACATGCGTAGTCTGTATATTAGCTGAGAAGAAACACGGAAAGCTGGAGGGTTTGTTAAATCCGATTGACAAAGGTGGTGGGCCACTAGATACCTATCACGTTGATCATCTTGGACCGATGCCGTCGACCAGGAAGTGTTTCAAATACATATTCGCTGCTATGGATGCATTCACCAAGTTTGTGTGGCTGTATCCAACGAAGTCAACGATAACGGATGAAGTTATATCGCTGTTGCAGAAACAAGCCACTGTTTTCGGAAACCTACGTAGAATTGTTTCAGGCCGAGGGACCGCATTCACCGAATACTGCAGAGACGAGGAAATAGAACATGTTCCCATCACGACGGGTGTGCCACGTGGTAATGGTCAAGTAGAGAGGCTAAAACCGAGTGATTATCCTAGTGTTGACGAAGCTGTCTATAGAAAATCCAGCAGAGTAGTTTAAGTTCGTTGACAAAGTCCAACAGAGCATTAATTCTTCGTTCAATCGTAGTATTGGAATTTCACCATTCGAGATACTGATTGGAACAGCTATACGTACGAAAAACGATTTGAAGCTGCGTGAAATAATTGCAGCTGAAATCGTAGAAATCTTTCAGAAGGAACGATCGGGACTGAGAAGCAGAGCTATGAACAACATGAAGAAAGTTCAAGAAGAAAATCGCAAAACGCTCAAATGACGGCGTAAAGCCGCAAGCCCGTATGATGTCGACGATATTGTAGCTATTAAAAGGACTCAGTTTGAAAAAAATTGGTGACCACATAGGATCCAAGGAGACTACGACGTCAGCTGATCATATCAAGCCATATCCAGAATGTCAAGATGCAGGCATGACCGTTGAGACTTCATTTGAGGGTTCGTCATCCGAAGAGGAAGTAGGTATCGGGGACGATGCAGCCATCAGAAAGGCCGAGTGTAAGAAAGAAACATATATAGAGATGACGCGGTCGACCGTAACATGGGAATCGGGACAGTCTCGATCTGCCAGTCGGCACGCCTGGTTACAATAAACAGAAATAAAGTATACAACAAAGACATGACTAAGTGTTTTAGATACTGGTGCCCATTTCATTTTTCCATTGATTTATTTTCCTATACTGTTATACAGGAAAGAAATTTAATCGATCAAGTAAAAACTTCTTTGGGAAATAGGGCAAAAGAAAAATTTCTTCCATTTAAAGTTAAAAGTTTATTGCAGCCTCTCAAGATAACAGGATTTATCGAACGATGCGAATACTTTTTGAACGAGGCCTTGCTACTCTACTCTTCTTGTGTAGAGTATATCAGGAAATGGATTCTTCCTTTGGCCGAATTCCAATGTGTTGAATGGGTGGACCTAAATGAGCGTACTTTAGAATTGACATCCGATGATATTTTTCCCAGTGTTTCCTTTATCCAAAAACGTGGCTGGGAAATTGACGATAATATTTTATTCGATTAATTGCAAGCTTTGAAAAGCTTCCTGAATATCCAATGGAAAAATTCTGAGTTCAAGCAGCTAGTAATACATAAAAAAAAAGAATTACGTTTTTTTCAGCACTGTAACACCGGGCAATTCACGGAGCTTTTAAAAATTTGTGGATTGTTTTTCTGTCTTCCTGGATCGAACAGTAACGTTGAGAGAGCATTTTCTTTAATTAATGTTCTGTGGAGCGATGAAAGAAATAGGCTAACTGTAGAAACATTGAGAGGAATTGCTCTCACAAAGTACAATTACTGGTCACCTCCTACGAAACTGCGAAGTTTTTAATGGTACCAGCCATATGCTGGAATCAGCCGGTGTCCATGGAGCTCAATATGCTATTAAGTTGATAGCGGAAATGCTCGGATGAAAGAACAATGTAGTTCTTTCACTTAGGAAACCAGCGTTCCTTAAACATAATACATTTAGATTCGCAACTACTGCGTAAGTGGAAATTATTGCTCGATAGAGCTTGCAGCAATGCCGTGTTGCAGCATATTATATATATATATATATATATATATATATATATATATATATATATATATATATATATATATATATATATATATATATATATATATATATATATATATATGGGTTCGCAAACATCTGAAACCCGCGCAGTGGAGCTGCCCCGAGGTGACTGTTGCGGCAGCTCCTGATGAGTACTGGTCATCATAGTGCATTCATGTAAGGGGTGGTCCAACCATAATGCACGATATTAATTGTGAGTCGCACCTTAACGTCATGTTTTTTGACCAACTTAATTAACATTTCTTTGTTTCAGTGTTTGACAAATTCAATCATGGAGAGGTACACAATTGAGCAGCACGTTAAGGTTATTGAAGCCTTTTACGAAAATGGGCGTTCAAATCAAAATACATTTCGAGCATTTCTGTAGGAAATGTGCACCTGTGCATGCTCGCCCAGTTCGTTCTGCGGAAGACATTGCTGTTGTTCGCGATAGTGTGGCAGAAGAGCCGACAACCTCGACTCGTCGTCGTGTCCAACAATTGAACATCTCACGAACATCACTGATGCGAATTTTGAATAAAGATTTGAATTTACACGCCTACAAGGTTCAATTGACTCAAGAGCTGAAGCCTATTGACCATTTCAAGCGTCGGCAATACGCCGAATGTTTGGTTGAATAGATAGAAGGGAAGGTGACTTTACAAAGAAAATCAACTTCAGCGACGAAGCACAGTTTCACCTCAGTGGATTCGTTAATAAGCAGAATTGCCGCATTTAGGGCAAATGAGAATCCACGAGTGATTGTTGAAAAGCCAATCTATCCACAAAGAGTGACTGTTTGATATGGTTTATGGGCTGGCGGCGGCATCAGGCCGTACTTCTTCGAAGATGCAGACGGCCAAGCAGTTACCGTGAATGGTGTTCGCTATTACGGTTATTGACATAGACGATATGTGGTTCCAACAGGATGGTGCCACTTGCCACACAGCCAACGAAAGAATGGCTCTTTTGCGCGAGAACATGTTATGGCGATGTTAATTGGCCACCATGATCATCTGATTTGACACCGTTGGACTTCTTTCTCTGGGGATTTTAAAAAAAAAGTGTACGCCGTTCGGTTTTCGTCAGTCGAAAAAGATCTGGAAATCGTACGCACGAACAAATTCTATGTAGTGTGGTGCGCACTGATGAAAAGAACTCGCCTCATGACACCGCAGAAACTAGTTGCCAATGTGCGTGCGCGCCGTCAGGCAAAGTCATTCCAGCAAGCCCAAATCTTAACTCGTTGGCGCAGTAAACATCGCCGCTGTCTTTAACGCACTTATCTATCAGCACTTTAAACACTACAAATTAAATGAGCAGCAGCAACATGTGATGCTTGATATTAAAAACACTATTTACAGTTGGGTGAATGTGAAAGTCCACCCATGAAAATCACTCATATTTTGTGTCCCCCTTCTCGATTTGACATCTTTGTGACTAGATAGGTATTTATGAGAACAAGGGCAAGAACTTTGTTAGTAATAGTATAATTCATAAATTTTATTTTTTGCTCCATTAAATCGAAACCAAAACTAAATAGGGGCTGTTTTGTGTCCATGAAAGGATCCCTCGATAATCTCGAATATATTCTTATTTCAACGATTTCATAATGGGAAATGGATGATGTCATAAGAAGAATTGTTTTGAAACCTAGGATTATAACAAAGTCCTTTTAGTAGGAGCGTTCATCTGTCTGCCTAACATATTTTTTATGGAAAAACTTAAGAAATAATGATTCTCATTAAGAGCACAGCAAACTCTAAATGGTTAATTATTCCTTGGACATATGTCGGTTTATTTCAAGGGTAAAAGACTAAACTCGACGTAGTCTGCTTTTTTCAAGCAAAGAGCGTTTCGTTTCCTAGGAAAAGAATTTCGCTTTTATTACTTCATTGGGTCAAAAAAAATATATGTCATAGCAATTAGAACAGTTCTTCTTCTTAGCTATGATAACAAAAGAAAAATACCAGGAAATTTCTTCCGATTTATACACAACGCTAATTCCTTCCTGGAAAACTCCAAGAAAATCGAGCGGTATCAATGCACGTGTCGTTTTATATGCTACTGGAATGGATCAGGGGATAAAATGTAACGTCAGGAATCTATTAGGTCCTTTGGAAACGATTATCGTGAACAGAAATTATTCATGTTGAATTATATCTATAAATAGAGGATTAAAATGGAAATGAGTAAATATGTGTGATTCTTAAGTGTACTTATCATTTGAGCGCATATTTTAGGGGTTTTTCAGACAATGTAATCGAGGTCTTATTTTTACTTTATTCCTCTAATTTTCTGTGGAAGCATGGAACCTATATTCATCAAACTTTGTAGAAAGATCAGATGTAATGTATAGTGAAAGTTTTGGAAATGAAACTTTATATAATGATTTTAAGGTGTGTCTCCGTATTGCGGAGGCGAAAAGGTAGTGGTGGGATATCGAACGAAAGGTTTTGGGAAGAATGCTAAGAATAATGCCTTGCAGGACGGGTCACAATGTGAAAAAAAAAAAACTTATTGCTTGTCCCATTTCGGCCTTTAAATAAAATAAGCTTTTGGTCTCATCTTAGCTAGGTCATCCACTATCTTGTTACTAAATATTCCCGTCGTTTCTGGCGCAGCAAAAACAATGAAAACGCATTACCCTTCAGTTCACTGTGAAAATTGGCGGAGACACATCTTAAAGAGAATTGCATTCGGTGACCATAAGGGTACTCTAGAAGGTAGTATGACTAATATAGCGCATGAAAGTGAGCCCATCCAGTTGGGTTGGTCAGTCATTTTAAATTCATACATCTCAATCCTCTGGTATGATTTTGAAATTATGATCAACTGTTTTTTTCCTATATAAAAAGGGGGTAATTATTTAGTTTAGGTGCCATACTCCCGATTTTTCTGAAATTTCAGTATGTTATACAGTTTTTCATGCTGAAAAAGAATATATATATATATATATATATATATATATATATATATATATATATATATATATATATATATATATATGTATATATATATGTATATATATATATATATATATATATATATATATATATATATATATATATATATATATATATATGTTGGGCGCGAAAAGCATTCCTTTACATAGTTTTTAAGGTTTGAAAATTGGGAAATGTATACACATACACACACATACTTGATGTTGGAGAGGATTGAGAGTGGGGTGTGGGAAGAAGGGTGCCCTTCTAAAGAATAGAATAAAAAAGAAAACAACGCTTCTATTCTCAAGAGGAGAACCTTTCTATTCTATAGAAGGGTATTCTTCAAATGAATAGAAGGGTATCATAAAGTGTAGAAGGGTTCCCTTCTATACAGTAGAAGGAAGAGTACAAGAATGCTTCCCTAGAGAATAGAAGGATGCCTTTCTATAGAATACACACCTAAAGAATAGAAGGTTGCTCCTCTAGACAATAGAAGGGTGCTTCTCCAGAGAATAGAAGGGTGCCCTTCTAGAGAAAAGAAGGCTGCTTTTCTAGAACCCGTCCTTGCACAATATATTACAGCAGCATCGGGGATCAGCCATTTCAAATATTATAATTTAATGCCTTAAATTCCACCAAAATGTTATTGAAATACAATTCCCATCCCATTTTCTTCAATTGCGTTGTATGACAACATCTGATCACAATTAAATAAATGTGTGGGTTCAATTGACGAATAATTATATTTAATGTTGGGGAGGATTGAGAGTGGGGTATGGGGGGGGTGAAAACGATGTTCTAAATTTGTAACACACCCCACTCTCAATCCTCTTCAACATCAAGTATGTGTGTGTGTATGTGTGTACATTTCCCAATTTTCAAACCTTCAAAACTATGGAAAGGAATGTTTTCCGCGCCCTATATATATATATATATATATATATATATATATATATATATATATATATATATATATATATATATTCTTTTTCAGCATGAAAAACGGTAGATCATACTGAAATTTCAAAAAAAAAACGGGAGTATGGCACCTAAACTAAATAATTACCAAAAAGGGAGCTTAAGAGAGATTCTTCTAGCAATTGTGATTTTGAGTTCAATATATTAAAATTGGTGACCGAAAGGTAATCTTTTGCTACTTGATGGATGAAAAATATTTTATTTATTTTGTTCACATCTCATGATTCCTTCTACGGTTTATTATCGTATACAAAATTATAAAGTTTAAAATAGCGTATTCTACATCAGATATGATTGTTTCAACGTATGTAAATATTTCGTACAAAACAACTGTCTATCTACCAATAGATTTGCATTTCAAATATTTTGACGTTTTGTTCCCTATACATGCGAGGAATAATAATCAGTTTTCAAATTCAATCCGGCGAAATCTGCCTACACCATAATGATATGTAAATTTTATGTTAAAACCTAAATTAAAGTCCATTCAATGCTTGTGATTCAATGAAACGATAAACCATTGTACATTTACGCGTTTTTCACATCATCATCATTTTAGTAGAAATCGCTTCAATAAAGATAAGAAAAAAATTTCAATAAAAAAGAAAACAACGCTAACCTACCTGCTAGTTTATCTATTTTTAATGCAGGTAAAAAAGTAGTATAAACAATATGTGAGAATATTACAAATCAAATAACCAAAACATTTTTTCTCCAAAATAGTTAATCATGAGTAACCATCGACACGTGCTGAGAAAAATAGTAACAGCTTCAAGTTGTTGAAGGTCTTTGAAACAAGATTAGATCTATTCGAGTGAAGGTTATAAATAAACTAACTATGAACTACTCAACTGTACAACAGGTAGATTAAAATGTTTTATTTTTAAACTGAAATAGATATTTTTTTTATCTTGGGTTATCTTATTCGTACATTTGTTTTACTGATGTAATGAAATTGTAATTATAATAAGCATTTTTTGGGTGTAATTAAGTTAATTATTGCAGCCGTTTCGTACGATTAAAAAGGAAAGTGTAAAATTATTCCCGTTTTTCGAATGGATTTTCATTATTCTTAGTATTCTTTTGGATTAGGATTGGGCTTAATCTTGCTGGATTCGGCAATAGATTTCCGTCATAACTTGTCACTCGTTGTCTTTTGGCAGAAGCGTTTCAGTGTCTTTTTTCGTTCTGATGAGTTCGTTTTTTTCTATCTATATTTTGTATTTCATTTCTAATCACAAAAAATAATCTTATATTTCCCATCTCTAATAAATAAATAATAATTTTTTTTTCAATGCATCTTGCCTCTATTATCTAAAATTTTAACTTTTCATCTTCAATAGTAAGTTTCACTTTTCCTCCCATCATATTTGTTGTTCCCTTTCATTCATTGCAATGGGACAACAATCACCAAACAATTATGCGAATATTTGCACAGAGCTGAAAATTGGTAGAGACGTTAAATAAACAATTATAAATCAAATGTCAAAAATCTCCTACGATCCTACTTCTGCAAAAAAAATTATCTAAGGTCAAACGTAAAAATTCAGGTTTTTTCCATTTTTCCAGGAAACAAAAATTGTTCAAAAATTACAAAAATTGTTCAGACACTTTTTTCGTATGACTCACCGTTCGTGAGATATCGCGGTTTTCACAGTTGAAAAATTTATATTCTACATACTCATATGGAGCCTGTATACGTCATCGGACGTTGGATATAAGTAAAAATAAGAAACTATTGGTTTCTGTTACTTACAAAATAAAGCTTGAACAAATTGAAAGAGTATTTTTAAGTATAAGACTATACTGTCAATACCTACTTCCCTTCGTCCGCAACCTTGGCTAACATCTGCCAGCTGCGTCATTTTTCGAGTGTGGAGCGTCGCTTACCTGCCTTTTTTGAAGGGCGTAAACGAAATAATAACAATGGGGTAGGTAACTTACATATGGCTGTTTGGTGCCAATTCAAACCTTACTCCCGCCTGCTCCAGAAAAACTGCCTAACACTATTTTTTGTAACGGTAAGAGGGATTTTAGTAAGAATTGTAGCTGTCAGAAATTGGGATTATTTTGTTCACCAGTATGTATCATATCATTTGTCAGGGTCAGACTTGCTCCAATATTGAATCAAATATAAGAGATGACAACACTTATGATATTAATGAAGAGACAACTGATGCATCTCTTTTCTAAGAACAGCGTACATAAAATCTGCAAGGAGAAGAAGAAGAAATTGAAGATGAGGAAATTATTGTTGAAGTAGAATTAGACAGCTATTATCGATCATAATAACGTTTGGAAGAAATCAACCCATTCCACTTGATCATTAGCAATAGTACATACACAAGGGAAATTGCTGGAAAGACTAAACTGAAAGATTGACTAACGCAATTCAAACCGCATGAAGGGAGTAATGTTTTGAGTACGGTACTCTATCATTCAAGCGAATCGGGTACAACGAGCGTAAACACACAGTCCGGACAAGTAAGTGTAAGTGATGTACCATAGTTTATCCGTTGCGTGGATGATAGTGCGAGCGGCACTGGGCACTGGAGTCATATTTAAGTAAGTGCCAATTAGACTAGGCACGAGTGAAGAACCGTATGACAGAATGTGGGTTAAGTTAGAAAGAATGTCGAAGTCATCATCCGATCAAAGAAAAGTATTATCACGAAAGAGTTGATAAGACACACACACAGTTTGCGTAGGACATTGATTGCAATTGGTAGTGACAGTGTTATCACCAAAGTGGAAAGCGCGAGCAGGAGGGAAGATCCCAGTGAGAAGCAGAAAGAGGAGGAGAAAGAGCAAGCAAACGAAAACCAATGGGTATTCTGGGTAAGTGATTTTTACTTTCCCTGGTTGCGAGACCATATTATATATATCCACAATTGACACGGATCAGCAGATTGCTCTGCTGGTTGCCCAATTAAAACCTTCGCAAACTGTGCAGGCACAGCTTAGCAAAGTCCTACGGCAGTTGAGACAGACTCAACAGCAATTAAACGACGTCAACTTGGAGTTGGCAGAACAACGGCGAGTTCATAAAAAGCTCATGGAACAATTGAGGAATTTGGCACTGGCTAAATCAAAAAAGAAAAATAAAAACAAAAAGAAGAAAATGGAGTCTTAATTTTCCTCATCAGAGAGCCATCCGCCTTCTCCTCTTTCTTCGGAAGAAGGTGAGGACAATGAGTCCATGTAGGAAGACTCTGCGGAGGAGGATGAAGGGTTTTCTGCTCTGCCTCCGTCGGGTCCTTCAATAGCTCTACCAGAGGTGGCTATGCCTACGAAAACTACTCCCACAGCACCCACCCCATCCAAATCCCGAGACGATGACAAGAAATGGACAACGCTACCCGTCATTCTTCGAGAGCCTTAAAAGTGGATCCAAGTCCTAAAAGACATGAAAATACTTGAAATTAATCATGAATCCACCAAAGGAGTTCACTTGGGGATCCAGATAATTCCACAGACACCTCAAGATCACAGAAAATTGACGAAATACCTGACAGAAACGAAAATTCAATACCACACTAACATCCTTCCTGAAGAAAGGAATCTGAATGTGGACTGTCGATTGACGACATCAGAGAAGATCTGGAGAGCCAAGGACTTCACTCATCGAAATCCACTACATAAAACTAAGGGATGGGCCATCCAGGTTGGTGAAGGTCCTCCTTCCCAAATCTGAGACTGACTTGTACAATGTAAGGACAATATGTCACCTCATATGCACTGCCGAAGAGCAACACCCCCGTACAGGACGTTATGTGCCACAACTGTCAACAGTTTGGACATTCCTCCAAAAAACGGTCACGCGCAGGCCCGTTGGGTCAAATGCGATGGGCTCCCCCATTTTTCAAAATGCGCTAAAAAAGCAGAGAAAACGCCAAAATGTGTGAACTGTGATGGAGAACATCCAAGCAACTATGGTGGATGTCCTCGAAACCCAGTGAATGTCAGGAAATCGTTTGCACAAGTTGCAGCTGCAAATATCAATCAAAATAAAACCACCACAATACCTACACAACAACTAAAAACACAAAAACAAGCAAACATTCTACAAAACACAAATAATAACATGGACAGACTCTTTGCCACCATGCAGACACAGTTTCAAACCATGATGCAAGACATGATGGAAACAATGATACAGGGCATATTGGCATCACAAAACAGCATCAATAATACACTAACAAACAATAATGACCTTTATGGATCATTTAACTATTCTCACATAGAATGCAAATTCCCTGCTTCATAAGACAGGTGAGCTGACTCAACTTATATTTGATTATAAGTTTGACATCATTCTCATCCAGAAAACATTTTTGAAGCCTGGAAATCACCTACGCTTTTCTGACTATTCTCTGTACAGAAATGACAGAACAACAGATAGAGGAGGTGGAACGGTCATTCTTGTAAGAATAAATGTCAACCATAATCTCATATTGACACCTACTTTACAAACGCTATAAGCCACTGCCGCCCACATGCATCTACGCTCATTGAAGATATTTAAAAACTTCTGGACTTACAGGGTCCCATACTCCTGCCTATCACCGAAGTTGGGGAGCTGTGAGAAGCAACCGTGCTGGGACTGAGTTAAATCGGTTCATCACAGATAGCCTGCATATCCTCAAAGAGCCAACACATTACGGCTACCGTAATAGTTATCCTCTTGATATCGGTATATCACGTACCTTTGAACACGATGTACGCATCGAAGTCCTCGACGAACTGTCATCTAATCACAAACCTGTGCTCTTCTTAATAGGAGGAATACACATAGACAAACTCCTACAAGTAAAGAAGAAAACTGATTGGCAAACTTTCAGCAAGTGACACTGAAAAAATGATAGAAGAACTTACAAACGAAATAGTACAGGCAAAAGAGGACAACAAAGTCACAAATCTGACAAGGGTGACAAGTCCCTATGAACTCCTTAACGACATCAAAAAATTAATAAGGAAGAGGAATCGTGTCCGGAGAAGGGCTAGGAACCCAGGTGATCCTAGATCCTAGAACACCAATTCACGGCCCATACGGTATCATATTCGACAGTTCTGGTAAGGCGGAGGCCTTCGCAGATACTCTAGAACAGCAGTTCTGTGAATATTCATCTGATGAGAAGGGCCTTGGCGAACATGAAGATCACGTCAATCGGTTGGCCAATAGGCTCATGAGGTCAGTCATTACAGACTCCGACCAAATGCACAGCACCTGCCTTCAAGAGGTAAAAGACATCATACGAGTACTAAATAGACAGAAAGCACCGGGATTTGATTTAATATCAAATAGCATGGTGAAATGGCTCCCGGATAACATTCTTGACACTATAACAGCAACTATAAACGCAATTTTCCGCTTGCGAAAATACCTCAAAACATGGAAATCGGCAATTGTTATTGTTCTTCCAAAACCTGGTAAAAACCTCATGATTCCACAAAACTGGCGAACTATTAGCCTATTTCCTCTCTATCTGAAATAGTAGAGCGGGTGCTACTAAATCGACTGAGGTTGTTACCGAAAAAGAAATAGTTCCAGAAGAACAATTTTGCTTTAAGGCAGCACACTCCGCAGAACACCAGCTTACTAGGGTGGTTCAACACATTAGAATAGGGCTAAACCGCAGGAAATCAATAGGTTTGGTTATGTTTGTAACATCTAAAGCCTTCGATAAAGTCTGGCATGCAGGACTTATTTACAAAATGCATGAATTCCAAATGTCACTGCAGCTCATACAAATCATTGGCTCGTTTCTAAAAGCCAGATCATTTCATGTCAACATTGACAATCACCTCTCAACCAGGCGGCAAATTCAAGCTGGAGTCCCACAAGGATCACCCATCTCCCCCAAACTATATAATATTGTCGCGTGTTATTGGTTCGCGGCCTATAATTTTAACGTTCCGGGAAAGTGAAAACGCAATGTCTTTTAATTTAAGTTAAAAGAGTTTATTTAATTCAAGAAAATGCACAATAATCAGTTTAACACTTTCACTAATTTTAATTTTCCCTATTAAAATAAAATCTAACACTTGTCCATAAATTTCTTATCGCAATTGTCTTCTAAATCACTTCACTATTACGAAACACACTTCCTACACACTTTCGCAGTTCTTATCGCGGTCGAATGAATGATTCTTTCCCATTCATTCAGCTCGCCTTTATATAGGGTCTCTACCTATTCACCCATTTCTCGTACATGGGCGAATGTTCTACCGAGAGGTACCTGGTAGGTTCGAGCAAGTTCGTCACTTGCAGATGTTGATCATGCTTGTTGGGTTCGAGTAAATTCGTTTGTTGACGTTCTTAATGATGATGAAAACAATTGCGACAGTAGCTCGCAGAATTATTTGTACATCTAATTATTTGTACATGTAACACTGCCCCCACCTCAGTTCTTTTCGCCCCGAAAAGATGTGTCGCTATTTGTAGTCAATTCTCCCTGGGTGTAATATGGGGCAAGACGGTCCAGATGCACGATTTTCATTTTAGCTCTCGGCTTACGATGTTCCTGTATTCGGTATACGACGTCGTTGATTCGCTTTGTAACTCGGTACGGTCCCTCCCAATTATGTTGCAACTTTGGAGACCTACCCTTTCGCCGTTGCGGGTTATAAAGCCACACCAAGTCATCTTGCTGGAAGCCAGTAGAATTAGCCTTTAGATCATACCTGGTCTTCATGCGGTCAGTAGCCGATTCGAGGTGTTTTCGCACTGTCCGATGTATCTGGTTCAACCGTTGTCTTAGGTCACTTGCGTACTCCGAGATCGTTTGGGGTTTCTCAGGGGGTGTTCCGAACTTTATATCGGCTGGCAAACGAATAGTCTTTCCAAAAATGACTTTGGCTGGGGCTTGGCCCGTCGACGCATGTTCAGCGGCTCTATACGCCATTAAAAATAGTGGGATATGTCGGTCCCAGTCCCTTTGGTTCTCGTCAACCATCTTGGCAAGGTGTTTATTGAGCGTGCCGTTGAAACGTTCGACCATTCCATCGGATTGGGGATGCAGCGGTGTTGTCCTCGTTTTCCGTATTCCCAGCTGCTCGCACATTTCGCTAAAAACTAGTGACTCAAAGTTTCGGCCTTGATCCGAATGTAGTTCACAAGGCACGCCGTACCTGCTGACCCAATTTAACACTAGCTGTTCGGCTACAGTAGTTGCTTCCTGGTTGGGAATGGGGTAGACCTCGGGCCACTTGCTGAAATAATCAGCTACAACCAGCGTGTATCGATTTCCCCATTCAGATTCAGGAAAGGGTCCAGCGATGTCAACAGCAATCCTTTCGAATGGCACGCCTACGTTATAGGTTTGCATTTGTCCTCTCAGTCGTCGCTTTGGGCCTTTGACGGAAGCGCAAATTGTGCATCTGCGACACCAGTCCTCTACGTCTTCTCGAGCGTGGAGCCAGTAGAATCTTTCCCGCAATTTCGCTAAGGTTTTGTTAACACCAAGATGGCCTCCCGAGGATCCTTCATGCATTTCCTTTACCACATCGTGGATTCGGCTTTTGGGTAGTATAGTTTGCATCCTATAGGAGCTGCCATCCGCCGTTTCCCATTTCCGCTTGAGTACACCACCCTCCACCTGAAGGGAGTTCCATTGTGCCCAATAGCTTTTCAGGGTTGCGCCATGCGTTGAAACGTCCTTCCCCTCAGGTCGCCCAGTCGTCTCCTTCCATACGAGCAATGGTCCAATGTCTTCATCGGCTAGCTGGGCATTTCGAATCTCCTCCGATGACCAACCTTCATCGAATTCGGCCGTTATTACTCGCAGATCAACGAGCGGCTCCTTTTCCTCAACCCGCCGGCAATGCTTGCAGTTAGCTGGACATGGGTGACGAGATAGGGCGTCAGCATTTCCATGAACTCTGCCCTTGTGAAGCAGTTGGGGCCCCACTAGGTCTGGTCGGATCGTCGAGCGGGTTGCACAAGTGTCGTTTGTTAGGGTGCGATGTTCTTCATCAACTTGACCAGGAAGGCATCTGTCTGCTTCTCCACGATGTTGCCTTGGCACGGTGCTGGGTATGTCGAAACTCCTAGCCAACGTTCGCCCCCCGAAGTTGGCCCTTGCAGTTTGATGATCCATTCTAGGCTCCTGACACGGTCTGGATCTCCACCACCCTGGACAATAGCTCGGTCTTCTCCCCTTCTTGCAGTCTCTTTGCAGGTGCCCTTTTTCCCCGCAATTCCAGCATCTAGGCGCACCATTCACCTGCAGCTCTCGCTCAATCCCCACGCGCTCACACCTGCAATTATCTGCCACTACCTCACGAGCCCGGGCAGTGGTACGGGTCACATTTTTGGCTGCCTCAAAATTTAAACTATAAGCCAATGCATCCTTGACTGTAGTTTTTGAGCTAACCGCACGGCTTGTTGCAATTCCTTGTCCTTCAAGGCGCTGATGAATGCTTGTGCTGCTACGTCATTTCGATGTTCTGAGTCGTACGCTGGGTAAGCCAAAAGTACCAGTCGCTCAATGTCTTGTGCTAGCTGCTGCAAGGTTTCACCAGACTTCTGCATCCGATGTCGTAGCTGTGCCCGGTAAATCTGCCTCAGATGATCGTCTCTATAACGCATGTCCAGCGCATTCATTATAGCAGCCGGGTTTGAATGCAGCTCAACGGGGATAGTCTGCAAAAGCTCGGCAGCTGGGCCTCTTAGAGCAAGAATTAATGCAGTTGCTCGTTCCTGCTCATTCCAGTGATTTATCCTAGCGGCTGCTTCAAACTGGGTTTTGTAAATAGTCCAGACCGTTTGCCCATCGAATATTGGTGCTTGTACATTTCTAGATGAGCTTTGCGCTGCGGTTATAATTGGGGCTGGAGGGGCGGTTACTACTGCCTTTGCTGCTTCCAATTCCTTTTACATGTTTTCCATCTCATTGTTGATTCTCTCCTCGACCTGGCTGACCTTTTCCTCGACCTGGTAAACCTTTTCCTCGACCTGGTCAATCTTTTCCTCGACGCCTTTAATTTGCTTGTTGAGACTACGGAGCTCCGCTTTTATTTCGGTTGACTGTTTCTCCAGCTTCTGTGTGATGTCTGCCTTGATGTCTGCTTTGATTTCGATTGCTTGTTGGTCCAGCTTCGCTGATTGTTCGTTTAGCTTCGCAGCTAAACTGGATGTCTGTTCATTTAGCTGCGCTGATTGTTCGCTTAGCTTCGTTGATTGTTCATTTAACTTCGCAGCTAAACTGGATGTCTGTTCATTTAGCTGCGCTGATTGTTCGCTTAGCTTCGTTGATTGTTCATTTAACTTCGCAGCTAAACTGGATGTCTGTTCATTTAGCTGCGCTGATTGTTCATCTAGCTTCGCAGTCAGACTCGATGACATCAGCATTAACATTTGCATTAGCGCATTTTCTGGCTCCTTCGATTTTGGTGTTTCTACTTCTCCACCTTCTGCGCCTTTTTCCGCTTCTGAGAACTCACCCGAATCCAGATTCACGCCTTCCGACTCGATCGCGTCGCGCAAGCGTGCAATCAGTGTGGCCTTTGTACCTTGCGTAGCCAGATTTCGCTGTTCTAACTCTTCCTTGAGCTCCGACATGGTCAATTCATTGATTCTTAGATGCAAGTTTCGTGGCATTTTTATTGTATTGGCTTTTTGTTTTTTTTTTCAACAGTTTTTACGTTAGATTTCACAACTGTGCAGTTTAAAAATGTTTAAATGTTTTCACTTTTCGAAATTTTCTATCTCACTTCTCGACACCACTGTCGCGTGTTATTGGTTCGCGGCCTATAATTTTAACGTTCCGGGAAAGTGAAAACGCAATGTCTTTTAATTTAAGTTAAAAGAGTTTATTTAATTCAAGAAAATGCACAATAATCAGTTTAACACTTTCACTAATTTTAATTTTCCCTATTAAAATAAAATCTAACACTTGTCCATAAATTTCTTATCGCAATTGTCTTCTAAATCACTTCACTATTACGAAACACACTTCCTACACACTTTCGCAGTTCTTATCGCGGTCGAATGAATGATTCTTTCCCATTCATTCAGCTCGCCTTTATATAGGGTCTCTACCTATTCACCCATTTCTCGTACATGGGCGAATGTTCTACCGAGAGGTACCTGGTAGGTTCGAGCAAGTTCGTCACTTGCAGATATTGATCATGCTTGTTGGGTTCGAGTAAATTCGTTCGTTGACGTTCTTAATGATGATGAAAACAATTGCGACAGTAGCTCGCAGAATTATTTGTACATCTAATTATTTGTACATGTAACAATATCTTTTCTGCAGACATACCTCGGCTGCCTTTGAATGTTCATAAGTCCCTATTTGCCGACGATACCTGTATTTATTACTCATCTAGACAAGCAAGAGTCATCGCCACCAAACTGCAACTCTCCATAGACATACTTTTGGAGTATTTTGTCAAATGAAACATCAAGTTGAACACAGACAAGACCCAGGCATTATTTATAACTAGAAAAAGACAACAGCAACCGAAAACTCTGACTGTTGACGACAAAAAAATACCTAGGACTGACATTCAACAACAAACTTTCCTGGACCGACCACATACGTAACAAACAAGGACATTGCTATAATGTGTTATCCCAATTTTATCCACTCGTTAAGGCCAAAAAACTCAATTATAAGAACCGTCTGCTGATCTACAAACAAATAATGCGGCTGACGCTACTATATGATAGTAAAGCCTTCTACCGGACGACACGGACCAACAAAAAGGCACTACAATCCATGCAAAACAAAATCATCAGACAAATCTTCGGAATCACATGGTATGTTAGAAACACGGATATATACAAGGACTTCAGAATCGAACCTGTTCAAATATACGTACGCGTAAAAGCACTTAAAGTCTGTGTGGCCTAGTGGTTAGAGCATGAGCCCATAAGCCGAAGGTCCCAGGTTCAAATCTCGTTGGGAGCAACGTGATTTAGTTCAGGGGATTTTTCGGCCAGACTACGAGTGTTCACTCAATGATGATTTGTACTAATTTAATCAGATCATATCATAGCTCAGCAAGCACACGAGAGCATGGTACTGACCAAACCAACTTCCGAAAAAAATCAATACGGTCATGACAAGGAGATACTCTAACTTTCTCCAAGCGAAGGCCCGAGAGGGGCTGTAGTGCTACAAAGAAGAAGAAAAGCATTTAAACTGCTCGACACAGTAGGCCGATATCCTAACACTACCCTGGAAACCCTAAGATGTAAAGCACTCCAAAATATAATCTATCCAACTATCCGCGGCAGCTTTAAATACATATATTTTATAATAAACAAGAACAAAATGATATGATCTTGCTAATCACGGTGTGTGATAAATCGCAATAGGTCCAAGTAAAACGACTCCAATTCAAGTTGATAAAAACTGGAGAAGTGCTAATCGAGTCAAATCCAGAAATTCATTATTTGGGTTAGCTGGTGGACTCGAATCTCAGTTCTAAGCGGGTCTATCGCTGTCAGTCAATGTATGGCAACTGAAAGTAGACCTACGTCAACAAAAAGGTGACTAACACCGTACGGTCCAAAGTATGAAGTTGTGCGGTGCACTCAGCCAGGTGGCTGTCATAGGTATAGAAATAAGGAGTACTGCGGGTTGCATTTATATGCCCAGGGATCTATACTTGGTCCGGACCTGTGAAACGTGTCTTACGACGGGCTACTGAGACTTGAAATGCCAGATGAGTCGCGCTTGGTCGGCTATGCGGATGATGTTGCGGCTCTGGTCGCCGGACGCACCGTTGAACAAGCGCAACTTAGGCTAGGTATGCTAATGCGCCGAGTGAGGGACTGGATGACTGCTCGCGGGCTCAGTTTAGCACTGGAGAAAAATGAAGTGGTCATCTTGACAAAAAAGAGAATCCCTAGAGTAAGGATGATCAGTATTGGAGATATACAAATCGAATCGAAGCCAGCGGTGAAGTACCTGGGGCTACTGATCGACTCGAAGATGAGTTTCTCTGAGCAAATCAGGGCAACGGCTGAGAAGGCTGCTTCGGGAATATCGGCCCTGAGTCGACTTATGGCCAACGTAGGGGGACCCAGCCCATCAAGAAGACGCCTCTTGATGAGTGCTGTAGGGTCAGTGCTACTGTACGGAGCAGAGGTATGGGGCGACGCTCTCAGCAAGGAGGTATACCGAAAACGATTGGCACAGGTACAGAGAAGAGGAGCACTGACGATTGCATCTTCGTATCCAACAGTCTCCGACTCGGCGGTGAGAGTGATTGCAGGCGTGATACCTGTCGCCCTCCTTGCTAGAGAGTGCCGCGCTATTTACCTGCGCCGAAATGAGGATGCGAGGGAGATGGTTGTCCGCGAGGAGAGACAACGCTCGCTCAACGATTGGCAGCAGTCTTGGAGGAATTGCACGAAGGGAAGGTGGACTGCACGCCTCATCCCGGATGTGAGACCGTGGCTAAATCGAAGGCATGGTGAGACTGACTTCTATCTGATCCAGCTTTTGAGCGGGCACGGGTGTTTTCAGTCTTACCTGCACAAGATCGGCAAGTCACGGTCTTCCGATTGTCGGTTTTGCCCAGGAGAGGAGGAGAATGCCTGTCACACATTTTTTGCGTGTACCAAATGGGCCAGGCTGCGAAGGGAACTCTACAGGGAGACGGGAGAGCTCACCCCGGATAATATAGTTGCGGTGATGCTCGAATTGGTTGACAAATGGAACCAGGTGGCACATTATGCTCGGGCAGTCCTAAAAGATAAAAGTGACTCGCAGCAGCCGGAGGTGCTTGGGCTGAGGGATCGCTCTTCTGGCATTTCCCCTTCCCCTCTCCCCTCCCGCTAGGAAAGGCACTCCCCAGCTTGAAGGCGCCCCACGGCGTAACAAAACGAACCTGGCCCGAAGTAATGTGTCAAACGGTTCCAGGCTAGGTTCTAAGATTGACAGGGGAGGTGTTTAGTGGGTAGTCCAAGGGTATCCTCCATGGGAGTCCCACACTGCCAGACTCGGCGGGCGTAAATGCCTTCGCCTCCCTACCACAAAAAAAAAATATACCGAATAGTTTCAAAGTCTACGATGCATGCGATAGCAGAGTTTATAATCATTGTCATCTTTGCTGGCGAATACAATAAAACGTACTTGCATAGACATGAAGGCGATTAGGAAGCTGTGGCCCAGGATGAGAGATAGCCCACACTCAGCGAATGGCAGCAATTTTGGGTGAATGATCTTTATGGTGAATGATCTTTATGGTGCGTGGCTCATCAATAACCTGATGCAGTGACCCAATTGAAGTCATGGAGAGACTTATTTTCAGTTTGACCTGCAAATAGTTTTGATTGGAAGTTCGGTGTAGGGAAAGAGAACGGTGCATACCACACATTTTATTCAAAATGGAGATGGGGGGACAGGCAATGCAGCGACTTATGTAAGATAAGAGCTCCGGATAATCTATTTGCAGATATGCTCAGATCAATTGATAAATAGATCTATGGGGCATATCACAGTCGAGGTAGATTTTCTAGAGACGTCAAGGGAAGATAAGGGCCTCTTTCCTAATAGAGTTGTCATGTTTTTCAAGTGAAGATCAGAATTACTATTAAGTGGAAATCATAACAAGGAAAACTCTAAATGACAAAAATCTAAAGCCGGCAAATTTGGCAATGACCGCTGTGAGATAAATTTAAACGTGTGAAAAAAGTAATGAAAATATCCAGAAAATTTAAGCTAACGCTCCAGGACATTTTTAGCTGGTCACCAGAGAAAAATTAAGCGTTTTCGGAACCTGACAGATATTTGTGGTAGTATATAAATTTAGGGGTACGAAAAAGGGGCTAATATATTGAAGAATATTGAATTTTTGTTTTTAACATCCTTAATGAAGGTCAAGCTTTTGAAATATTTAATATTTTTGTTTTCTTTTTCTTTCTTGAAAAGTCATTGGGCCTTGCTTCTTTGAATGAGCAGACGCGTTTCGACTCCTTTGAGTCAGTTTCAGTTCTTTCGACATTATTGGTGATCACCGTGGAATATTTTTTGGCCATTTGTATTAATGGTGCATGTAGAAAATTTTCAGGAGAGTACAGAGTTAATTGCCGACAGGATCATAAATTATAAAATTTATATATGACAATTTAAGTGCTCTTATCTCAAGTGTTTTACTTGTTCTTATAGCCACCTTTCAAAAAGCAAGGCAAGCTTATTGATTATTTTTCTGTTTAATTTTATTTTATATGTAAAACTTTCTTGTGTTGTTCATGAATTTTTCTTTTATAAACATTTGAACTTTTGAGGCGATGTAATTTTTGTATGGTTTGTTTATGGTTTGGGGTTAAAGAAATGTATAATGTGATCTTAAGCACTGTAGATTATTTCTCAAAATTAACTATCCCTCTTTTCTTTTCCTGCCACTTTGTACGTTTTTTTATGTAGGTAGCCTGGAGCGGGCAGTGAGCCCTTTTGAAAGAGCATTTTCTCTCGGCCGACGCAAATTACGTAAATACATTTAGGACTCACAACTATGCTTGCTTGCAACAAAGAATATAATAATTGGACTAAAATATCGTCTAGAAGGAAAATATGAGAAAATGTGCACTAGAAAATTAGAAGAAAAATTAGAATATGTAGTACAACATATAAGTTTCCGTATACAAGCGAAGAAGAAGTTTGCAAACTGTGAACAGCATTCTTTTAGTTATGGTTACTGGCCCGAAATTCTATGCATACATTTTTTTAAATTTTATAAAAACTTGGGTAGCAAAAAGTACAACGAATGATAAAATAAATTGACACAATCAATAAATTCTTTCAATCAAATCACTTCTGTATCAGAAAATGCAAATCAACTTTTTCATAAACAAACAAAAAACCAATTAAATTATTTGTAACAGTTAAAAAGTATTAATCGACACAATTAATACCAACCAAATCAAATTAAACTAGCATGCCTGCAATAAATCCTGTAAATGACGCCATCGAATTACCCAAACCAAAAAAAGATGAAATTAAAATAACAGAGTTCCACTGTGCCAGTCATGATAATTTCGTATGAAATACGTAACATAATATTTTGATAGGAAATAGGAGAGATATAAAAATAAAACGAAATCAAATGCAAACATGTGTAAACGTCAGCAAAAATTTGTGTAAATTAATAGTTGAATGCTGAAATAACGAAAGCGGATATTGACAATAAAATTCTTAGTGTTGGCCGTTTATTATTGGAAAATTTTTGAATTTATTTATAGAGTATGTATTTATATGCTTTTATGGTATTACCAATTAAAAATTTCAGGTGTGGTAGATTTTTAATTATGCTAATTAGCATTTGAGATTGATTCAATGGGAATAAATTGTAATTAATTGATGCTTATTCTTAAATGGGCAATATATGAATTTAAATTAACGATCACGAAATTCGAGCTTTATATACTCGTATATACGTCATACTTAAAATTTCAACAGCCGATTATGAAATGCGCTAAATACCCAGAAGCAAAAAAATATCGAGTACAGGTGGAAAACAAAAAAAAAATGCAAGTAGGAGTATGAAATATGTGAGAGTTATGATTTAAATTTATTCGTAGTTTGACGCACATTGAATATGCTTCAATCAACGAATAATTTTAAATTTTGAAATGGTCAACATATCAAGAAGCTGACGCCACCTGAGAAGATGGTTCGGTTGTTATGACACCTAGCCGAATCACATGATTCTACTCACTCCGGAATTCCATTTTGAAAGGGACGTTTTTAAATGAGTAAAACGCAGATCCTTAACTCAATTCAACCGGATACGACCCCGTGAGGTAGGCCCAGTATGTCAACGCTCATATCTAGCTCTGAACATAATGAAAACCTAGAGTGTGCAGAATGATATACGCCTCAACCGCACTAATAGCCTTCACTAGACGATTTTCAAAATTGCCATTTTCCTCAATATTTTCAAAATCTTCCATTGTTTCGCCAAAATTCTTTTGTGCTTTTTATTTTCTGCGGTGTCAATCTATCCACCCAACGCATTAAGATCTATACGTGGCAAAGGGCATTAATTGCGCATAAATTAATGCAAAGAACATACTCAGCAACGCGCAGCATTTTTACTGCACGCCGTTGAAACTGAAGTTGACTAAAACAAATCGAAACGAGTTTTGACAAAGTCCAAATCAACAAGGCCCAAGGGGTTTCAAAAAAGAAAAAGAACCAATATTTACTTAATGAATGTCATGTTGATGGTGGGGGGGTATTTGTTTCATCAAAACTTTTTCAATAGAAACGGATTACGATAGAACAATAACAATTTCAGCGACACAGCGATGAAAGCTTAGAACAAATGACGAACAAATCATAATTTATCTGGATCTATCGCATGTTGTTACTGAATTCAATATTTATATAGTTTCCATATGATATTCGAACCCCAGAATTGTCGGGGTTTTTTACAAAAATAAAATAAAAGAATTATTAAATATAAGCATTCGCGGACAACGTAGCCGCAACAATCATGAGGACGCCTGACATTAAATTGCGCATAAGAGAGAATATTTGATGGCCTTATGAAAAAATAAAATCACTTGGCTTCAGTACATGCAGCCAGAGGAAACCAACATTAAGATCGACAAGATTGCAGCCGTCGAACACATTATTTCGAAAAAATCGTTTAAAGAAACCTCCAGGATAAATTATTGCGAATTTTGTTTTACTTTGTATGGTTTGGGTGAGGAGCTCCTATGCTCGCAAGGGACTGGACTACCAGCTAAACATCTCACATAGCCCCAAACGGTTTGACACATTACTTCGGGCCAGGTCTCGTTTTGCTATGTCGTGAGGCGCCTTCAAGCTGGTGGATCCCTCAACTGGCCGAAGAAGGAGGCAAAGGAATTGCCAGACAAGCGATCGTCGAGCCCCGATGTCCCTGGCTGACTGTTCGAACATAAATGTCGAGTTTTGGAACAGCAGTCAAGTGTTGACTGCGAAGAAAAACAGAGATGATATCCAAGAAATAGATAAAATCGCGGAATTTGTTTAGTATTTATAGTGCTTGAGATGCAATGATGAATAACAAGGACTTCAAGTACTCACAAGATAGTAAAGGGTTCTTTACAGACATTTTGTATATCAGGATCATTAAATATGCTTCGAATTCAAAATAACTCTTAAGTGGTGGCACCCTTAAAATAACTTGAACGATTCGACGATACACTGCGTGTAGGGGGTAGTAAACGAATTCTTTATTAAAAGTCTTGAAAAAAAATAGTCGGTGTTTCAGATTTTTTCACCTCTTTCATCAATCGCCTTTGATACGCACAAAAGTTTGGTTTATTTTTTTGCGATTGCATATGATTCGCTGGAGTGTTTTGGAAATCAAAAGATCATTAATTCAATGAAAATAGCGAAAATGAATTGCATGACTGTCGAAAAAGTAATTTCAAAATAGGTGAATATATTTGAGTTGGCAAAAAGAAAGGACAAGAATCACAACCGTATAAGCATACGAGTAAGAGTGCAATTAAGAGTTTGATTGGCCAAAATACATAGTTAACATTGCGATTGCATTAAACCAATTTTTTTTTTTTTTTGATTACCTCCATTCCCTACCACTCTCTCCATCACTCTTTCTTCGTCGCACAACGCTCGTGCGATCTGCATTCACATTACGTCGCTTGGTCCTTTGTGCCACCCAGACAATGTTTAACACATCGGTATAAGGGGGCACACAATATAATGTGAACTAGTCCTTTTCGTGAACATCTGGTCCAAAAAATCATGATCAGCTCTCAGAGATAAAAAAAAAATTCAATATCATACGACGCATTCAAAAAAAACTCTGAGTAACTGTCACTTCAGTATCTCGCCGATAGGGTCAAAAAAAAGAATTACAAGTAATTTTCATAAAACAACATCCAA
The DNA here is from genome assembly GCA_963969285.1 of Odontomyia ornata. Lineage (NCBI taxonomy): Eukaryota > Metazoa > Arthropoda > Insecta > Diptera > Stratiomyidae > Odontomyia > Odontomyia ornata. The sequence continues at coordinate 425,271,476 of OZ017739.1, read as the reverse complement.
TACTTTTTATTTATACATAGTTTACAGCTTCCGAATATCGCTCGTTTTTTCGTAGCAATGGAATGGAGTGAATATGCAATGAACGTTTTAATAGATAACTTTTTTATAACATTACATTCCCAAAAAAATTTTCCACATGATAGATTTTTTTCCTGTGCATGGAGAGTTCGAAAAGTACAAGTTATTAAATCCAATATTTTATTACAAGAGAGGACTCTTGTGATCCTTTCTTTCAAACTTTATCGCTTATTTTTATGTAGATGGCCCGCCACGAGAGGAAACTTCCTTCTGACAAAAACAAAAAAAAAAAAATACATTGACAGGATTAAGCGCTGGGTAGGCAACGCGATGGTCGGTATGCCCTGGTCAACCATCGCCAACAGGGAATACTGACTTAAAGAAACTCAAGTGGATTCGGAAGTATCTGGAAGAGTATGCGCAATATGCATAGAAAACGTCACAAAAATCTATTTCATATACTACTGTGACCAAAAAATAAGGTGACATTTGAATTTAAACTGCGCGCTTCGAAGAATTTGGAGAATTATTTTTTTTAAGTTGGTAGTACTGTCAGTGACATCTATGTCAAATTTACATGTCAAAATATTCATTAGTGTTTGAGATATGGATCACTAATTTCACATTGTTACCCTAAAACTTCAGCTTATTGACATGAAGCATTTTTGAGGTTCAAGGGATGCTAAAATAAAATGTAGTTCGCGTAGTATAGTGGTTAGAATACTCGCTGCATAAGCCGGAGTTCCCTGATTTGAATCCCGTTGGTTACTACGAAATTTTGTTTCAAGTTATTCTTCGGACAGACTATAAGCCCGTTTGGATATGATACGCAATGGTTTCAAATCAGAATGTATCGCTGATGTGTGGACGGACATACGGCCAAAGCGTAGTACTGACGATATCACCTTCTACAATGCCGGTACATCAAGATAATCAGCTACTCTAAGCCCCGGAAGGGGCTATAAGGCTAAAGCAATAAAATATAAAAATAAAATATTTTCTTGATTGTTGAGTCGAGATATCGTTTCTCAATTGGGAAAGAGGGTTGATCAGGTTCAATGTCACTAGTCACATCCAGTGCTTCAGCTAGGTAATCTTTAGTATAGAAAGTTTTGGCTAAGATAAATAGACCTAGGTAGGAAAACTCCAATTACGCCAATAGAAAGTGTCGAATTCTATGGAAAAGCATTAAATGAAAGTGAGGAAGTAGTACTTCAGGCAGGTGATGTGTGTGTCCTGGTAAGGTTGACCGTGATGGTACTTTAATCATAGAGAACAGAATTCAATTGAATGGAGCTTCTGAGAGCTTCTGAGAGCTTCCTTGATATCTTGTATCTTCTTCCCGAAGACTTTCTGAAGACTAAACCAGGCAATGTGTGCTGTAGTGATCACCCAACTGCAGATCTGATCTGATACAGACAATAGACAGCTTGTCAGCATTTTCTCAAGTTTTGATACAGGGTTATCCATTTCATAGTTGGGAAAGTATAACCCTGCCATTTGACATCTGTCAGAATTAAATGTCATTAAAAGCGTGTTTTTTAGCTGAAGGTGTGCCATTTAGAAATATGGATTGTTTAACAGTCGAAGAATGCGTTAAAATTATTAAATTTTATTATAAAATGGTGATTCTGCTGCTTCAACATTTAGGGCTTTACGAGCCGATTACGGTCGACATAATCGAACTACACAGCAAACAATTTCGAACACAGTGAGAAAATTTGAAGAGAATGGATCGGTTATTGATATTGCAAGGCTTGTGCATCATCGCAACATTCGTTCTGCTGAAAATATCGCTGTCCTTGCTCAAAGTGTGGAGGAAGACCCGAATTCGTCGATTCTTCGACGTGCTCAACATTTGGGCTTGTCTGACGGCTCATTGTGGCGGATTTTGCATTTGGATTTGCATCTCCATCCATACAAAATCCAACTCACTCAAGAACTTAAGCCTCAAGACCATACCCAACGCAGAATGTATGCAAATTGGGTGATTGAACAACAAGCCATTGAGAACGATTTTTCGAACAAAATTTTCTTTAGTGATGAGGCTCATTTTTCGCTCAGTGGTTACGTAAATAAACAGAATTGCAGCATATGGGGCTCTCAAAATCCTCAGGTGATCGCAGAAAGGCCCTTGCATCCGGAAAAAGTGACCGTTTGGGGTGCATTATGGCCAAGTAGTGTTATTGGCCCGTATTTTTTTGAAAACGATCAAGGAAGAGCCATTACAGTCGATTCTGACCGCTATGGATGGATGTTAACCAATTATTTTTTGAGAGAATTTGAAGATTATGATCTGGAGAACATGTGGTTGCAACAGGACGGAGCCACAGGCTAATCGAGCACTTTTGCAAGAGAAATTTCCAGGACGCGTAATTTCGAGATTCAGTGATGCCAATTGGCCCGCAAGATCCTGCAACCTAACACCTTTGGATTTCTTTTTATGGGCCTATGCGAAAGATCGTGTTTACGCGAACAATCCTCAGAATCTTGAGCAATTGAAACCCAATATTCGTGAAGTTATGGCCGAGATATTGCCAGAAATGTGCCGAAAAGTCATTGAAAATCACCTCAAGAGGATTGAGGCTTGTATGAGGTCCCGTGGAAGATATTTGAATGATGTTGTGTTTCACGTATAATGACAAGGCTCAATCTTTACATTGGATAAAAAATTTCGTTTCTATCTGAATATTTTATGTGTTTTCTTGAGCTTTACTTTCCCAAGCATAAAATGGATAAACCTATATATTCATAAAAGGGCTTCTGTCTTCGCTCAACGACTTTTGACAGTACTTTATGTGTACTCCAAAAGCAATCCCTCTGTAATTTTCACAGCGCAGCATGTCTGTCTTTTTATGTAAGAAGCTTATGATGCTTTTTCGTCAGTCATCTGGTAGCTGCTCCTTTGCCCATATTAACCGATGATATGTAATATGTGCACATTATTCATCCAAATTTACTGTATTGCTCTCAAAGTAGGCCCATTCCGAAATAATACCCATACGCCAATACATAACCCACCCCAAAGTACTCGACTCTCTTTTATGTGGTCTATCGACTGAAAATGAATGCGTTTAAGCGGTAATCTGAGTTTTTGAAAAAAAAGAGTCAGCCAGAGTCATATCAGGCAAGTACCTTGGCTATTCGATAAGATTTGTAGTAAATCTAAGCGGTCGAACAGCTCCGTGGTGATTGGTAGTAACTTTTCGTAATGGGAAAAGTTGATCAACTCGTTGAAACTGCTTCGTTTGTTGTTTACTATTCTATAGGCAACTAAACCCGTTAGTTAGTTAGTTCCATGCAGGAATGAGCGGTTCATTTCAGTCAATTTAACATCTATATGCTTGACATTCCCCTTGTAATGCAACGACTATCATTGGTTGCTTTTTGTTCAATGTTTGCGTTTGTCTCAAGCCTCTGTTCGTGTAACTATAACGCGTCAAATATTTTGTATTACTGTTAAAGTAGCTTGATTGACACACAATAGGAAATTTCTAAAAACAACAAAAATTGATCCGAATGTCTTGTAGAGTGCGCATGATAAATGTGTTAAGAGTGCAGCTTCGTGGCGTGACAAAGAATCTGCCCCATATAATCCCACTAATAGCTAGTCGACCAGCACGCGTATGCGATCGCAAAGCTCGGCTTTTTTTATAGTTCACTGATGCTTATGGCTGACCATCGGCACCAGCGGACTTCGAATACTAGAAAATCACTACCATTATTTGAGTTTTTTGTCCGGAACTCGTTTACAATGATAACCTTGCGAGATGCTGCGTTATTGTTTTACAAAATTCATGAGTATTATTTCTACAAATCTGGTCTTTTTCGACAAATCTGCTCTCTCAAACGCCGCATAAGCTCAGCAAATATCTTGGTTTGCTATCTAAGCTTCTTCGAAAAAAAACTGTCAAAAGCACCTATACTTTTGATCGACTTTGACGTGCTTTTTCTGGGTTCGGCGCAGTTGGAAGGCACCATTCTGAAGATTGTTAGCTGGTTTGCATGTAAAACCCATGTCGTGTAGGAACTGACGGACTCGTTCTGTCACGCCTTCAGCGAACTTTACGCGATTGAGTTTTTTTTAGAAAACTCAGGTCTTTCGGCACTAGTCGAGTGGCAACGCGTTTCATGCCCAAAACAATCGTTTATGATGTTATGAATTGATTTGTCACACACAGAAATTTCAGCAGCTACCTCTCTCAAACTTATACAACGAATTTCAGCCAACATTTCTATTATTTAGCGATGTCAGGTTCAGTTGAAGACGTTAATGGCCGACCATAGCGAGGCACAGTTCCAGAACATTGGAGCCTATAGATATTCTGGAAGACGTTCCCTTGCCCCACCAACTCTCCACCATCAAGACCCAAAAGAATAACAAAGCGCCAGCCATCGATGAGATTTCAGAATGGCTCATTAAATACGCTGGCAGCGGTAACAAGAACAAATGCCGAGTGAGTGGAGCCAATCAATTATATTTCCTATCCACAAAAAAGGTGACAAACTACAGTACGAAAACTTTAGAGGCATATCAATACTTAGTAAATATTTTCAAAGATCATAGAAAATAAAATCGAATCACACGGCAGCAGTATTATTGAGGAGTATCAATGTGTTTTTACAGCAGGTAGATCGACAATAGAACAATCGTTTACAGTCAAGCAGGTATTTGAGAAATGCTGGAAGTTCAACATAAACATACGCCAAATTTTCCTTGACTGTAAGCAAGCATATACAATAGTATAGATCGTAACGTACTGTACAAAATAATACTTTGCATTAGTCAATAACCAACTCATTGATGCCTTTGAAATAAATATTGGGCTACAGCAGGGAGATGGGCTGGCCCCATGGCTATTCAATTAGGCTATGGCATACGTCAAAAGAAAGCTACCTATCGATGCAAGAGGTACGTTATCATACATATCGAAACTGGTCGCCTATCCGGACGACATCAAAATTTTGCCATGGTAGCTAACTTTTTCTGAAACTCGACAGTGAAGCAAAACTAGTAGGGCTACAAGCCATTCAAAATAATACAAAATTCAAGACGCAATGGAGATAAATATATCTCAAATACGCAGAATATCACACTCACAGGTAATGAATGAGACGAAATACACCAAAGAATACAGCTCGCACAAAAAATATTTTCTTCCGTTTTACCGATCTTGAAAACCAACTGCATATACAGGAAAACCAAGATCCAGGTATCTGTGATAAGACCTGTGCTATTCTATGAGTGTGAAACATGGAACCTAATCCAAGCATCCGCAAACATATAGAAGACAGTTGTGTAAACTTAGCGATAAAAAGAATTTCGGCAATCCCTTTAAGCTAGCTTTTTAATTGATCGATTCCCAGTACTTTTTTGACAGAATGCTTATCAATACGTCTTTAAAGAGGACATTTTAGCGATAATATTGGAGCAAAGATTCGTGCTCAAGAGCTTCACTTTTCAGAGGTTCTGAAGGAGTCTTTCAGGGCTTTTGAATATCTAAGATATTCCTTGATGCCTATGATTATAAGCTTACACCTGATTAGACAGAAAGCACCTAACCTCACTTGCACACTAAAAGGACACTTTAAAAATTTGGGTCTTAAGGAGAACGAGGAGTGCAAGTTCTGCAACTATACGGATGAACCACCAGAACATTTTCTGAGAAGCTGCGTAGCGCTGTCTCGTAGGAGAAGAGACAATTTAGGAGTGTACTGCCTGGTCAAGAAATAGTTGAGGCGCATGGAGGCAAATAAAATCATCAATTTTCGAAAGAGAACCGAGGTGGTAGAACTTCTCTATGCACACAGAATGAATGAGGCATAATAAATCTGGAAAGATCGAAGCGCGTAATACCCAGATATTATAATCTATAATCTTCAATGTCGGCTCGATGGAATCGTGCAGAAGTAAAATCGTTGCATCTTAGCTGATGCGACCCATAATTAAGTTGTCCGATTTTGAAAAAGAGGGTATGTAGTTCAACATAGTTAGTCATGGTAGACGTGTAGTGACTCTTGGGGTTTGAAAAAATGAAATATAATGTACGAGTAAAATATGCCAATGGGAGGAAGGAAGCATCATGATTAAATAATCAAGTCTAGTTGAAACGAAAAAATTTCGTGGTTGGAGTTTCAAAAAAGTCACGCGAAACGCGATATTCCTAGCAAAGTACATTGCAACATGTAGGGATATAGAAGTGAAAGTTTTGTTACGTTGGGAAATCAAAAGAAGCACCTGAAGGCGAATAGTTTGCTTGCAGTTCCCTTTGTTAGTTAAAGCCGAAGTACACTTACCAAAATGCATGAGAATGCAAGCTATCGTCAAAGACCAAATGGGGAACACTTTCGAATAAGTGTTGTATTTAGAGCAAAAAGTAGCGACTTTTGAAAAGTATTCATCGCTAAGCTTACTGTTAACAGCAATTTGTTGCTGCAAATACGAAAGAGTGAAAACAAAAGAAACTGTTTGTTGATTATGTGGGTGGCACAGTTTTCATAATATCACTATATTGGTATATATTAAGTTAATGAGCATTATTTGTTTGTTTTAATTTATTATTCATTTATGGAATTCAGATTTCCTATTATTGAATTATGAAAACAAATATTTTATCTTACGAGTATCTCCAAATGTTACAACCTTTCCTTTTGCTCCCTTATTTTTGCGCCAACCCCAACAAGACTGAGCGCAAATTTCCTCAATATGTGGAGTGGCAATGCTTCCTCATACAGGCCCAAAAGCTGAAGCATGACGTCACAATGCAAACCGGGTTTTTAGACCTATTGACCTGTTCTTTTGGACCAATTGATCAGCTTTTGACAGTTCCCGCTGTGACGTCGTGCTCGTTAATTGCTTTCCTTGTGGGCCTGAGTAAGTAAGCGTTGGCAGTGAACATAAGGGACTCCATACCATCTTAAAATGTCAGGGACTGCAATGAAGGGTTTCAATACAATAATTGAAAAAAAAAACTTCCTAAATGTTAGCATTTATGTGAAAGACTAAAAGGTCAATCAAATGTCGTAAGCTCTGTGGAATGTACCAAATATTTTAGGAGCAACGTATCATGACCTATCCAAATTTTTTCACTTGCAATCAAGTTTATAATCTCTAATAAGGGACAATGTAGGAATCAATTCCATGAAGAACTCTTAAATGTTGGCCATAGGGTAGGTACTCGTATGTGATCACTTTGAAAGAAAAACGAAATTAAACTTTTCTAATTATTATAACATCAGTTCAGTTCAGTTCAAAATAAATTAAAAAAATGTACAATGAAACAAAACATAAGAAAAATATTCTATTGATTACCAAAACGTTTCAAACCTACATATTTGAATATTAATGAAAATCACCGTTCACATTCAATCATTATACATTCCATTTGTTCCGGCAATAGGAAATAAATACGTCTAAATGGAATCCATTAAGCAGCATTTTTTTGGATGGCAACAGCACGTGTTGTTTAATATGTATACAAAATGTACATTTATTGATTTATATTCCTATTATATAATATTAAAACACGTGTAAGATTGCTACAGGATTGACCTTCAAAGCGGTCACAGTGCGACATAAGTAGACAATCAAAACGAATTTTTGATTGAATGATTTACTACGATTTAGTTTATTATTTATTTATAATTGAAGAGAAAAATTCACAGTAGATTAAGGAATACGTGGTTAGTTCGAGTTCCCAACCGTTTACCAAAGAGATTAAGAAAGATTGACACATTCACGTGAAGTAAAAGATGTATCTTTCTTGACTTGTTTTATCTTTTATTTGCATATTTACAACTGTTGGGAATCGTTAGGGTTTAAAAGGCAGGAATAAATAAATGAGAGGGTAAATGGATGGGGATAAACGTATATGACTTACAAGACCTTGAATATTTTATTATTTCCAAGTAAATTAGGGTGGAATCTTCCGTATTTCCCGACTCATATTCAGATTTAATGATCGTTATTACTTCAATCGATTGACATGATATACTTTCCATATCAATGGAAATATATCCTTCAATTCCTCAGATTGGAGGTTTAGCGGGAAAAATTTCCATGGTAGGCAAATTCGTTACAGGGTATTTTGCATTACTATATATGTATTTCTTGGAAATAAATACCAATTATCTGACATTTTTTGAAATCTATAAATTGTATAAAAGTTTCGACAATTTGAAGAATGTCTTTCAAGGTTTACTTAAAATAATTACTCACAGCTTTTAACTACGTAGCTAAATTGTTAATGCTTATTTCTTACCTGCAAAGAAAAGAAAAAGAGATTAGTATAATGCAGTTTCAACTAAATCTCTGTAATTGTATTCTTCTCAGTGCTTGCTTGTTAAGCACTGGTTAATTGCATTAAGTCTGGGCAAGTTTGTTCCAGCGATTCTTCCAACAGAAGTAATCTCATGTCAATCAAATAAGATTATAAGCATATTGTTACATGTCCACACAATTTAGCGAACTACAGTTGCAATTATTGTCGCAACTGTTAATAACATATGATCAACAAGAAGCAGCCAAGAATAGTAAGCGAGTGACGTCGAAAGCATGTACTCGAAAGCACAAGAATGGACCAAGTACATCCATGACCAATATCTGAAAGTAAACAAGTGACATCATTGCGGGTATTCAAAATTTCTCGAATACCCCAGGGAGTTCTCGTCAGAACATTTGCCAATATACGAAAAATGACTAGAGACCCTATTTAAAGCCGGGCTGAATGAATGGGGGAAAGAGTAGTAGAGTAATGAATTGACCATGTCCCAGCTTAAGGTAGAAACAGAAACACCAAAATCAAAGGAAGCAGAAAATGCGCTGATGCAAATGTTGATGCGGATGCAGCAAGACCAGCGACTACAGTCATCGAGTTTATCTGCGAAGTTAAATGAGCAACCATCAAAGCTATACCAGAAGCTGGACCAAAAGCATTCGAAATCAAGGGCGACATCGCACGGAAGCTGGAGAGGAGCAATCAACGTAGCTAGACCAACAGGCAATCGACCTCAAGGTAGATTTGCAAAAACAGGCGGCCAAAATTAAAGCGGAGCTCGGTAGTCTGAACAACCAAATGAAATGCGTCGATGAAAAGGTTTACCAGGTCGAGGAGAAGGTCAGCCACGTCGAGGAATCAACCATAACATGGAAAAAATTAAAAAGGAATTGGATGCAGCGAGGGCAACAGTAGCCACCTCACCAGCCCCGCTTATAATTGCAGCGCAAAACGGATCCATAAATGTGGAAGCACCAATATTCGATGGGCAAACGATCTGGAGTATTGACAAAACCCAAATTGAAGCCACCGCTAGGACAAATCACTGGAATGAGCAACTGCATTAATTCTTGCTCTAAGAGGCACAGCTGGTGAGCTTTTGCCGAACATCCCCATTGTGTTGCACTCAAATTCGGCTGTTATAATGAATGCGCTTTACAAGCGTTATGGAGATGATCATCTGAAGCAGATTTATCGATCACAGCTACGGCATCGGATGCAGAAGTCTGGCGAAACCCTACAGCCGTTAGCCCAAGCCATTGAGCGACTGGCATTTTTGGCTTACCCAGCTTACGACCCGGAACATCGAGATGACGCAGCAACAGAAACATTCATCAGCGCACTAAGGGACCAGGGATTGCAACAAGCCGTGCGTCTAGCTCAAAAGCAAACAGTTAAGGATGCACTGGTTTATAGTCTGAACTTTGAGGCAACGAAAAATGTGACTTGAGCTGCAGGTAAATGGTGCGCATAGAGCTGGAATTGCGGAGAGAAGGGGTACCTGCAAACAGACTGCAAGACGCGAAGAAAGCCGAGCTATTGTCCAGGGGGGAGGAGGGCCAGACTGAGTCAGGAGCCCAGAATGGAAGCCCTTCAAACTGAGGAGGCCAACTTCGTGGGGCAGAGGTTGGCTAGGAGGAACGACGTCCCCATCACCACCATCAACCTGTTAAGACTACATCGGCGGGGAGAAGCAGACTTATGCCTTCCGGGTCAAGTTGACGGAGAGCGTTGCACCATAACAATCAACACTGGTGCAACCCGATTGATTAGCCGACCAGACCTTATGAGGCAACAACTAATTCACAAAGGCAGGAGTTACGGGATAAACTGCACTTTTCCATGGAGAGGTCAACCTCCAGAGACAGTTGGGAGACCTTGCGTTCCGACATAATTTTCTGGTTGTGAACATTATGGATGACTGCATTCTCGGAATGGATTTTCTGCGACTACATGGGATGACGTTGGATTTCAGTAAACGGTTTTTGAAATGGGGGAATTTCGAAGTGTTGCTGGAGGATCCCAGCGTCCAAATTCCCAAGATGAATGTGGTAGTATGTGCCGACACTGATGTACCGAAATCTTCTGAGAACATTGTATGGACGAAGCTTGATGGTCATTGTGGAGACCACCGATCTCATCTGATAGAGTAAACGAAGACGTCGGCCTTGTGCAGCTTGATTGTAGGAAGAAGCATTGTAAGATTTATTAGGAACTGACACATGCCGGTTAGAGTCCTTAACACCGCAGACAACCACAAGCATCAAAGCGGGAGAAGTTATCGGCGGTTGCCAGCTGGTTTCTACCATCATCTCTCTAAAAGCGACTCGGGACCATCGTTGGAAAAGGTGGCAAGACACAGGCAAAGCCCAGGATTTCACATCTGCAATATTAAAGCAGACCAAATCGGCAGTGCTGCTATTCAAGCAAGCCACTGCTCTGGCCACCAAGCACAGTCAAGTAAGGCCTAACCTGGAAGACCTGCTTGATGTACCTTGGTGACATCATTGTTATCGGGAGAACGTTCGAAGAGCACGTGCGGAACTTAGAAGAGGTGTTCTTCCGATTGCGACTGGCGAATTTGAAATTTAGTCCCGACAAATGTACCCTTTTTGCAGCTGAAGTAAAATACCTGGGATACATTGTATTCGCCAAAGGGGTCAAAACAGACCCTGAGAAATTTGACGTCGTGAAAAGCTGGCCAACACCAAACAACAAGCGCCAACTACGAAGTTTTCTGGGTCTGGCGATCTACTATCGAAGATTTGTCAAAGACTTTGCTAAAAAAAGCTAAGTGTCTCCATCAGCTAACCGAGAAAAATCGTCTGTATGTCTAAAATGAACAATGCCAGGCAGCCTTTGAGACCTTGAAGGAGAAGCTGTGTGAATCACCCGTGCTGGCATAACCAAAACCCGGAAAAATATTTGTAGTTAGACACCGATGCGAGCAAAGACGGTATTGGAGCTGTACTCTCCCAGCAGATCAATGGCAAAGAAAGAGTCCTCTCGTATTACAGTCGACTTCTCTCAAAAAGGGAGAGGAACTACTGCTTGACCAGGATGAAGCTATTGGCTATAATAGGAGCCACCAAGCAGTTCCACAAGTTAATATTTGGCCAAAAATTTGTTCTTCAAACAGACCATGCTCGCTGAGATGGCTGCTTAACTTCAAAAACCCCGAGGGACAAGTTGCAAGATGGAAAGAAAGATTGCGGTCATACGACTACGGAATTGTTCATCGGAAGCGCGGAGTTCATGTAAATGCTGACGCCCTATCTCGTCGTCCATCTCCAGCTAACTGCAAGCATTGGAGACGTATTGAGGAAAAGGAGCCGAGCGTTGATCTGCGAGTGATAACGGCCGAATTAGATGAAGGTTTGTCATTGGAGGAGATTCAAAATGCCCAGCTAGCCGATGCAGACATCGGCCCATTGCTCGTATGGAAGGAGACAACTGGGCGACCTGAGTGGAAGTACGTTTCGATGAAAGGCGCAACCCTGAAAAGTTATTGGGCACAATGGAACTCCCTTCAGGTGGAGGGTGGCATACTCAAGTGGAAATGGGAAACGGCGGATGGCAGCTTCTATAGGATGCAAACAATACTTCCCAAATGCCGAATCCACGATGTGGTTAAGGAAATCCTCGAAGGATCCTCGCGAAGCCACCTTGGTGTTAACAAGACCTTAGCGAAATTGCGGGGAAAATTTTACTGGCTCCACGCTCGAGAAGACGTGGAGGACTGGTGTCGTAGATGCACAATTTGCGCTTCCGTCAAAGGTCCAAAGCGACGACTGAGAGAATAAATGCAAACCTATAACATGGGGGTACCATTTGAAAGGATTGCTGTTGATATCGCAGGAACCTTTCCTGAATCCGAATCAAGAAATCGATACACGCTGGTTGTGGCCGATTATTTCAGCAAGTGGCCCGAGGTCTACCCTATTCCCAACCAGGAAGCAACTACTGTAGCCGAACAGCTAGTGTTAAATTAGGTCAGCAGGTACGGCGTACCTTGTGGACCACATTCGGATCAAGGCGGAAACTTTGAGTTACTAGTTTTTGGCGAAATGTGCGAGCTGCTGGGAATACGGAAATTGAGGAACCACCGCTGCATCTCCAATCCGATGGAATGGTCGAACGTTTCAACGGCACACTCAATAAACACCTGGTCAAGATGATTGGCGAGAACGAAAGGGACTGGGACCGGCACATCCCATTATTCTTGATGGCTTATAGAGCTGCCGAACATACATCGGCGGGCCAAGCCCCAGCCAAAGTCATTTTTGGAAAGACTTTTCGTCTGCTGGATGATATAAAGTTCGGAACACCCTCTGAGAAAATCCGAACGATCTCGGAGTACGCAAGTGAGCTGCTGGAGGAGAGAAGCCTCACACTGGAAGGCGCCTCGCAGCGTATTGAAACGAGACCTGACCCAAAGTAATTGTGTCAAATGGTTCCAGGCTAGATTCTCAAGTTGATAGGAGAGATGTTCAGCATATATTCCAGTTGCTCGCGAGCATGGGAGCCCCACATTTTATGCGTAAATGGCATTCACCACCCAACCACAAAAAACGTAAGATGCACCCCGAGGTCGAAATCTATGAGTCAATAGTAAACTCGACTGAAAGAGATTTATCATTATGTATCATTAAATGGATCATCTAAAAAGTAATTTTTTTTTTTTAAATTTTTAAATGATACTTATCTTTATTCAAAATCAATTTTTAACAAGTAAATACTGCCCATTATTATATTAGCTATGACCATTTGCCATTTTTAGGTGGTTTCATAATTCCATCGGCGTAGAGCTGCTTTGTTTTACCGATGAAAAACTTGACGACATCGTTTTTGGCTGCTGTTTCGTCGGCCATTTTTATCCATCAAGAATGTTTTGCAGAGCCCGAAACAAATGCAAGTTTGCAAGTATGTGCAGCGAAATTTTCCAATCAAGTTCAGTCAATTTGTGACCAAATTATCGAAAATGTTCTTGGCCTTACGTTGTCGTAAGGGAACACAACACACTTTCTATTGATCAATCGTGGCTAATTTTAAATTGTCCGGTGCAATCTGGTCAATTATTGACAGTAGTTTTCTGAATTGACCATTTGATCATATTGCAGAATTTCACAGTAGACAATTCCTTTCCAGTTTCACCATACACACACAAACATCACCTTATTAACCGTCAATCCGGGCTTTGCAGTCATTTTTGATGGTTTACTGAAAATCCATGACCTGTTGAATTTGACGTTTTCATATTTAACCCACTTTTCAGCACCCATTGCTTGAGAAACGTGTTAATTTCATCACTGAAACCGACATGGTGCATTAAATTTTTTGCAGTCAACTCATGTGCACCCAAACGTCGAGTGTTTTTGAGAAGTCAACCTTTTTCAAATTTGATGCCCACTTTGTCAGCGAAACCTTGACAGTTTGCATGTCGATCTACTTCGATCAGTTGCAAAATTTTATCGGATTTTGCAGTGAGAGGCCAACCGGATTGAGGCGAATCTTCAGAATTGAGATTACCACAACAGAAACGTTCAAACGAATTTATTCACCGCAAACAGCGAAAATGTCTTTGCATTTTTATGATGCGTGTGACCTTTTCTAGAGTGGGAAAGCGTTAAATGACGTGTTTCTTGAGAAATTTCACTCATTTTCAAACGTTTATAACTTTTAACCAATACAACGAATTACAAAACTGTCAAAAAAGAAATTGTAGCGTAAGCCACCTTATGTGTTAGATTGACTCAATCGAATTAGTGGTTACCGATGCATCGCCATCAACGTCATCTACTGTCAAAAATAGGAAATCACTTTTTAGATGACCCATTCACCTGTACACTCCCATGAATCTCCGCTGGTCTGATGTTCGACACTTTACAGATAAGGAGCTGATCTTCGCCGTACCTAGATTGAAGAGCCTGGAGGCTCCGGAGCTAGAAGCAGTCCCATCGTGCCACTTCATGAACTAGTGCAGTCAATTGTAACATTTAGCAAATTTATACGAGGCTCGACTTTTAGGCATAAAAAAGGAAAACGAGAGCCATGCGGGAGAGCTTGTTGAAGGGTTAATCGAGCTTCGGCTGCTGTCAGAGACATTATGGGTATTGGAAAGGGCACTTCACAATTGATACCATTTCAAGAGTTGCTGAAGCAGTTCTAACTGTTGATATGCTATAGTACTAGTTTTATTGTTTAGCTGGTAACACTAGACAGGTAAATACTTTGAATTCAGTGAGTTGTAGCGACATATTTCTGGGACCTCGACAGAAGTTCTGCATGCCCCATAGACTAATGAAAGCTTTGCAATACCAAGAACAGTGTTCGAAAGCAACTTAGAAAGGAGCCACGATTAAGCTGCAGTAGAGGCAACGCGCACAAACAATCAAAAGGCGGCAGCAACGCTTAACTGCAAGTGCTTCCGGTCATTGGACGACAAGCAATGCTGAAATTTTGTACCTTAGGTCACCTGGAACATGAAGAGATGATTTTTACCTTCCTAAGCATCTAACGGATAACTTAGTTAGTAGTATGAGTTATCTCGACGCTCTTACATATTGATCGGTAGCTAACATTTTATGCAGCAAGAAGCTACTCCAAAGTAATAAACCTGTTCCAGGATGCATGTTGATTTACATTGGCTAATATAACATAAAGGAGATTCCACTCCGAATAGTATCTAAGTCCCGATTGAGCTCTGGGAAAGTTTTTATTGGGTTCGAGGCTTATTTATCAGGACTGTGACAAGTCTGAGTAGCGTCCGGTATTTTCGATCTCCATTATACCACAGAAAAAAAAACGTTTTTAATTAAAAGTTTAAAAACTTGGCTTTTACAAGTATTTCAAAATTAATTTACAAAAATAGCAGAAAGCATAGCCTCTGTTCAATATTTATTTTTCGCATTCTATTCTTCGAGTTTTTATGTAAATATACTCGTACACTGTCTTTCTACTCATTCGCTCATCTTTAAGATCTGTAATGTAAGTTATCTCGCAAAGTAGTAGAACTTCAAACTATCAAAGTTTTTTAAGTTTTGAAACTGTAGCCTTGCGATAGGGATGGGAAAACCGTCACCGGTCAAACCGAAAACTGACTTTTTGGTTAAAAAAACCGGGGTTTTCCTCCCGGTTTAAACCAATTTTTTCTTTCAAATTCAAGAACCGGATACAAATTAATACAAAAAACCGGAAACAGCTTTTCGCCATCTCTACCTAGGCAGCGTTAATAAGCGCAGTCACTAGAGCAAAGCAAATTTCTACGTTTGATTGGTTCATGGTATTAGTTGTTTGTTTCGTTTCAATGCAGAGGACTTCACTCGGAGTGCGAAGTGAAGCTAGGACATTTACACAATAAATGCAAAATGTTTGGTGATTGATCTGATAAAGTATAAAGATACTGGAAATTAATCAAAGCTTAACAGTAAGCTGTCGGCTTGGATTTCAATACGTTAGTCTCTTATTTTCAACGAAAAGATTAAGTATGCTGCAGTTCATTTTGATTTAAATAATTTTGTGAGTAAAAAATCGAAATACCATTTATACCTTAGGATAATCAATGAGCATGAAAATGTACACATAATTTTGATTGGAGTTTTTTCATTTAAAACATTTGCTAAGGAAAAAACCGAAATACCGATTCCTATAAAACCGGTTTTTTGGCTGTAAAAAACCGCCCGGTTAAACCAAACATTTTTTTTCTTTACCAAAAACCTTACAAATGGCGCAATGTCAAAATTATCTTCAAGAGGTTTTAATCATCCCTCCATGTTTTTTAGAGAGATTAATGATTGATACTTCATATAAGATCTTAACGATACCTTTCCAAAATAGTTAATAGTTAATCATAGGTATTTGAAAAAAATATAGATATAGAATGCAGTTACTTTGTCATCTTCCAGCATTTACTTATGGTCTTCAAATTTGGGCCACTGAATAAATACACTTAGATGGCATGTTTCCCATTTCGCTTAAATCGACTACGCGTATTTGGATGTTATAAATTGACTTGCTTTGGTCGTTTAGTTCTCGTTTAAAATAAGTTTTTATATGGGACCGCGAAGTTTCAACGAGTTTAAGGACACCGACTCAATTGACCCAATTAAGCAATTGGTGCGGACTATCAAGTTCAAGTGTGTTTCGAAAATGGACTGGACCCAGAAAAATAGGGTGTTAAATTAACAGGCAATAGTTTGGGGGGGGGGGGATCAGTTCACACTCATACATTTTTTGCTCCAAAAAACTACAAAACGTGTTTTGCAAGCCGAAGAAAAACTATAGTGAAATCTTATTTAATAGAAAGTCCGGATTTCGTGGGCAAAGGCATTCATGAATTGTTTATCATGGTCAAATGTTGAATTGACGATACGGAGAGATAATTGTAGGCAATCCAATGGTCTACAATTATGCCTGAATTTTTTTTTAAGAAGAAAATTAACAGGCCAAATGTTTTCGACATAACATTTTATTCAAGACATGTTCCAGTTTCGCGCTGCATGCGACTTTTTCTTAAATCAAAAGTCTATTTTGACTGAACAAAAACGAATACTTGGATAGTACTATGAATTGTCAAGGATATTCTATCAACAGACGTGACTTCCTAAGATCTATTAATAAATGTTTTTAATGGAATTTTCATCAGAAAACCACTTTTTTATATTCTGTTTAGTTTATTACTATATTGGCAAGATTAAAAATGAAAGTTGAAGGCTACTACGATGATAACAAGTTGACTCGAAATAAACCTTCGTTGAATTTTCCAATAAAAGAGAAATGATATTTCTGATGAAATTTTCAGAAAATTTTTCGTGAGATTTGTAACAATTTCACATACGGCTCTGAGGCTTCTAGAATTTATTCAAAATAAACTAAGAATTTATTTTCAACCCACCTTAACATATTTTAAGTTTCTTCACAAAAAAAAAATCATTCTAGAATAAAATATAACTTTTTTCTTCATTCATTCCCGCCATCCATGGATACGGTACAGCCGCCATTGAAAATAAAATCACAACGCCTCTTTTTTCTTATCTGGCTTAAAATATTCAAAGTTATTTATATTTTCATTTAATTTTTTTATTTTATTTTCTATTTGTTTCCCCAATTTATTTTCATTATCTGCCCATGCTCTCTGGTATTCATAGTACATGTCTGCATACATATGTACGTATGTGTTGTATTACATTCTTAAACATATGGCATATTCATTTTAACATATTGTTTAAAAAAAGATTCACAAACACATACTAGGCACGCATACAGCAGAAATTTTCAAAGATTTATTTTGAATTGAACAGTGTCTGGGTTAAATTCTATTTTCAGATGATTTCGTTCAAAATTTTATCATTTGCGTTTCAAAATTGTTCTATTTTTAAATTTAACAGCACACCACAAGATGATGTTGGACTTGGGCATGTTTTGTGGAGATCTTGATGAGAAGAGATGTTGTGAGGCGTCGTTTTAAAAGAACTTACCAAAAAAATGAAATGAAAATATAATGAAAGAGAAATCCAGATTTAGAGGTACTTTTTCAATTATTTTCTTTTACAAAAAAATTAGAAAATCTATGAAAATTATCATGCTATTTAATATTTATTGAATGGACAATATACACTCACATAAGTTGTCATCAAATTAATGGTAAGGGCAAGCGATATCAAACGTTTAAATATGCAAAAAGTGATTAAATATGAAAATTCGAACAGATACTGCTACAATTCGCTCAACTATGATTCTTTCATCGATTTTTTTCGGAATAGTTTCAAGCTCGACTGTAACAACTTTCATTGATTCCATCTTCACAAAATATTTTTAGGGAATAAAAAGCATCCTTTAAATTTTGTGGTCTTTTATTTACAATATTTGTTTGAATTGGTTTTACCCCTAATATTTCGGCTAAAATTTACTTTAAATTCCGAAAATCGATTTTGAAGCATCTGGAAATAAAATAACACAATATTATAGCGAAGAATTTCATTCGGCAATCATGTCATCGTACCTTAAGATAAATTAATATCGAGGTTTTTTTGAGGTTTTTTTAAACCATTTAAAATGGTAAAAGTCAAAGAATCCATAAGTAACACTAAATGTTTCCAATCTTTTAGCGAGTAGTGCTTTCATTAGAAAGCTTGTCTCTCTTAAGCAGAGGTACTTAGGATCAATTCTCACTGGTGGCTAAAGTACTATATTGAATATAGTATTCTTTTGTCGAGAACTTTTTCAAAGCCAACTATGAAGCATACTCATCTCATTGCATCCAGAGGTCAAGTAGGGGATTTTCCATTAGGGAAATAACAATTTCGTATCTTTATATGAACGCACCCTTAAACCTTTTGAATGAATTGTGAATGTCAAAACGTTAGTTAAGGTCAGCATTTTCATCATAGTAAAGTTCACGAGCTAGCAACGTTTAGAAATTATTAAAAATTACTACCGAAATTCTGAGTTGGTGGTCACAACTATAAGAGCGCTTACTCCAATTTCGGCCGTAATAATCGTCCCACCCGACAGGCTGTGTGTGGATGAGTTCCGGTCCAAATTTTCACTATTGGACATTCCGGTGCCACAAAGGCATCGTACTGCTCAGCGCGAAGGAAATATCGCAGCCGTAAGCGCATCGATTCAAAATGAGCCAAATCAGTCGATTCCACGTCTTTTTCAAGAATTGGGCATTGCTCAAACGACACTGTGGCGTATTTTGCGAAAAGATCTTGGCCCATATGGTTACAAGATCAAATTGACTCAAGAACTAAAGCCATTTGATCATTCGAAATGCTGCAACTTCTCCAATTGGGCTCTGGCGAAGCTTGAAGCGATGAAGATCATTTCTGACTCAATGGCTTTGTTAATAAGCAAAATATGCGTTATTGATCAGCAATAAACCCATGTGTACTCCTTGAGACACCATTGCTTCTGCAAAAAATTACTGTATGGTTCGTTTTTCATGCCGGAGGTGCGATTGGGCCGATGAAAACGACAGTCATGTCACCGTCAATGGAGAGCGCTATCGTGTTAAATTGGAAGATTATTTGTGGCCAGAATTGGATGAAATATACATCAACGATATGTGGTTTCAACAAAACGATGCCACTAGCCACACAGCACGCCTCACAATTAATTTATTGAAAGGCAAATTTGGTGAACATATTATCTCGAGAACGAGATCAAACGAGAGAGATCAAAATTGGATTTCTTTTTATGGGGCTGTATCAAGTCACTGGTCTATGCCAACAAGCCCGCAACTTTAAACGAGCTCAACGACAATATCCAACGCGAAATTGCCAATGTTCCGGTCGAAATTTGTGCCAGAGTGATGGAAAATTGGGTCCAAAGAATCGAACGCTGTAAACGGGCTCGTGGTGGTCATATGACCGAAATCGAATTTCATTCATAAAATGTAGTGCTTGCACTACACCCACATTAAATTTGAACTCAATATCTCAACTATTTCTGCATTTTATTAATAGATAAAATTGTTATGTCTTTAATGGATAGCCCTTTATAGTTTTTTCTACAGGTATGTTGATGTTATCGTATAGACTATTTTACGATATCGATATTCTATCTTTACGTCCCTACCCAGGCCACAATCCTGTTCAGCACTTCTGAAGTATTCTGAAACGTATTATTAATAAGTATTACATAACGTCAAATAAGTTAGGTGGACAGACCTACGCTAATGTCAGAAGGGGTTTGTACTCAACTTATGAAATGCAGCCACCAGCAACAAATTATTAATGTTATTGATCTTATCTACAGTGAGTGTAAAATGTGTACGTACGACCAACAGTTTTGAATGAAAAGTAATATTTCACAAAACCGTGTGAATTATTTGAAATTTTTTTTTTGCATGACATAATTATTTCAAGTCTAAGTAATTAAGCTTCACCAAAAACAAAAAGGAAAGAAAATCTGTAATGAAGCAAAGTTCGACGAAACTTAAATCCACCCCCCAAAACGCACAAAAAATGTTGGTACGGTTGCACTTAACACGCAGTATGTTCTAGGGGACCCTTTATTTAACTAGCTTCTATCGGAAATGTCAACAGCTGGTGAGTCAGCAGGAAGGTCTGACCTGATTTTGTTGTTATCAGTGCTAGTGTCTCGTTCTTTAAGTGAAAAATTAGTGAAAGTTAGTGAAAATGAGCTCAAATCGGAAAAAAGCTAGCCGAGAGGAGAAAAAAGCTCATCATCCAGCTGCAGAACCAATGCGACTCATTGGGAGAAATTGCTCGTATTACTGGAAGACCTAAATCTAGCATATAAAGCATTGTTGATAGGTTTTGCCGAACAAAAAACATTTGAAAACAAGCGTCAGAGTGGCCGTCCTCGTATTCCAAATGATCACAACCGGCGTGAAATCTTTCGAAAAGTCTGGGATAACCCGAAAATAAGTGCACCACGAATTTCTTCTGAGCTTCTAGAAACTACAGGCTTCGATGTGTGGGCGAGTACCGAAAGGAATGTCTTGCGATCGGCTGGATACCATGGTCATACAGCTAGGCGAAAATATTTCATTAGTGAGGGCAATTGAAGGAAGCGCTTGGAGTTTTCTAAAATGTACATAAATGAGCCCGTAGAGTTCTGGAAACGAGTGATCTTCACTGATGAAAGTTAATACAATACTTTTAGCCCCGACGGAAAATGTATTGCATGGAAAAAACCAGAGCTGGAAAAGGAAAACTTATGTCCAACAGTAAAACATGGAGGAGGTTCTGTTTTAGCGTGGGGTGCATGAGTGCTCCTGGGGCTGGAAATTTAGTATTTATTGAAGGCATCCTGGACCGAAAACAATATTGTCGCGTGTTATTCGGTTCGCGGCCAATAATTTTAATGTTCCGGGAAAGTGAAAACGCAATGTCTTTTAATTTAAGTTAAAAGAGTTTATTTAATAAAATGCACAATAATCGGTTAACACTTTCACTAATTTTAATTTTCACTATTAAGATTCTAACACTTGTCCATAAATTTATTATCGCAATTGTCTTCTAAACCACTTCACTATTACGAAAATCACTTCCCACATACTATCGCAGTTCTTATCGCGGTTGAATGAATGAACCCCCCCATTCATTCAGCTCGCCTTTATATAGGGTCTCTACCTATTCACCCATTTCTCGTACATTATCGAATGTTCTACCGAGAGGTACCTGGTAGATTCGAGCAAATTAATGAATGGAGTGACGTCACTTGCAGATGTTGATCATGCTTGTTGGGTTCTCGTGGGTTCGAGTAAATTCATTTGTTGACGTTGATTATGAAAACAATTGCGACAGCAGCTCGCAGAATTATTTGTACATGTAATTATTAGTACATGTAACAATATATTAATATCCTGAGGGATAATTTGGGTCCGAGTGCGGAGAATATGGGGATATAGAACAATTTTATCTTCATGCACGATAATGACCCAAAGCATACTGCAGAGAAAAATCGGCTTTGGCTCTTACATAATACACCCAGCGTGTTGAAAACACCCCCAAAATCTCTAGATATTAATCCTATAGAGCATCTGTGGGTTTTAGACAAGCGGGTTCGAAAAAGGAATGTCACAAGCAAGGCAGGGAGCGTGGAACTTGATTGAGAATGTGACCTGAAACCTTGCCAAATCAACGCCGAGGAGACTTATGGGAATAATTAAAGCGAGAGGATATCCTACCAAATATTGAGTGTAAGTTATAATACTCTATTCCTATTCTTTAATATACGAGTAATTTGGTAATTTTCACTATTCCATAAGAGCGATCGTACGAAGACTTTTTGCGCGTGTTAGAGGATTTGCATTTCGAGGAGCATTTCTCAGTTTGTGAATTTTCGAAGTTTTTCTTTTAATTGATTTTCGTTCCTTAGACTTAAGATGATCATATCGTGCAATTAATTCCTGAGAAAATTAGAACGTTTTGGTTAAATATTGATTTTTATTGAAAATTTCTGGTCGTACGACACTTTTTACACTCATTGTATTTGAGAAGATCGAATCAAAACTGCAGTGTCTGATTCCATGCGAAGTCCACAAAATACCGAAATTGTGTATTCATGCACGATAATGACCCAAAGCATACTGCAGAGAAAAATCGGCTTTGGCTCTTACATAATACACCCAGCGTGTTGAAAACACCCCCAAAATCTCTAGATATTAATCCTATAGAGCATCTGTGGGTTTTAGACAAGCGGGTTCGAAAAAGGAATGTCACAAGCAAGGCAGGGAGCGTGGAACTTGATTGAGAATGTGACCTGAAACCTTGCCAAATCAACGCCGAGGAGACTTATGGGAATAATTAAAGCGAGAGGATATCCTACCAAATATTGAGTGTAAGTTATAATACTCTATTCCTATTCTTTAATATACGAGTAATTTGGTAATTTTCACTATTCCATAAGAGCGATCGTACGAAGACTTTTTGCGCGTGTTAGAGGATTTGCATTTCGAGGAGCATTTCTCAGTTTGTGAATTTTCGAAGTTTTTCTTTTAATTGATTTTCGTTCCTTAGACTTAAGATGATCATATCGTGCAATTAATTCCTGAGAAAATTAGAACGTTTTGGTTAAATATTGATTTTTATTGAAAATTTCTGGTCGTACGACACTTTTTACACTCATTGTATTTGAGAAGATCGAATCAAAACTGCAGTGTCTGATTCCATGCGAAGTCCACAAAATACCGAAATTGTGTACTATTGTTGTTTTAATTTGAGAACTTACAAATGGCTATAGCTACCGTGAATATGATTCGATTTTCATCAAACGTACAGAGCACTAGGATAATTTGCAAGATACTTAAATATCGAATTTCGTAGAGTTTAAGGGTATTCAATAGATTTTATTGGGGAAAATGTGAAATTCGAAGATGATACTATTATTAACAAAATTGAGCTAATACTGACTTCTGAGGTATATGTTGCTATTGTATGGTAAACATCTGCCTCAATAATTTTTTTCAGATTTTTCAGATGACAGATGCCCAATCGGGAGGGGGGAGCACAAATTGTTCGTGTATTTCCCCTCCCTGTGTGCCCCTCGATACAAAAAATGTCAACTTTGAAAAGCTCTCATAAAGACCTTTCATTTGATACCTTTGATGAAATTTTTTTTAAGGAACCACTCCCCTATATGGGGAGAACCCCCCTTAAGTACCTTATGCAGTTTTTTTAAGTTGAACTTTGAAGAGGGCACTTTACACCTATGTACAAAATCTGATGTTTCTAGCTTATATAGTTTGGGAGAAAAACTGCTGTAACACCCGGGCGCACGGACAGACAGGTCGCGATTTTAGTAGGGTTTTGAAAAAATTATTTTACAAAACACTAAACATGGGATTAAAAACGGTTTAGTACACGAGTGGAATACCATAACCTCCTGGCATCCGGGGAATCATATATGATTCTTGCAAAAAATGCTTCGTAACAGCGCCATCTGTTAAATTATTGCGTAAGTACTTGGATAAACTTTTATCATAGACGTCCAGTGACGTTTAGGTTTACTTCCTTCAAGTTAAGTGCTTTAAAGTGTTTACTTACGGTGCCGTTATTTGCAGTTTTCAATAAGTCGACTTCACGCAAGGGTAAGTAATTAATGCTTGTAAATTCCCGAGTCCCTTTCTTCGATTGGGGCGTAATTCCCGAGTCCTTTTCTTCGATACGCGACGAAGAGACGAAGGAAACGTTCTACAATCATCTGGAAAGACTGGTCGACTCATTGCCTACAAGCGATACAAAAATAATTCTCGGTGATTTCAACGCAAAGGCTGGCAATGAACTATCTCATCGGGGAACGACTAGAAGATATAGCCTCCACGATGAAACAAATGACAACGGCCAGCGCCTGATTGACTTTGCATGTAGCAGAAATCTAGTCATACGTTCGACTTGCTTCCCACATCGACGCATTCATAAAATGACCTGGATATCACCACATGGCAACACACAAAACCAGATCAAACATGTTCTGATCCAACAACGTTGGGCCTCGAGCATAATTGACTTCCGTACATACCGAAGAGCCAATTATAACTCGGATCATTACTTGATCAAATTAACCTATCGATATCTTATGTCAAAGGCATATTCGGCGAGGACAAGCCCGCTACAAAAAAAGGCGCGAAAGGCTCCCAACGGTGTCTGTGGCCAAAAATTTCACAGAGACCCTCGACAATCAGCTGGCTCTCATCTTATCAGACGCCTCGTTAAAGACGAGCAACGAGCTCTGGGTGAAAGTGAAAGAGGCTATTAAGGCCGTAGCAGAACAGACGATCGGACATCAAGCCCGGCACAAGAGGAATGATTGGTTCGATGATGAGTGCCAGAAGGCGTTAGACAAAAAGAATCAGAATTACAAAGAATACATAGGTAGGAAAACTAGGACGAAGAGAAAACACTATGAAATTCTCAGAAGAGTAGCGGATAAGATAATTAGAACTAAGAATACAAAATACTATGACCACCAATTGAGAATTATAGATGTAAATTTAGCGAGCAATAACACAAGACAAGCATAGAAAGTAGTGAAAAGCCTGAAACGTGGTTACCAGCCCAAAACCACGCTCTGTCGTGATGACGGCGGCAATATAATCGCTGATGAAATCAAGATTAAGGAAAGATGGGCATCATATTTCAAGAACCTTCTTAATCCTCCGCACAGCTCCAGAACATCGGAGCCTATAGATGTCTGCGGAGAGCGTCCATTCGTCCCACCAACTTTGGATGAAGCACCATCAAAGCCCAAAAGAATAATAAAACGCCGGGAATCGATGAGATTCCAGTGGAGCCCATCAAATATGGTGGCCGTAGTGTTCATCAAGCTGTTCACAAAGTCATCCAGCACATTTGGCAACAAGAACATATGCCGAAAGAGTGGAGCTAATCAATTATATTCCCTATCCATAAAAAAGGTGACAAGCTACAGTGCGAAAACTATAGAGGCATATCACTACTTTGTACAGTGTACAAAATATTTTCAAAGATCTTAGAAAATAAAATCGGATCATACGCCAGCAGTATTATTGGGGAGTATCGAGGTGGTTTTAGAGCAGGTAGATAAAGAACGGACTAATTGTTCACAGTTAGACAGATACTTGAAAAATGCTGGGAGTTCAACATAGGCGTACACCAAATTTTCGTTGACTTTAAGTCAGCATACGACAGTATGATCGTAATGTACTGTACCAAATAATGCTTTGCTTTGGCATCCCAGCCGAAGTAGTCCGTCTTACCAAAATGAGAATGACATCGACGATCTCCCAAGTCCGTATCAATAACCAACTCACTGATGCCTTTGACACAAATATCAGACTAAAGCAGTGAGATGGGCTGGCTCCATTGCTATTCAATTTGGCTCTGAAGTACGTCATACGGAAGCTACCTGTCGATACACAAGGTACATTACTATTTAGTTCGAGCCAAGAGTACCCTATGCGGATGAAATCAACATTTTAGCACGGTCATTAACAACTGCCAAAGAACTTTTCCTGAAACTGGACAGCAAAGCAAAACTAGCAGGGCTACAAATCAATGAAACAAAGCTCATGACGCAGTCGAGGAAAAATACCTCAAGTACACAAAATATCACACTTGGCGAATACAGTACCGAAAATGTTAGCAAATTTGTATATTTAGGCGCCAAAATAACGAAAACGGGTAACGAAAGAGACGAAATACGCCGAAGAATGCAGCTCGCAAATAAAATATTTTATTCAGTATTGATGATCTTGAAGACCAGCTACATACACAGGAAAACAAAGCTCCAAGTATATAAATCTGTGATAAGACCTGTATTATGCTATGTGTGTGAAACACGGACCCTAACCCAAGCATCCGTAAATATATTGAACGCCTTTGAGCGACGGGTCCTGAGGCGAATAATCGGAGCAAAGCTAGACAGGAACCAATGGCGAATTCGATACAACCATGAGCTGTATGAAATTTTTCACGAGCCGGAGGTCTCAACGATTATGAGACAGCGGAAGCTGCAATGGGCTGGCCACATGAATTGTATGGACGAACAACGGATACCCAAAAAGGTATTCGTAGGGAGAACTGAAGGCCGGAGACCAGTGGGGAAGCCAAGGAAACGCTGGTCTAGCTCGGTCGACGATGACAGTTAATCACTGCTCGGATTTCGAAATTGGAGGGCGCGGTCAATGGACCGAGACAGTTGGAGGCGCTATTTGCAGGAAGCGAAGGCCCGAAAGTAGTGCTAAGAAGAAGAAGAAATTCCCGAGTGGTAAACGGTTGTTTTTAATTAGGGTTGTTCTCTTTTTTGTGTTTAACTATTATGAATGGCGTGAAAGTTTTTCTTAACGCGAATATCATACGGAAAATTAAGCGTATGATATGTGATACTTTGGGTACTATTGAAGATTATGTTAGCAATTTACAATGATTTCAGATATGTCTGATGAAGAAACCCGCCACGCATTATTGGGCTTCAATCGCTCGGATTATCAAAAGGAGAATTCCAAAACCAAATCAATTCAAATCAAAATATCAATTTGATTGAGAAACAGCAAAGTTTGCAGAATCCAAATAGTGGTTGGGATTCCTTTGATGATGAGCCGCTTCAGCATACCTCCAGTTCAACGATGAATAGTAGTGCCGGTAGGCCAGTAATTTGGAAGCATTCAAGTGATTTAAGGCCTGTCTCCGTTAGATCCACTTCCGCTGAAGTCAGCTTCCCAGAGGATTACCAGAGGCCTGATGTCAAAAAACCCGTGCAATATTTTGAGCGGTATTTGAATGCTGATTTTTTTTGCAAACGCAGCATTTCTACAAACTTTACCTCCTTCTCGCGAACGGGTGAATCATTTAACACTATTGCTGCAGAAACTCAACGATTTTTTGGGTGCAGTATGGTCATCGCACTTTTGGTGATGCCAAGATTAAAAAGTATTGGGCCTTAGAAACTAAATGTGATTGAGTGGCATCTGCAATGGTTAGAAGTCGTTATACTGAAATCCGTTCACAGTTATAAGTTGTCATCGATGATGTTTCTGAATCCACACGATCACGTGACTGTTTCTGGAAAATACGCCCAATCGTTGCAGAAATTGAAAAAGCGTGCCGGGAAAATGTTCGAGACAAAAATATCCCCATCGATGTACAGATTTTACCCTACACAGGAAGATGCACTAAAAAACAGTTGGTGAAAGGTTAGCCAAATCCAAAAGGTATAAAAAATTTTATCGCAGCCAATCCCAACGGTTTACCACTAGACTTGTATTTGTATGAGGGGAAAGGGTCTTCAGTAGAATCAGCTTAGTACCCAACACCTGAAAACTCAAACGTAGGTGGAAGAATTGTCCTGAAATTGCAGGACATCCTCTCTGTTCGGACTTCAATTTACATAGACCGTTATTTTACCTCGATATCACTTTTGGATGTCATCAGGCAATGAGAATGCAACGGAACGGGAATTTTGATGAAAAACAAGGCCCCAAAGAAGGAAAAAAACTGTGGAAAATAATGGCAGATCGGTAAAAATCAGAACAAATTATTTTAAATCAAATAGCGCCCTCAGAAAACAGGGACGCAGTGCTTTTGATTGCATTGTGTGTGATGATGAACGAGTGGCCATAGTAAAATGGTTTGATAATAAACCAATCTTTATCGCATCACACAAACTGCTGTATACTCTGAGGATATCTGTAAACGTTGGTAAGGAGCAAAAAAGGTACATCGATGTAACAAGGCCGATCTCTATCGAATTTCACAACTCATACATGGGAGAGATAGACTTGCTAAATAGGGTTCTTGGCAAATATGCGATGAAAAGTCGGACTGGAAAGTGGATCTTGAGGGCTATTTTTCATTTCGTAGATTTCGCAGTTGCTACTTCTTGGGTAGAGTATCGTCGGAACGCTAAAGCCAAAGGGGGAACTGCGTGTCTGTACTTCAATTTTAAAATGGAGCTGGCAATAACTTTAATTTATACGTCTCAAAATAAGAACCCTCAAAACCCACACCCTGAACAACTAAGTCCAAGGCTTTCCTCACCATCTTCATCCACTCGATCCCATAAAAGACGCATTGTTACAGCCCTTCCACACGAATAAAAGAAAAAAAAAAATAAGCATCTCATCTGCTAGAAGATAGGACAAATGCGGATAAAAATCGTTCCAAATGCAGATTACATGGTTGCAAAGCATTAACTTATGTAAAATGTCAGGAGTGCGACGTATATTTGTGTTTTAATTGGACCAGAAATTGTTATAAATCTTTTCATGAACATTAACAGATCAATATAACCGAATAAATAAATAAATTGATAGTAATCAAATCATATGGTTTTTCCCGAAGTATCACATATGAAACCACCTCTAAATCCTAAAATAGACATCAGTGGAACATTTAATTTATAGATTTGATTTAGTCAAACCTCAAATAGCTCAGAAAATAAGAAAACTAAAACTCAATTCAATTATTTACCCTTTGTGTTCCAGGAAGATAAGTAGGCAGAGTGTACAAAGCATACTACTGTGTCCGAAAAATAAGGTGACATTTGAATTTAAACTGCGCGCGTGGGAGGATTTGGAGAATTATTTTTTTAGGCTGGTAGTACTGCCAGTGACATCTATGTCAAATTTACATGTCAAAATATTCATTAGTGTTTGAGATACGCGTCGTTTTGTGAGCTGCTAAAAGTGAGTTTTTCGTTTTTCGCGATGTCGAAATTTGTTGAATTTGCATTAAATTTTGTTTGCGGGATCAATTTCCTGAGGATGGTGCAGAAAGCCTTTGGTGATGAGGCTATGTCTAAAAAAAAATGTTTACAAATGGTATAGTGAGTTCCAAGCCGGCCGTGAACGTGTCGAAGACGAAGAGCGTCCTGGGCGACCATCAACCTCTTCTCTTCTTCGATTATCGTGGTGTTGCGCATTATCAATTCCTTCCGCCGGGCCAAAAAACAGTCAACAAGGAATATTATTTGAACGTTATGCGTCGTTTGCGTAACGCTATCCGCCTAAAAAGGCCGGAATTATGGAAAGACAATTCTTGGTTTTTACACCACGGTGATGCACCATCCCATACTGCACTCGTAATTCGTGATCATTTCTTCAAAAACTCAGCCCATATCGTTCCGCAACCACCGTATTCACCTGATCTGGCACCGTGCGTCTTCTGGCTGTTCAGCAAGCTCAAAAGACCGCACCGGGACACCGTTTTGATACGATAGAGGAGATTCAAGCCGCAGCGAAGACGGAACTGAAGGCCATCCCGGAAACGACGCGTATCTTAAACACTAATGAATATTTTGACACAGATGTCACCGACAGTACTACCAACCTAAAAAAAATAATTCTCCAAATTCTTCGACGCGCGCAGTTTAAATTCAAATCTCGCCTTATTTTTCGGTCACAGTAGTTTTAATGAATTTTAATAAATCTGATGAAAATATAAATTTTGAAAAATGTTGTGTTGATGTTTTAATTTGACATTTTCATTTTATCTGTATTTTGTTTATTTTTCTAAGAACAATATATGTATAAGCATATTTGTCGTAAATGAGTGTTTTCTGACTTAAATACATTATTTTTAACTTTACTTGAACTTTTTTGACTCATGATTTGTTTTCGTTCGGCATATTGTTTGATTATAACGATTTATGTGCAATTTTATAGGTAAGCTCCTTTTGGGCAGAGTAGACCCAATAAGAGGATGGCAATCGATTTCTACATGCAAGTTTTCTGATAGCGACCATTATTTTCGATTCAACGTTAAATTAATGGATATTTTTGAAGTTTACATAACATACTAATCTCCTTTATCAATGAAAAATCGAAATTCGAACTACTAGAGAGTGTCACATGACCCACTTATGATTGTTTCTTATCTTTAGGTTTTTATTATCATACTAACGACTACCTTATGAAGTTAGAGGAAATGCTTCTCAACTGTTTAGAAATATACTTATGTTCAGCTATTTCCTCAATCCCTGAACTATGTAAATTGCGTGAAGAAGGCTTAAAAATGCTTTACATCAAATCATGTCTTCGCAACACAACCCAGACAAATTGTTAATTATTTAATTATAGGTCGTTACTATAAATAGCGCACACACATGAAAATGCTCGCGTTAATCGGAAAGCTGTTATTGCCTCTTCTAAAAAAATCCCATACATAAATTTTCCACCTCACCTTGACAACCTTCACGTTTGTTGTCGAGCACGACTAATTAGAAAAAGAAAAATTTCAAGTCATTTTCATAATACGGTTTGGAACGGGTACACTGTAGAATTCTAATTCCTCCAATGTAAAGCATACAAAACATATCTAAGTCATGGTAGTCTAAGTAAAGCGTATCGTTAGCGCTGAACGCGGTTGAAAAGCAAGAAACAACGCTCCAAGCAAAAAGCCGCCACGACATTTTATTTTTGTCATATATTTATGTCATACACTGTACATAAACGATATATCGCTGCGGCTACGGTGCTAGTGTATTGTATAGAATTCGAAAACGTCTTCATACATGCACGGGTAAATGTAGGTGAGTTGTTGTAGGCAAAGTTTATAAATAACCAGCACTCCTATCGCCGTGGCATTGAGCTTATCGATCGATATCTATTTTTAGAGCTTTTCATTTTACCTGTGTAGGAGAGCGTTTTGCTGATGCCAGTCAGCCAACGGCGAGCCAGCCACACTCGGAACGTTGTTGTTGCTGCACCAGCTCATTTTCCGTTGTAGTTTTTCCTTAATTCTTTTCCTTTTCCTTTTATTCGTTTGATTTCATTTCTATAATATTATTCCCGCCCCCTTAGAGCATTTCTTTGGAGATGAAGGTGGGTTGCGGTGTCTCGAATCGAAGCCGGTCCTGAAAGCTTGTAAGGAGTGTAGACATGCTGTTAGGCAAACAGGCTGCCATTGCTGCCAGCCTGCCTGGCTAGCGAAAATAAAGAAGAATAAGAATTTCTATATACCAACCTATACTCGCATATACTCTCGTGTAAATGAAGTATTAGAAGAAAAAACTAAAACATTCCGAATTTCAGCGGGCTGATTTAGATTGTTGCCGCCATTTCTATTATGTACTGCACACAATATTGTACATACAATCGCAATCTATTTTTGCAATTTCATGGAGAAAATTATATGCTAACAGAAGAGCAGGAGCATAAGGGGTAACGCAGAAAAAGTCGTAAATTATATTTAAATGAGGATACTTTTGGGTGTCGGCACTAAGCCATCATAGCGAACCTTAAAGTCTAAGAAGGGTAAGAGAAGTTATCCACCGTTAAAGGACTGTTAAATTCAAGCGAATGTTGACCTGATTAGAATACAGTCTTGATTTCGTGTTGTTACTCGTACGTGTGTATATTAAATCTATTAGTAGTTACGCGTAGATCAGAAACAGTGTAGAGTTGATGTAACTTCTTCTGTTTTGGTCTGCACAGCGAGAGCCTTGAATTCTTTTTAAGGGTTTTGAAATCGCAACACACCCCTCAGTCTGTGTGTCAAAGTCGTCTTTCTCTGAAACTACAGCAGCTAGAATCGCCAACTTGATGGGTACATACTACTATGCCCAAAAAATAAGGTGCCATTTGAATTTAAACTGCGCGCGTCGAAGGATTTGGAGAATTATTTTTTTAGGTACTGTCAGTGACATCTATGTCAAATTTGCATGTCGTTTGCGTAACGCTATCCGCCTAAAAAGGCCGGAATAATGGAAAGACAATTCTTGGTTTTTACACCACGATAATGCACCATCCCATACTGCGCTCGTAATTCGTGATCATTTCGCCAACAACTCAACCCATATCGTTCCGCAACCACCGTATTCACCTGATCTGGCGCCGTGCGACTTCTGGCTGTTCAGCAAGCTCAAACGAACGCTCCGGGGACACCGTTTTGATACGATAGAGGAGATTCAAGCCGCAGCGAAGACGAAACTGAAGGCCATCCCGCCCGGAAAGTGACTACAATCAGTGTTTCGAAGATTGGAAAATCCGTTGGCATACGAGGGTCATTCAAAAAGTACTTAGCCTCACTCCCGATGGCGCTGCTATTACAAAATAGTTTTACCATCGTGCAGTACATTCTTTTAGTAGCCTACTGTCAGTCAAATCCCTTCATTAGTTTTGTTGAATGTACTGCACGATGGTAAAACTCTTTTGTAATAGCAGCGCCATCGGGCGGTGAGGCTAAGTACTTGTTGAATGACCCTCGTAAGTGCATTGCATCGGGAGAGGATTACTTTGAAGGGGATGAAATTGATTTGGAAGAATAAATAAAGAATTTAAAAAAAAAAAACCAAGTTACCTTATTTTTTGGGCACAGTAGTATATCAGAAATTGGCTCTTGAAAGTTGTTAAATATAATTTGAATTTCCGAGCCTTGTATCTTAGCCATTCCTTCTTGTCTATTTTTTACTTACTCTACTCTGAGATATAGCGAGTGTATTCTAGTACATCATAGCAAGTGTATTTTTTGAGAGTTAAAGACAATTACCAGTGTATTTCAGTGGAACTGCATTTAACCTGATGAGTCCAGTAAAGCCCAAGAATAAAATCAGTGCATAAACTCTTAAAAAATAATGAATCAAAGTCGGTCCTTGAAGCTTGTAAACATTGTTGTGAACATAATCTCGACAACAAAACGTGACTTTTTTCGTGTGGACTTTTGCAAAGTGTATTCGTATTTAATACTGAGAAATTAATTGAAAATGGAGTTAAACAATCAAATGACATTTATCGGAAAGCTATCCGGTCGTGATCATTAAACAACTTGGCGGTATGAAATGTAAACCTATGTATGTATAACATGCAGAGATGTAGACGGTTTGAAATGTAACCTTTCTATAACATGTAGAGTTGTGGGATTGCTTTGAATCCGTCTTAGTAGATGGGAGACGACACATAAAAGCAAAAACAAAGATAATACTCTCAGTTGATCCTATAAATCATGTGTACATTCAAGTGGCTAGCACTGCGAAAGAAGTATGGGATAAGTTGTCGTTCGCATTTGATGATTTTGGGCTGACACGCTGAGTTAGTCAGTGAAGTGATCTCTTTAATACCTCGCCGTTTACGATAGATATAAGTAATTGCTGCTTGTGAATTTAGCTTTAAGAATAAAAACGATTGATATCTGTAAGTGCTACAGTACGAAAGTATGTTTTGATTCAACTTATAGTCCATAGACGTCGTCCTATATATCGTTAGTTTTTTTTCGGTATTCTGACAGTTTCAGAGGTGGGATAAATGCCAAAAAATGCCCATAAAACCAATTGCGAAATTGTCGAAAAAACAATTGCGGAATAATCGAACAAACAATTGCGGGAAGTGCTGACCGCTCGCGGATCGCGCGTAAGTGGCCGGAAAGCAGAATTGATCACGCGGTTGTCGGAACACGTCGAAAGCGACAAAATCGAGTTACTGGACGTGGAATCGGGAAGTGAAGATGAAATTATCGTGGTCCGTAAGGAAGTGTCGATATTGTCGCAACAAGTTGAAATGTTGTCAGAACTCATACGGGACTTACGCGGCGTCGTTTCAAGTCCACCCGTTCCGAATCCGCATTTTCAACCCTCTTTCTAACATCCTTTCCGCATTCTACCGTACCGACCGACTCAATACAAATATGCCAACAAGTACCGCCCGATTGGATACCCACACCGTTGTCCGCATCAAACGTGATGATGCCAGCAAGTTCGTTCCTACCGTCCGCATCAAACATGATGATGCAATTGAGCTCACCGCCGTCGTCCGTGGTTGTGACACAACCACCATTATACACAGTGCCAACTCGTATGCATGCGCCCGTGCAGAATAACTTTTCGCTCGCCTCATACGCTGGGCCTACTCATACGCAAGTAACATATGACACTGCTCCGTTAAATCATAATTTGATTGTTCCTCCAACGCATGCGTTTTTGTATCAGCCGAATATCATAAACGAACATGTAACCGCGAATTTACGGAACATTGTTGATGTGTTGCTGGAGTTTCATCCGTTTGCTGCCTGGTCATTAACGTCTGAACAGTTTGTATACCGTGTGTCAAGATTTAAAAAAAACATACAGATAGACTGATGAAATTGTTTTGTTGGCCATGTTTTCCAAATTAAAGGGCCCTTTTGGATTAAAATGTTGCCAATTTGCAATTCGCGGTCTGATTTTATCAGGAAATTTTTAATTAATTTTCCGTCCACAACGAATGTTGCCGACATGCAATCAAATAAGGATTGTTGGAACCAATGGAGGAGTTCTATTATAAGATTCTGTCGTTGGGCCGAAAGGCGTGTCTATCGGAGGAGGCAATTATGAAATACGTGGTTTATGGTTGCAACGATCCCGATTTAGGAAGAATTGCGTCGAGACAACAATTCAATTTCTGTCATGAATTGCTATCAACAATTCGTCGCTTTACTGATACAAGAAGACCAGTGACTGAATGAAATGCATTCTGATAGTTCCAAAACGGAACCGCCGCCGAACAAACAAAACGAAACCATGTGTTTCAACTGTTTTAAGCCAGGACAGATTTCTATTCGTTGTCTGCATCCGCAACGTTGTGAAAGATACTCCACGTGCCACCGTACAAATCACAAAACCAGCAATTGTCCCGAGGTGAAATCTGACCCGCAAAATCTTAAAACCTACGAAATCCAGTCATGAGCTTCTTCTAATGAAATCGTGAAAATAGTCACCATCCGAGATCGTAAAATTCCCGCCTTTGTGGATTGAGGTAGCTTCAAGACATTAATTAGGGCGTCATTAGTTAAGGAAGTTGGAGATATTGTCCCTTGATATGTCAACATAAATAATATTTGCTAGGGGTGCATATCATTGTACCAATAAATGCGCGGCCAGTGCAGATATTGATGGAAAGCTATACAATCTCGAATTGCTGGTTGCTGACGATAAACACTTGTAGTACGATTTTTTCCTGGGACTTGATATTTTTGTCGTCCTGGTCAGGGGCGTCGCGAAGGTCATGAAATTGGGGGGGTGACACTCATTTATTTGCCGACTTGCTGAAAAACATTGCATAGGTTTTGCATGTAAAATGAAATAACGAGAAAGGAAATTAACTTTCATTGCCTAGAAGAACGCTTTGAAAACAAAAAATAATGATGAAGACATCTAAATAGTTGATAGTAAAATCAATTTATTTGAAAATATACAAAAACGAAAAACAATACACTGAACAATTAAAAGTATTGTAGCTTTATATCGAATACTAAATAAAAGATTCATATTTTAACTCTGCGGTGTTTCAATAGAGACCATTTTTCAATAATTTCGCGACGGTTCAGTTTATCTACTTTATCTTTCGAAGAAAAAAGCAACATCAAAGAATTCAAACGATCATCTCCCATTGTCGTCCGTAGATGATTGACAACTATCTTCAGTTTGCTAAATGAACGTTCACAAGAAGCTGATGTTACAGGAGCAGTTAAAACAAAACAATCATTTTATAAGCAAGTGGTATTGCACTCCTCAATTTGAATGCAATTTTAGAAACATCGGCAAAATTTGTGCATTTCTCACACGAATCAAATAGAATTTGTGACTCAGCAAGCAAACATTCTGGCTCAGTTTTAAAAAATTCTGGTTCTAATAGTCGAATTGATTTTATCAATTCAAGAGTGACATTATTTCTATGAACGGGAATTTTAAAAATTTCCTGAATCGGTTTTAACGTTGATAAAGATTCATGCAAATGATCATGAATGGCAGATGTGAAAACATGAAGCACAATTTTAAATTCCTTCCTGTAAAATGTTTTGAACTCGAAATGACAAGCAATTTCTGAACTCTCATCAATTTTTTTTGAGACATAGCGAGTTCTATGATGCCTTGAAAAATCATTTTCTGGACAAATCTGCAATTTTCTAGCAAATAAAACTGAGCTCTCTATCAATGCATTGATTTGGTCGTCGTCAGAGCTCATTTGCTGTAGTGACGCTGAAGTACTTTGAATTAACAATAAAGCATCAATGACATTTAATTCATTAGCTTCCAAATTTTCTGTCAAATTTTTAACTTTAAACATTACATTCTTGCAAAAATATAATGAGCAAATGAAATCAAAATCTAGAATTTTTTTGAGTAAACCGGAAGCCATAGAACGTGATTTAGTATCAAAATTTTCCGAACCTTGTGTTATTTTTTCCAAAGCATGTACAATGCCTTCGAATGAAATCCATACAGCTTTTACCGTTTCAGCTCTAGCAGTCCAGCGTGTTTTCGATAAACATTTCAGTTGCAATGAATTTTCAATACTTTTCAACTCTTCCCGAAGATTTTGAAAACGTTTCGTACTTCCTGAGAAAAAAAACATACAAAGCTTCTAAAACGTTAAAGAAATCATTAATTAGAGCACTTTGTTTGCAAGATGTTTCTACAAAAACGTTGATTCGATGAGCTTCACACGGAACGTAGGGAATATTTTTACAAAATTTTTCAGATAATTTCTTCTGTGTGCCATTATATTTTCCACTCATGTTGGCCGCAAAATCGTAGGACTGAAAAACGATATTTTTCACTGAAATCCCCAATGACTGAAGAGCCACTACAATTTTTTCTGCCAGTTCTTCACCAGTTTTTTTCGTTAGAATAACATCCATCTTGAGAAGGCGTTCAACAGGTACAGGTCCATCGTTTGTTGGGAGCACATACCGAATGTTGATGGCTAATCGATCTTGGTGTGACAAATCAGGAGTTGTATCAGCCATGACAGAAAAGATACCAGCTTCATTAATTTCGGCAACGATGGCTTCTTGAGTTTCAGCTCCCAGTAAATCGATGAATTCGTTTTGGGTAGTGGGGCTCAAGTACGTTACATGATGTGGTCTTTTAGAGATTTCATTTAACCATTTGTTCATCAATGGGCAATGTCGCGAAATCAAAGAAACAATTTGTAACAAATTTCCATTGTTATTTTCTGGCGATTCTTCGTGACCACGAAAAGCCAACCCTTGTCTCCCCAAAGTTCTTGTTACATCAAGCAAAACTTGTAGAACCTTAAAGTGATATTCTTTCTCCTGCTCTTCTTTAATTTTATTCTGCCGCAAAGATTTATCTAAGAATACATTGATATGGGTTCCTTCGTTGATGAAATTACAGTAGTCACTCAAAGATGCACGATGAGATTCTGAAGTGAAGTGCTGAACTAGTTTTCCTTCTTTATTCTGACCTCTACTTTTCATTTTATGCCACTGGAGAACACCTACTGACGTCCACTCTTTACTACCGTGAGCCCTTCTGGCTCCCTCGGCAAACAAAAAACAAGCGAAGCAATACGCTGCATCTTTGTAAGGACTATATTCCAAAAATGGGAACTCATTATACCATGCTGGATTAAAACGGCATTGTTTATTGGTAGGAATATCTGGATTCGCTGGATAAATGGCAAGTTTCGGCTGGTATGGTCCTAGCGAACTTAAAAATCTTCGCTGATTGGTGGTTGATATTTTTCCCCTTTTTCCAGGATCATGGTTTATGAAACTTTCACTCACAATATGCAGATCAAAAGTCTTTGATGACAGTTTTTCTTCTTCTTTTTTTGCTAATTGCAGCAACTCCTCACTTTCTTCGTGGATGTGGGTCAAACTATCGATCATATCGATAAAAAACGCTTTTACATTCGGAGCTGCATCACTTGTCACATTCTTCAAAAGTTCACCTACTCTTTCAAAGTTACTTAGAAATTCTGCTACCTTACCGGAAAAATTGATCCAAGTCGGATCAGCCTCAGCTTCTTTAGGTAATGGTACTTCATTTGATTGTTGCGGTGAAAGTTGTGATGGAGATTTGGGTGAAGCTGGCGACGATGGCGGTAGTGTCACTGGAGGTGAGGGTGGTAATCGTGTGGATGCTGATAGTGAAAATGGTCGTTGTCCTATCTTTTGTTGCACAGGAAAAATTGTCGTTGAAATAACGGGTTTGCTGGCTCCAGCCAATTGCTGCTCTAAATCATCTGCAGGTAGTTTAGCAACATTCTCTTCTATAACAGCAACTACAGTATGACTATTTGATGATGGAATTGTTGAAGGTACAATTATTCTTTTAGAGGCTTCGAATGGATTTGATGGAGCTCCGACATGTTTGACTCTAACATATTTTCCATTATGTTTAGAAATTTCATGTCGAGACTTGTAGTCATCGTCAAACTGACTCCCACAATCTTCACATTCTACTTTCATCCTTTTCCTTAGTGGTTTTGACATTATTATAAAACCTATGAAGAAATGTTTCCATTGCATTAAGTGAAAAGATTTCTACTAGATGCGTAGGTATTACATTTATCACGAAAATGAAATTTACAGAATTGTAACATTAAAGTTACTTTCAAAGTAGCTGCGTTTGAATATCGTAAAAGTAAATATCTATCAAGTTTATTCAAAACGAAGAAAAATTTAGTATTTTTTCACTAAAATCAAATTTTAATCTCAGCAAAATAAAAAAGCAGCATTTATATTGAAACAATAATTTACTGATTTGGTGTTTTACTTCTACTAAAATGATTCGATATAATAGTGAGTTGTGTAGTTGTGATTTCATTTTAAATTAAAGTTACGACTTACTTTGAAAATAGTCTCAAAAAATGATTAACCTTGTTGATCTATTCTTTTCCCTCTCTATTCTTCTACCAAGCCACTTAATCGAATCTATTGTCTAATAAGGCACTATTTTTTATACCTAGAACTAATTTGCACATGTTTATCGAGTTTACAAAAGAAAAATACTAAAAATGTGTGATTTGCAAAATGATTATACTCAAGGCATTTCACTTTCAGTTGTTTTCAGTTGCAAACCTTCGAAGCACTCAAAAATTATATGTCTTTCTATGGACGCCGCGCCACAAACATCCCTACGGACTAGCGGTAGTCTCTAGATAGCGAAGAGTAAATGATATATTATTCGTTCAATGCATATGACATGGCCCATCAGATGAGTTGTTACCATAGAGGTATAAGACTGTAGAGGAGCTATGTTCATGTATATAATTGAAATTACTAACAAAAATTGCTTATTTTGAGTTTTGGTAGGCTATACAAATGAAAATTAAGTTAGGTGAAGTTCAAAGTTGAAAAATTTCCTGAAAAGAAATATTTCATGGCTGAATTTTCGGTAATATATTATTAGAAATTGTGAAAATGCCGACTTCCAAAATATTTGGGGGGGGTGTAACACCCCCCCACACCTCCCCATCGCTACGCCCCTGGTCCTGGTATTTGTTTGGTGGTAAACAATGTTGCAAATTTCTTGCTGAAGAGATCGCTTGTCTTGGCCACGTGGTAAATGAAGACGGCATTCGACCAGGAAACGAAAAGGTAGCTGTTATTAACAGTTTTCAACCACCGACAAACATCACTGAAGTGAGCTGATTTCTTGACCTTACTGGGTTGTTCCGCAAGTTCGTGCAAGACTACTCCTTGATTGCGAAACCGTTGATAAATTGCTGTGTGAATCGGAACCTGACAGCCAAAAGTTTGTATAGAGCACCGAACAGTCCGGGTCGTTCGAACAGGTCAAAAATATTTTGTCCAACGAGCCGTTATTAACCCTCTTTGATTTCAACGCCCTGCACGAAATACGAGTACATACAGATGCCAGCACTGTTGGACTCGCTGAGGTATTATTACAAACTAAAGACATTAAAAATTGGAGACCTGTTTGTTACTATAGCCACCACTGTTTGGACTTAGAGAGTTTCACCATACATAGGTATGAACCAGAAATGCTCGCGGTAGTTGAAACTTTAGATCGTTTCCGAGTTTATGTTTTGGGAAAACATATACGGTTTGCTCCACTATTGCCTAGGTTAGGGCGAAAACAGAGTTGAAACCTCGAACTGCGAGATGGATATTTTGTGATTAATGGAGTACGATATTAAGATTATACACCGACCGGGAATACGACTCGTTCATGTCGATGCCTTAGTCGTCCGCCTTACTTGCCCGCTGGCGAGTCGGAGGTTGCTGGACTAGTTAGTTTTTGCTGTCACTGCGGGAACCAAGGATTGGATTTATACCATGCAGCTAAGGGACAACCAGATACGACATATGATCGCTGTCATTAAAAATATCGAAGAGGACGTGAGTTTGAATTTAAAAATAATCGATTATATCTAAAAACCGTTCGGGGACCTAAATTAGTTGTGCCTATATCAGTGAGATTGCACATCGTACAAAGCTAAAAAAATGTATTGAACATATAGAAGAACACTATTGGTTCCCAAAAATCCGAAAATTCGTTAAAGATTACATCGTGTTGTGTGTGAACTGTTATTTAAAAACGCGATCGGGAAAACCATAGGGACGTATGTATATTGAGGACATTTCATCCATGCTATTTGGCAGTTACACATTGAACATTTAGGCCTTTTAAAACGTAGCAAAGAGGGGTATATATATCATTGCAATCTCTGGTGTTTATACTAAATATTTAGGTTTCTTTATTAGAAAAACACACTAGTTGGCTCATGAAATTTCCGTTAATAATACTTTTTTGGCCAATCGTGTAGTCATATCATTTGAAATAATATTTTAATAAATTTTCAATTTCATATTTTAATGAATTTGCATAACAATTAATTATTTTACGGCTCACCGTTACATCTTATGGAAACTATGGATGACTTACCTGTAAAGAAAAAAAAAGTTATTTAGTTTTATTGTTAAAAGTCAATTTATGTATATTATTGTATTTTAGAGCAAATTCAGCTTATCGTGTTGATAGTGATATAATCAACTAGTAGCGGATCAAAGTCAATCATTAAATATTAGTGAACCTATCATTGCCTTTAATAAAATGCAATCGAGTCCACAAAAGGTTGAATCTATCAGAAATTAAATCGACAACAAACACAGTGAATTGTCATGACGTTATTCGATGCATATGCATCACAAACAGAGAAGGCTTTAGAAATACTGATGGCAGAAAGATAATGTTGGGGGACAAACGATGCAAAGGCAATGTTCTGATATATAACTTAGCATTGTTTTTCTTTGGAAATAAATTTTTACTTAGCCTAGTTTTTGTTTTATCTTTCCGCTTTTAGTTTTGATATTTTTACTCATCAAATGGAGTGACAAAAAAATTTACAATTTGAAATGTTATTGTTAATTCATTTTATTATTGAACTTTGTGAAAGGTAAAATTGTTAATGTTTTTTATTAGTCCAACACTATAGGATATTTAAGTTTAAATTATTTTTAATAGGAGTACAGCTAAAGGGTGGACGGCAAGTAGGGTATAAGTCAAAACTGAAACTAGCCAAATTTTGATGAATCATATTTTCTTCAATTGAGAGATTTAAATTGTTTTACGCCTGTTAGTAAATAAGCCTATACCTCTAGTTTAACAGCTTCCGTCTAGCAAGATCTGTGAATATCTTTCTATTAAAAGGGAATACAGGTCGTAATTTTAGAAAATGGTGCTAATTTTACAAAATCGTTGTGACAGCAAGGTTTTGAATTAGTAAAATTTTAACATTTGTATTGCTAAAGGAAGTTTAAATGGTCAGTGAAGCATATAAGAAAAATTAAGGCTGACAGTATTTTCAGCGTAGAACCGATTTTTATTTCGAATTATTCTTCACGGGATTAGTTGATATAAAGTAAGGATCGATGCTAATAATTTGATACTTTTCAAAATGTAGCAGCAGTTTTTACATTTTGGATATATTTAAACGTTTTCAATACCTGCAGATCTGAGGAAAAATCGATCAGCTGCCAACTCGGGATTGCTTGGAAAACCGTTAAGTTATGGACCATACGATCCGCAGTAAAGCTGGAGGACACAAACAGAAGTGGAAGCCGTCAGTACTTTTACCGATGCAAAAGAGAAAAATCAAATCATTGACATAGGACAAGGTCGGAGTAGAAAATAGGGCTGCGACGAAAATTTTTGATCAATCCCCAGAATTTTAACGTAATGGGAGTCAGCCAGGAGACTGACTACCAAGGACTACATCAAAAGCCGTCCGTGGCGAAAAAACGCTTGAATAAAGCAAAAGAAACCTCTTTTAGCCAACACAAATATTCAAGATCAAAAAGTTTCGGCAGGAGGCTACCGCGGATAATGCGAGGGACAAGCGGCAATTAGCTCAAATGTTTTTTAACTAACGAGTCCCCAATCGAGCTGTTATCCAAGCCAAAATCGGCTGAACATGCGAGTAAGGACATCAGATAAAATAACGTTGTAAACAAGGAATAAAAATTACAATGGCTAGATAAATCAACTTATACGCGAAATCGGAGCTAATCGTCATTGGCGGAAATTACATAGTGCACCAAAGTTAAAGAATAATATCCTGAACAAATATCTCCAACATTTATACAAGATGGTAGTTCGCGTGGTGTAGTGATTAGAGCATTCACCCCGTAAGTCGTAGGTCCCTGGTTCGAATCCCGTCGCCGATTTGTTCTAGTGATTCTTTGGACGGACTATAAGACCACTGAGTTATGATACGTGCTCGTTTAAAATCAGAACGTGTCGTAGCTGGGTGGACGGACTCACGACCAAAGCGTGGTACCGACCATATTACCTTCCCGAGTGCCGATACATTCGAATAAGATAATGAGATACTCCCAACTATCTCTAGGCGAAGGCCTGAAAGCGGCTGTAGTGCTAAAGCAAAAAATTAATTTAAGATCGAGCTCGCTGACATGCAGCGAAAACCAGAGTCAACAAGGCAAAACAGTACTTTCTGACAACTTGGGCTGATTCAGCTGGTAACTCACGAATCTAAACCCGATCGAAAATTTGTGGGCCAGATTAAAGGAAGCAGTGCTCAGGGAACCTTTCTCAGCTAATAGTCAAGCATTAATTGGACGAGTACGAGCCAACTGGAAACGTATAAGTATGGTCCACATCTTCAAACTGTGCGATAGTTTTCGACAGAGGATAATTGAATACCATGAAAGGACAGGGCCGGGCACAAAGTACTAAAATAGTTTATTGTATTTCTTTGTCTGTTTCATTGTGAAGGAGAAAAATCTGAAATTTTCATCAATATCCGTTTCAAATCTGAAATTTTCATAATTTTCGAAATTAAACAAAAATCACACACTTTTCATTCCACCCACTCTTTGGATGCAAGAATATAATCATATAATTACGCATGCAGTCACGTGAATTGACTAGGATTGAATGGTTTCAATGGAATAGGTATGAGCAGTTGACTGATTAGATATAAGGTTTAACAAGTTGGGTAGAGAGAACAACGATTCTGTCAAAAGGGTGTTATACTCAACGTATGGTACGCAGTCACCAACAATGAATTAACTCAAGAAGCGTTTCAATATTTAACCCTTTGACGACCACAGGGACACATGTGTTCCAAGGCAAAAATTAATAAAAAATATAATTATTTGAAGCGAATGCATTTTAATTTGTTGTATATCAATTCTTGTTTGCTTTTTTATTTTATTACCTCTGGCAACGCAATATGAGTATAACCGTTATGTTTTTATGGACACTCGAAGTTGACATTTCGCTCTGCGTAGAAGATTTACATTGTGCAAAACTATTTAGGAGTGTAAAAGTGCTTTTAAATAGTCCACAGAATAAAATAAATATTGCCTAGTGAGTAAATTTCTGTTGAGTACAATAACCAAATAACCATTCTTGTTTTGTTCACTGATAAGTCATCATAAACATATAGGGACACATCTGTCCCAGTTGCCTTAGAGAAATATTTTTTATGTGGAGTTGTTTAATTGTTTCAAAGATGATTTTTATCAAAAACACTCTCTTGTTTATACATATTGTTGGTTAGGGAAAACGAAGTCCATCAGATTTTATTGGTAGACAACAGTGACGATGAAGAAAATTTACAGCTTGATGAAGAAGACCAAAGAATTCTAACACAGGATAATGATGAAGGCATTATTGATATCAACATTGAACCTCACGAACCGAAAAGACTGCCACCTGAACCTACAGCATCTACTGCAGAACCTGTTGCTGAATCGGTTTGCAACCATCTAACGGGTTTCAAGTGGAACGAAAGGACAAACATACATACCGAATGTTTTTCGTCATGTGGATTATGGATTTGGAAAAGTGCTCAACTGTCAAGACATTGAATGCGATAAATTGACTCCCTTTGAAATCTTCTGTTCAACAACGAATTTTGACGATTATCGGAGACAGTACGGTACGCTCACCAAAATGGAAGGGCATTCGCTATTGAAACTGAAGAAATGAAAGCATTTCTTGGTATGAATTTAATTATGGGCTGTCATATCTAGCCATCATTGAGAGACTCCTGGTCCACAGAATCAGACAAAGCGGTACCTTTCATATCCAATGTTATGTCTACGGCTTGATTCGAAGAAATACGACGAAACTTCGACTTTTGTAACAACG
Source organism: Odontomyia ornata (assembly GCA_963969285.1). Taxonomy (NCBI): domain Eukaryota; kingdom Metazoa; phylum Arthropoda; class Insecta; order Diptera; family Stratiomyidae; genus Odontomyia; species Odontomyia ornata. The sequence goes on along the minus strand of OZ017739.1, from coordinate 425,226,870 downwards.
AAGAACCAAGAGATCTAAATAGTTCTATTTACGATATAGCATACAAAATTCGGCCAATAATGGAACACTTAAATACTTAGTTTCAAAATGCCTTCAATAATACAAAAGAGCAATCGATCGACGAGCACATGATTTAATTTAAAGGGCGTAACGTGCTAAAACAATACATAAAACAAGCCTGTCAAGTGGGACTTCAAGTTATGGTGCAGATGTGATGTAGCAACAGATTACCTGTTTGAATTTGAATTATATACAGGTAAATAAAGTCTGGATCTGAGTATGGGTTAGGTGAAGCAGTAGTATTGCAGCTTACAAAAAAGCTGGAAGGCGTTAGCTGTGAAATTTACTTTGAGAACTTTTTAACTACTCGTTGTTGCAAAATAAACTTATTGCTCAGAATACCAAAGCACGTGGAACTGTCCGAACTAACCGGAAGCACCTTCCGAAAACTAGCCAGTGACAAACAAATGAAGCGCGCAGTTATTTACACAAGTTTTCGAGGCATATCGTGTGTGAAATGGATGGACAATTAAGCAGTTCTTTTGCTGACCAATTTTATGTCACCTATAGGAACAGATTTTATAAAACGGTGTCAAGCTGGATCAGCAGATGAAATTAATGTGAAATGCCTAAAGATTGTTTTACATTATAATAAACATCTGGGTGGAGTAGACCTTATGGATTAACGTACGGTCTGTTATGAATTAGATCGAAGGTCAAAAATAAAAGACAATCTTCGACTCTTCTTTAATCTATTTGACATATCCATATATAATGCACATACTATCTATACAAAGCTTCATCATCAGAAAAAAATGGAAGGAAGTCTGTTGTCCAGCTTGCAGTTCAAACAAGTCGTACCTCAGAGTTTGATCAGTGGCTTTACTGTCAGGCAGCGTGGCGCTCATACTTCAAAAACGAGTGTAGTGCTTAAATCTTTAAAACATCAACTACCTGTGCATACCATAGAAAAATCAAACACAAGAAAACGGTTGCGTGAATTGCGCCAAGTTCAAAAAAGAAAATCGGACAAACAATTCTTGTGTTGAATGTAATGTTCACCTTTGCTATTAAATGTTAATGTAAGAAATTGCTTCGCTGAGTATCATTCTTAACTAATGTATGCAACCATAATACTTGCATATTTAATGAACACATTAAAACATGATACTATTAGCGCATATTTAGTTAAAATAAAATCCTTATCAATAAGCAAACCTTAAAAAGTAAATCTAGAATTTTTTACGCGAAAAATAACCCTTAGCGACCATAGGGACACATTTGTCCCCAGATATTCCGAGAAACCTACACCAGGTTTTCGAATTTTGATTTTGAAATTTGTTTTTTATTAGCCTAATGGATGATTCTAAATAGCTGAAACAGTTATAGAAACTCCATTTACCTTATGGTCCTGAAAGGGTTACAAGGAAAACCACTTTTACTCCATTTTCAACGGTCGCCATTTTGTTGTAATGTAACAAAAATTAGTTCATGTCATGTATACTGAAAAATATTTGTTTTTCATCTTTTCTGAAAATTCCAAGAAAATCAAATTAAAACTGTGGTGTCTGATTCGATGGGAAGTCTACAGAATAGCAACACTATGTTGTTAGAATCAGAAAAATTCAAATGGCTATTACTTCTGTAAATATGGTATGATTCGATTTTCTTGAAACTTACAGAGTATACGGTCCTACTAGTATTCAACAATTTAATTATCAAATTTCGTTGAATTAAGCACAGCCATACAATCTTATTGGGGAGAACGTGAAACTTGAAAATCATAAATTTATGAAAAAAGTTGAGGGAATTGCGATTTCAAGGGCATTTGTTGCTGTTGTACTCATAAAGACCTACTTCCATGATTTTTGTTAAGATTTAACGGATAATTTTTTTTCTGATTTCGGATTAATTTTTCGTACATTCTCCCTGGACTCCAAAAAGCTGACATCACTGTTTAAAGGCCTGTTTAGGAATTTAACGAAACTTCGATTTTTGTATATAAAATTGTTACATCCTGCGAGTTTCAATAGAATCTATCCATTGCTGACGAAGCAAGGAGTTTTTTTTTACTAAAATACAAAATCCTATTGAAATCACGATTTATGTTTGTCTGCCCGTCCGTCTACGTTTCACAGGTGCTTTTCTCTGAAACTATAGAAGCTACAGCTGTTAAACTTTGTGAAAAGGTCAAAAGTGAACGTTGTGTTGACGTTTTGAGGTGAATATTTTTCTTCAGAGAGTCTCTCCACATTAATTTTTTTTTTATTAAAGGTAGTCGCATGGGAGTACTATGAAAGGTCCTCATGAGATTTTTTCAAAACTTTACCTAATCAGTGTCAGAAGATGTTGCTTGAGTTTTTCTTGAGTTTATTCATTACTAGTGTCTGCATATCGTAGGTTGAGAACAAACCCCTTCTGACATGAGCGTACTTCTGCCTACCCAACCTGTTTATTTATTAATTTTTCATTCATAAATTCAGAAATTGCAGTCCACTTTGGTCAGTAATCAAAATGATAAACTTACCTTGCAACACAAGTATTACTTCAACGAAAGTTCCGACCAGCCACTTTGAGTATTTTATTGCATTAATTCTTTAGCAGAGGTTTCAATTGAAGGTATTATCTAAATTTATTTTTGCAGTAAAGTATTTTAAGAATTTTGGGTAGCATCAAATCACAAGAATAAGTCCAAAGCTAAGAAAACAAATTGCATTGATTTGGTTTTTTTATGTGGTAGGGAGATGAATGCCATTTATGCACAGAGTGTGGGAGTCCCATGCTCGCAATAACACCCACTAAACACCTCCCCTGTCAACCTGAGAACCTAGCCTGGAACCGTTTGACACATAACGTCGGGTCAGGTCTCGTTTTGTTACGCCGTGAGGTGCCTTCAAGCTGGGGGATCCCTTTCCTAGCGTGAGTTGAGAGGGCAAGAGGAAGTGCCAGAAAAGCGATCCCCCATCCCCAACGCCCCCGGCTGCTGTGAGTTCTTTTTATCTTTTAGGATTGCCCGAGCATAATGTGCGACCTGGCTCCATTTGTCAATCGATTCGAGCACCACCGCGACTATATTATCCGGGGTGAGCTCTCCCGTCTTCCAGTAGAGGTTCCTTCGCAACCTGACCCATTTTTTGCACGCGAAAAATGTGTGGTAGGCATTGTCCTCCTCTCCTGGGCAAAACCGACAATCGGGGGACCGTGACTTACCAATCTTGTGCAGGTAAGACTGAAAACTCCCATGCCCGCTCAAAAGCTGGGTTAGATAGAAGTCAGTCTCACCATGCCTTCCATTTAGCCACGGTCTCACGTCCGGGATGAGGCGCGCAATTCACCTTCCCTTCGTGCAATTCACCCAAGACTGCTGCCAATCGTTGAGCGAGCGCTGTCACTCTTCGCGGACAACCGTCTCCCTCGCTTCCTCGTTTTGGCACAGGTAAATTGCGCGGCGCTCTCTAGCAAGGAGGGCGACAGGTATCACGCCTGCTTGCCTCGTCCCGGCTCCGTGCCCGTTGAGCCACACGCCGAAGGTTGTGATACTCCCTTCGTTTTTCAGCGATTTCAGTTGACCACCAGTACACTGGGGGCTTGCCGTGTCGGGGTTTTCGATGGGGCATAGAAGCTTTGCAAGCAGTAGTGATGATGCTCATAGTTGAGTTCACCACGTCTTGAGCTGCCAGTTAGGGTTGGAGACAGCACAAAAGATTGGACAAAAAGCGGGGTAGTTGGGCAAAAAACCTGATCTAAAATTGGTGAGTTTGAAGTTCTTCCCAAAATTAATACTGCAAAAATGTTGCCTTAATTGATGAGATTGAAAACAATTCGTCGCGGGAACTGAATAATATTCACAATGATAACATGGTCCACTAAAACGACTGCTGCGGCAATTCAATTAATTTTTGAACAGACCACGAGATATTATTCAAAGCAAGTCATTTTTTTTTATCAGTTCGGATAGATTTTTGAATACTTTTAAGATATCAATTAAAGCATTTCGTTTCAGTTTAATGCCTCAGTTTCAACGGGAAAAGTTACCTAGTAATCAACCCGTGGTAAGCTGAAATTAGGCAGCCATAAAAAATATTCCGATTTATTTATATTTAATAGCCCCAAATTTAAATATAAACAAATTGTTTTCTAAAATCTTTTCCACCTTTTATATAACATTCGTCCATAAAAGTTTAATTCAGAAGATGAATAATATTGTATTTTCTCTATTGACTCCATGTCCAGAAGTTTAAAAGGTAAAACAGTTATAAAACGATTCCGAAATTTTTCCATTTAGCTTTGCGATATCACCAATCAATAGCCTTGCGATTTTTTTTCTCTGTGCAAGAGATATTTAATGACTTCAAAAATTATACAAAGCTTTTGCTTCGTCATTCTATTTAACATATTATACATTATTTCTTCTTCTAGATAATTCGTTGAATATTTAACCCAAAAATATTGACGTAAAGGAAAATATAAAACGATATGCTAATAATAGCTTCAAAGTTTATAACAAACCTTTTGAAATATATTCACAGAAAGATAAATTAACGACTTAGTATTAAAATATATGGAAATAATTCCCAATTTATTTTTAGCTGAATGGGCACTCCACAGGTAAACGATTAGATAAATATAATCAGCACTAGTTGAATAAATTAAATTCGGAAGATAATATTGCCTTTATGCAAAGAAAATATACAGATTCATACTTTCTTTTTTATGAGACACTTAACACCCCCGCAACTCTGACTCCATTTGCAGGAGCCTTTTTACAAGCAATAGTTGCATAAGAATTATCTACAATATCATTTCTTACCAGTTAAATGATGACGACATTGTGTAGGGATGTAAAAGATACAAGAATATAAGATTGCAAGGAATCCCGACTATAATGTAATGTAAAAATAGAACCAACTGATAATATATAATAGGCAATGACGTAGCTGGAAAATAAAAACAGGAAAAACGTTTTGCGTTACATAATTCTGTTGACGTAAAATAGGAAATATTAAACTTTTCTGCAATTGTGAATAAATAGAAATACGAATGAATTGGGTTAAAAAGGATGTCTTTAGCATGAAGCACATCTTGTCTATTTTTGATTGGCAAGGAGTTATGCAACAATGTAGGGAAAATGTAACTGCTTATTGGATATATTATGACGTCAATGATAGAATACGTAATTTTAAGATATAAGTTCATTTAGGATTGAAATGAAAGAATTGGGGAGATACTAACAGTTTCATACTATTGAAACTTTAGGAGTTAATGTACCAAATTTCTTATTCTTCTTTTATGATTGGCGTGTAGCCAGTATATCAGTATGCAGTTCTGTTCTATCATAAAATACAAAATTAATCTGACTTCATAATATGAATTTTTTATTTTATTTAATATGTTTTTTTTTTTTTTAAATAAATTAAGAACTTCAACATAAGAATTGATACTGTTAAAGCAATACAGATTCGATTTCTAGTTAATTTTTTGATCTGACTCATTCAATATTTCCTTTTTCATACACTTTTTTCTAGAGCTGCTTCACTAGTTGTCAGGACTTGACATCTGAATCTATTGAACATACATGAAATCATTCAATAATATAGGGTTTTCCATTAAGGACAAAAGAATAAATAAATTAATTTCAATAAATCGATTGTGAGCGTACTGTGTGGCTAGTGGCACCGTCTTGTTGAAACCACATGTCATTGATGTCAAGTTCATCCAAATCTGGCCACAAATAATCTTCCAACATAACACGATAGCGCTCTCCATTGACGGTAATATGATGTTCGTTTTCATCCACGAAAAAAATACGGCCCAATCACACCTCCGGCATGAAAACCACAACAAACAATAATTTTTTGCGTATGCAATGGTGTCTCAAGAAGCATATGTGAGTTTGTTGCTGACCAATAACGCATATTTTGCTTATTAACAAAGCCATTGAGCTAGAAATGAGCTTCATCGCTGAAGATGATTTTTTATAATAGTAAATAATAGTAATTTTAATAATTTCCGAACGTTGCTGGTTCGTGAACTTTACCATGATGAAAATTTTGAGTTTAACTAACGTTTTGACATTGACATTAAAAAAGTTTAAGGGTGCGTTCATATATAGATATCAAATTGGTACTCGTATGTCCCTAATGCAAAACCCTATGCATTCAAAAGATACAGTTTCTTTCATAACCACAAAACAGCCACCATTTTGTGCCGCGCTAAGTAGCTTTCCCGAATACTCGGCCAATTCAACAGATTCAATTCAAACAATTTTCTTGAAATGTTTAGGAAAATCTTAAGAAAACTGATGTGTCTAGGCCGATTTGAAAGACGAGGGCGGTTCAAATACCTGTATGATGGTAACAAACGCTGTAGATGGCGCGCATGTATGTTTTGAAGGTCGTGGCTTGAGTATGTGTTAGCTGGGTCCCTGACAAACAGTGTGGCATAGTTTTCGTCGGGAGTGAATGTTTCACGCACGTGTTACGACCATGAGTGAACGTCAAGTGCCGACTGCCGTTGCGCAACGTATTGTCATTCGTTTTTTAGTATGGGAAGGCGTCAAAATCACATAAACTTTTCTGCGTTTGCGAAATCAGTTTGGTAGTGAGTACCTGAGTAAGGCTGCTGTGTTTAAATGGGCCAAAGCATTCAAGGATGGTCGCGAGACCGTCAAGAACGAGCCGCATGATGGTCCACCGCAAGCCATTATCACACCAGACAACATTTGCCGCGTAGAAAAACTCATTTTGGAGGTAAAAAGTACTTGAATAACCTGATTGGCATAACGCCGATGATGTAGAGATGGCTGATCGACCTCTGAGGCGTAGGATACCATTTCTTAGTGGTTCGCCTGAAAAAAGTAAAGACAATTCGGGTTTACTCATGTTCGATGTTCCACATACACAGAGTGTAAAGATGATTTTGGCACAAGAGTAGGGTGTTGTCGAATCTGATTGACATAGGGTAAGAAAGTGAAAAGACTACTGACAGCAATAGGATTATTGGAAAAGAAAGAGACCAGCGAGAGAAAGAGAGAGAAAATGATGCAGTGAAGTAGGAGTTTACACCCCCAGAGAAAGAATATTTTCCCATTTTCAAAGAAAATTTCACGTCACAGCATTAATTTCGCAAATCAGTTTATTATAACCCGCCCACACTGAAACATGATGTGAAACTTGCGAAATGCATGCCGTGCGGTAGCAATAAAAATTGAAGTGCTGAGAGCTGTTTGCTACTATGGCGAATCATTGACTTACTGAAATAAGAGGAAATAAATTACTGATGCGATCGAAGAGGAGAACTGAAGAGTGTGTTAGTGGCATAAAATGCGAAACTTGGAACGTCCTCCCGAATTTTTTTAAGCCTTTTTCTGTAGCACAACAGCCCCTTTCAGGCCTTTGCTTAGAGATAGAGTATCTCATTATCTTGATCGTATATATTGGCACTCGCGAAGGTTATATGGTCAGCACCACGCCGTGTGTCCGGCCACCCAGCGATACGTTCTGATTTTGAAACCAGAACGTTTCATAACTGAACGGGCTTCTAGTCTGTCCGAAGAATCATTCGAAACAAATCTCATTGTCACCAACGGGGTTTGAACCAGGGACCTTTGGCTTATAGTATGAGCACTTTTAGGAAAGCCAGAAGTTAGGGAAAATCCAATGCAGCAATTACGGGTGATTTACTGGCAGCAAATGGCCTTGTTATCGCATGGGTTTGCCGGCTCTCCAAAAATACTGATAAATGTATCTAGAGGGTATGACAAACGGACTGAATTTTTCCAGAAATTTATGTTAAATAGACATAGACAAAAATTTTCAAATACAACACAACTTTATAAATCAATTCATACATCTTACAAAACCTCGCCCCTAGCGAGAAATGTGGCTTTGTGTGTGTCGCAAAACGAGTCAAAGGCTGCACCAATGTAAACTCGCGAAATCTTCGTCAATTAAGGAAGAAGGGCTTTCTGAAGCGCAATCCACACTCTTATAGTTTTGGGTGCCAGCCTTAGCTCCCCAAAAAACTTTTTACCAAAAAGTCGAGCAGATTAGTATTTTTTCACCATGGCAGCCAGTTTGCGGCAAACGTTATTTCATAGCCATTCTTGATGGTTTGATATTGTTGTATTTTAATACGTCTATGGTCTACGACCGAATTAAGAAGTTACCCACGGTTTCAGACCACCTTTAAATATTTTCTCGCGGCATACGTTCAAATTGAACTCGAATGGGTTGCCCAAAAACACCAGCGAAGAGCTGCCACCGGCAGTCACCGTGGCCCAAACCACCACAAGCGTGGCTTGACTGCTGGTGGCTCTTCAGTTGTTTCTTATGAAATCTCTTTTAAATTAACATAATCATTTTTGCTTTGCATTTGGAAAATTTCCTGGATTAAAGAAGACGGTATGGTCCGCGTGGTGTAGTCGTTGGAGCACTCACCACGTAAGCGGAAGGTCTCTGGTTTGTTTCGTTGCGACAACGAGATTTCTTTCGAATGATTCTTCGGAGGGACTATAAGCCTGTTCAGTTATGATACATGCTGATTTCAAATCTAAACGTTTCCCAGCTGGGTGGACGAACACATGGCCAAAGCGAGATACTGAACATATCACCTTCCTGAATGCCGATACATTCGATCACGATAATGAGATAGTTTAACTTTCTCTAGGCGAAGGCCCGAAAGAGACTGTAGTGCTAAAGCAAAAAAAAGGAAGACGGTATTCTGCAATTTAACTCGTTGGCGCAAGTGCAACAGCTTTTTCGCTATATCATGCCTAACCTTTTTTTTCCGTATCGATAAGTTTTGGGGTTTGTTGGTGTTATACAATGTTCAGGGCGTACTTCTTTAACATATGTTTATTTTAGCAGCCATTTCTTTTCCACTACACCGAGGATTTCATTCAATTCGAGTTTTAACTCTCCCAACCAAATATGGTAATGTAACTTTCTTATGAAGACCACAACCATAGACTTTCGCATCACAAAAAGTTATTGACAAATCAATCAAATTTTTAGGAACCAAACAAAGATGAACTGGGACTTGTAATCTTTTCTTTTCAAGAGGAAGTTAGAAAGCAAATCAATAATATACAGGACACAATATAACTGGGAAAGGAAGGGAAATTGCTGTACCACACGTTCACAATGACTTCTCAAAAAGTAAACAGGATGGGAACAACTATTAGGCTACAACTGCTATGCTGGAGCTTGTCGCAAAAAAACCAAAAATTTTTCAATATTGCAGAGCGGGACAACCAATAAGAAAATCATGGTCAATGTATATGGAAGTCCTTAGAAGATTCGGAAAGGTGCTCAATACTACCAAGTGCAATGGCTGGAAGAATTTTCGCAGCCAAATCGAATTACACATATGCTACTTGACTTTTTCATTGCTTTCGAATCGTTTTCTTCTGTGTGATTCTTTCTGAGGCGCGATCAAAAAGTAATTACAGGGGGACAAGTCTGAACTACATATAAGGAGGGTGTTTCAAGTGTTTCTCAGCCCATTTCTTCCATTTATCCCTTGTCAAAGCCGTTGTGTGCGGCTTAGCGTTGTCATAGAGAAAGATGACCTCTAAGGGGTATACCTCGACTTTTTTTTGGAAAGGAGTTATTCGATGACTGGAACGATTGGCAATAGTAGGCCACATTCACTGCTTGTTGATGGTGAAGAAAATTAATGAGTAAAACTCTTTTCGAACGGCAGGGATGTTGTCATCTGTAAGAATTCTACTTGCACGTCAATTGAGGCTTTCGTTTTTGACACGTTCTCACCCACCTTTAGATTTCCTGGCCTACGTATACACTCGATTCTGACAGTATAGTGTCCCCAAACTGCGCCTTTTAACGAATAACAATTTTCGACGGTTTAATGCCTTTATTGGTTAAAAACTTTACGATGATGCGTTGCACGACTGACGGATGTACCTCTTGCTCAGTCATGGCTGTACTGAGGATAGAACCGAGCGTGGCTACTAACTAAGCTGGTTCCGCCACTCCTTATAAATGAACCACTAATCGCCATACTGTATCAGTTTAGAGGTGCGTGATAAGCAGAATGGCCAAATTACCATTTATATTTGATTCACCCTCGTATCAAGGGTTTAGAGAGAGAGGGTTTCGCTTGTATTTATACGAATGCCTGAGGAGAGTAGTTATACAAATTCTAAGCAAAACTTTAGAAAGTATGTTGGAGGTCTACACAAGAGAGACTGTCGACCAAAGACACCTTTCTAAAGTATGCCCATACTCTAGGAAGGAAAATCAGAGGGAACAAAAATCCAATTGGCTGTAGGAACACACAAGTCCACAAGTAAGTAAAACCATCAATAAATGAGCCACAACCTTATTCAAAAGTAGGTTCGTTAGAGTGGCATAGTTCACTGGCTGGGAAAATAAGGAAAAGCACACTTCAGGGGAGCGTGTGCTGAGAACAGATACTGAATGAGGCTCTGATCCTCAAATTAGCACATAGCCTGTCCTTATATATATGGGAATTCCGATAATTCAGTCTTAACTGATAGTGATTATGCGAGCTTTTCGCAGTTCTTTGATAGAAGGTATTCAGTTGCGATTCCAAGCAGCATGGTGGTAGGTAAGGCTCATGCACAGGAGGACACAACTGTGACCCTGGTTCTTGCGCAGCACTGTACTCGTTTGCACTGATTATTAATATCAGCTTCGGGCTGCCTGGCTATTGCAGCATCTTCCATCGGAAATATAAATATACTCGTATATATATATATATATATATATATATATATATATATATATATATATATATATATATATATATATATATATATATATTTGCGATAAAAATTGCGGCGCGACTATCTCGCCTAGTAGAAACAAGAAATAACAGACTGCAATTCACTCAGATATTCAGTTAGTAATTAAAGGATTGCATTTTTGCATTGTCAAATCAAAACCGATGAAAAGTTATTAGAGAGTGAGAATAGAAGGGTAGTAGTTCACTGGACATGCAGAATCGTGGAAAACGAACAAGCTGACGAGTTTGTAAGTAAGGGAGCAGACTTTGAGCAAGCACTTCATTGCTGGTAAGGATGAATAGCAGCCACTGTCTCCTAGAGGTAACTATGAGCATCCAAAGTAAAGGGAGACAGAAGAGCTAGAAGACACTCGGGACGTCAAGCTTCAGAGATATGCACGAGGCCCCTAAATGTGTTCTGAGACATCCTGAAGCTTGTATTCTAGTCAGTCCAGAGACATCCTGAAGCTCGTATGCCAGACATTCTGAAGCTCGTATTCGAATCAGGATGCTAAGAAAACAAAACAAATATTACTAAACATAAAAAAGAGCCAAAATAGCTTAAAAGGGTATAACGGATCTACAAAACTAGGAGGTACCAATTACTTAGATGCTTAAACAAAATTTGACCGTGCCTAATATTGAGCCGCTGATAATTTAAGACATATTTCAATGACCGCTAAAGAGACAGCAATCCATTTTTTCAAAGGTTTTGAGAAGTCTTTTAAGCTGAATCTATTTGCTGATCTTTATTTAGATGGATAAAGATCACGGTAGTCACTGTGAATCGACTTTTCATTCTAGATGTTTGCCCAAATATGAGGGATTGGTAGTTAATTAAGAATAGAGCAACAGTCAAAGGATTCATCCCAGGTTACTATTGGCGTGATAGTTGGTGGATAATGGATGGCTTAGATATGTAGGTTCACTGCAAGAAATAAAAAAGCCGTTCTCAATCGAAAGTGATACGAGATGAAGGATGAGGCTGAAATGCCTTAAAATTCCAATAAGGTCTGTATGGCGAGATAAGTCGGCACCATTCAAGTGGGGATCTAACTTGTAGGTATAAACGGCTATTTGAAGGATCCCGAAATAATGAAACAACGTTGAAACAAAAAAAAAGAAAAAATAGATTCGAAATACACATTCAAACGAAATTAGGATTATAGTCTTCTGAAGAAGGTCGTGACAGAGTTCCAACGTCACAGAGCCATTGCGATGCAAAGTACCGATGTATAAATAAAGAATACGTTTCGGCACAGCTTGCTTTTGCTTCGATGTGCCCCACACCAGTGAAGTAGACCTTCGAACCCAAGAAATAATCTAAATATAAGGGGTCAAGGAATCCGAAACCGATGCATTCACTAAATAACGAACATTTAGTTTGCACGGAGTAAGTAAATCCTCGACATACCATTCACAAGCTACGAGAGGAACGAGCGGTTCGTAAGACAGCAACAGATACGGGCCCACAATACCGTAGAAATCTGACAGATAGAGGTTTCTGGTAGACAAATTAGGGATACGAGCAAGAAAAACTCGAAGCCAGTCGGCAAAAGGTGATGTCCAGCAAAAGCTTGACGAATGGTAGGCCTCAACCGAGACAATGATTTTTACCGCTAAGGAAGATGTAATCTATTTGAAGGTCCTATTGAAACTGAAGCAGATTTCACTTTAATAATTTTGAAGACAACATGATCCGCATGGGGGCTGCTTGCTGCTTAAACCCAAATCCATTGGAAACTAGGTTGATGGCTCTATTGATGAACAGGCGAATGCACAATTTAATTACATTGAATGTCGCGTCCTGAACGTAAGCACTACGAAGTGCGAAATCTGCTCGACTCCAGAGGACAAACTGGAGTTAACAATCACTGTAGAAAACATAATAAATTTAGAAAGTCTGAACGTCATACATCAGACAGGTGACTAGTTATATTAGTCCAAAGAAATAGGTGAAGCCCAAATAAGTTAGGTTATCTGTATGGTCCGGCAGCAGATCTTTCTGAAAAAGTGTACAGATGCTTGAGATTTAGTTACATTACAAATAATAGCAATAGCCTGCATGATCGATTGAGGTTGTGCAGGAGAAGGGCATATACTATAGATAAAGATTGCACCAAGGAGGAACAATGGCAATGAACATGTTCCAGAAGAAGTACTTGGGTAAAACTTTGGAAAAAGACTTGTATATATGAGTGACATCCTAGCCAAGGACATACGATGGCTCGTCACTAAGCACTGCACCCACAGTGACCACAAAGGATCATTACTGAAATAAATTGTATCTGCGTAGTAATAAAACATCGGCGAGTACCCAGAATGCAAGTAAAGTCGATTAGTCGTCAAAAATATGGTACGTAAGTAGCCACGATCTTGGGAATACTACCTCTGATCATAGAGCTGGACGGAACTCCTACGAAGAAGATAGCCTAAATTGTCAATGCGATTTCAAGAATTAGAAGAGATTCGAAAATGCTTTGTAGCTAAGCGAGCAGCTGGTACTGCAGACATAGTCCAGAAATGAAAACCTGCAGAGGTCATAAAAAAATGACCGGAAGGAGCTCCAACAAACTTTCTGAAATTATATGGAGGCCGATCCCTGAGGCAGATATTCAAAGCAATAGTAATGTCCACAATTAGCGAAGTTTTTTCAAATCACGTATGAAAAAATGTTCGAGCGAATTGTTAAAACGCTCTGGGGTACTGTCGAGCCGGCAATTCAGTTCTCGAAAGAAATTATCAACTATGGACGCTTTGAGGAAGAACAGCATGCGAAGCTACGCATCGCATATTGTCAAGTATTTTACGAAACAAGAATTGTTCTCTGATTCAGCCAGAGGACCAACGCTTTATCCGGTTATGGCAGGGGCTCCGTGCTTAGATTTTCCATAAGCTACGATAGATGGAAGCATTGTTAAGCTGATTCAGAAAATCTTCAAAATATTAAAACCATATACGGGAACTTTTGATATAATTTTTGGCAAACCATCTAATACTGACTTTTTCATAAAACAATGGTAAATCATGATTTCATAATTGTTTAAAATAGTCAAAGCCATGCCCCACTAAAATCTCTAAAGATATAAATGTAAATTCAAAACGCCAAAATTTTAAATAAAAATCGACTAAGGTCATTCAAAAAAATATACTTAAAAACTATTTAGACAAACAATAAAGTGATAATAAATAGCATTTTCGTATTCGGGTCATGGTCATGAACAATTTAAATTAACGCTTTTAACATATACGTGAGCAAATCATGTATGAAAAAATAAAACAAGAATATTTTCAAACTTGTTGACAAGCTGAAAAATAAACCATGTTATCAATTCGAGCTTCAGAAAAATTTATGTAAGTATTATAAATTATACTTTGTCTTATTTTCGTTTATTTTATCACGTAACAAAAGATAATTCCTGTGACATTCCACCGTGCAAAAAATAAATAAATAAATTTTCAACACTACCGCATGAATTAAAGAAAAAAATAGCTTATAATCGAAAAAAAAAACTTTCTGGGATATACTTATAATCAATTTAATTTCATATTAAATAGCTTTTAATAATGACATATTGATATGAAACATATGACGTCAAAAAGCTTCATTTTATGTTGATATTTTTTTTCTTCTTTCCTATCGAATATTAGAAAAACAAATAGAGGATAGGATGTATATTGAGTAATTCTCGGAATATTGGATTCTAATTAACAACAAGCCACTTACCTAGCTTTAAGACATGCATCGTGCCATAGAAATTTTGTTTATAATTGTTTATCCACCATTCACGGACGAAAAAATTATAGATTTTCTGTTGGTAGTAGTTTTTAGTATTTTTTCTTTGATTTTTATTACAGCAAATTGATATCAAGGTATGTCACACCGTATGGATTGGACGATGGGAGATAATGTTATCACATGCACTTATTATTATTTATTATTAATATTACACAAACTTTGGATTTTTTATTTGTTTATACAAAGAAGAAAATTGTACGAGTCTATAGCACGGAAAATATTATCAATGGAAATTTTATCAGAGCTTGATAGGTACTTTGGTATTTTCCATGAAAACACTTTATTGGGAAAACAAGAAGACAAACGTTTTAGATTATTGTTTTTATTACACTTGTTGTATCTTGTTTGATTTCATTCTCTATTTCATTTTTTCGTAAATAAGCATCACTTTATACTTTTTTTTTTTTGTTTTCTAGTCTGAAGAATGTACATTATGTGCTATGGGAAGAGAAATAAAATTATTAGAATTGGTATTGATAGAAACATTTGCTAGAAGGAATAGCAAGTGCTTCTAACTTTAACGAGACGAAAAATTGATATGTGATTAAACTATACATGCTGTCAACGAGACTTTTGATATAAAATCCTGATGGGATTCGATAGATCAAACCCTAAAATAGAATAAAGCTTTGAGTTTCACTCAAATCAACAACGCGGCTTGGGGTATTATAAGTTTAATTACTTTGCTTGTTTAGTTTTCGTTTGACACAAGTTTTCGTATGGGATAGCGAAATTTCAGTGAGTTCAAGGTTACCAGGCAGTTGAGCGATTTTGTTCGAAGCTTTCCTTTTGTTGTCCTCTTGTCTATATCGAATATCATTTGAGGGATTTTTATTACATTATTTTATCAAAAAAATAAATAAGCGAGCACTTATAGTGTACTTGCAAAGATTTAGCTTCATCATCGTTCATCATACAACTAACAAGAAAAAATTGGATGATTTAAAAATGACTTTTTTTGGAAGGTTGGGAGGTATAAATCACAAAAAGCATAAAAAATTATTGAATGAATATGAGGATTCTAAATTGGAAGCGCTTTATTTTTTCAAAGATAATGTGAATTAACAGTAGCATTAAATGCTAATGTTACTTTTTGCAGCTTTGTGAGAAGGAATTTTTAAAAGACTCACAAGTTTTGCTACCCATTCATCTATCAGGTCGTTCGCGGGTAGAGCGTATTTTCTCAAGAATGACGTTTCAAGGCTATCCGCAATTTTCATCATATAGGAGAAAACTGAGAAATACGCCCCATTTTTTTTAAACACCAGTAAAATGCATCCTGGTTAAATTTTCCGAGATTTTTTTTTGACGAAACAATTTATTGCATTTTAGAAGCAAACTTGCAGATAAAAGATTCTGACAGACTTCTGGAAAAAGGGTTGAAAATTAATTTTAATTCAACTGCTTTACCCGACAGCTTTTTAAGGAAACGATTTATAGCATTTTAGAAGTAAACTTGCAGATATAAGATTCTGACAGACTTCTGGGAAAAGGGTTGGAAATTAATTTTATTTCAACCGCTTTGCCCGGCAGCTGCTGGGTTATATGCTGTTTACAAAATATCCCAGTAGACAGACCAACATATTTTTCAGTATTTAAGACCAGAAAAAACTTTTTAAGTAAAACGAAAACATTCAAGTGATACAATTTTGTGTTTGATGTCAGAAGAATAAAAAATTTGGCGGAAAACATAGGCACTTTTAAGTCGAAGTCATACTAAATAAAAGATTCTTCATTCATGTGTTAGAGATAATAGTTTGTAACCAGATTATACCTAAACTAAATTATAGATTTTCATTAAAAAGTTAAGAAACTAATTCTTTTAAAGAATATGATCAAATTCAGATTCTATCATTTCAAGACATCATAAAATAAAATTTAAACTTCAGCAACGCCTCTTAATTTTCTTTCATAGCAGCTCTTATTTCTTTCCTCCCGGAGTGATTGCATTGTGCAAAATTCATGCAACCACCTCCAACAAGATAGACTCTTAATCCAGTCCTCAGTGGATTGCGTCTTATAAAAGTTCTCAGTGCATTCTATGCAGTTGTACATGTCTGAAATCTCATCTTCTTCGAAGTACTACAGCCCCTCTCGGGCCTTCGGTTCCTGCAAATAGCGGCTCCAACTGTCTCGGTCCATTGACCACATCCTCCAATGTGGAAATCCGAGCAGCGATGAACTGTCTTTGTCGACCGAGTCAGACCAGCGTTTCCTCGGTTTCCCCACTGGTTTCCGCCTTTCAGTTCTCCCAACGGATACCTTTTTGGGTATCCTTTGTTCGCCCATACAATTCATGTGGCCAGCCCATTGCAGCCTCCAAAATCTTACAATCGTTGAGACCTCTGGCTCGTTAAAATATTCATACAGCTCATGGTTGTATCGAATTCGCCATTCTAGCTTCGCTCCGATTATTCGCCTCAGGACCCGTCGCTCGAAGCCGTTCAACATATTTGCGGATGCTTGGATTAGGGTCTATGTTTCACACCCATAGCATAGCACAGGTCTTATCACAGATTTATACACTTGGAGCTTTGTTTTCCTGTGTATGCAGCTGGTCTTCAAGATCGTCAAAACTGAATAAAATATTTTATTTGCGAGCTATATTCTTCGGCGTATTTCGTCTCTTTCATTATTTGGCGCCTAAATACATAAATTCGTTCACATTTTCGATACAGTGTTCGCCAAGTGTGATATTTTGTGTATTTGAGGTATTTTTCCTCGACTGCCTCATGAGCTTTGTTTTATTTTCATTGATTTGTAGCCCTACTAGTTTTGCTTCACTGTCGAGCTTTAGGAAGAATTCTTTGGCAGTTATTAACTACCGTGCCAAAATGTTGATGTCGTCTGCATAGGCTACCAATTGCCTGGACTTGCTTGATAATGTACCTCGTGTATCGACAGGTAGCTTTCTTATGACATATTCCAGGGCCAAATTGAATAGCAATTGGGCCAGCCCATCTCCCTGATTAAGTCTGATATTTCAGTCAAAGGAATTGGTGAGTTGGTTATTGATGCGGACTTGCGAGTTTGTCGACGTCATTGTCATTTTGGTAAGACGAACTAACTTGGCTGGGATACTAAAGCAGAGCATTACATGGTACAGTATGTTACGATCAATATTATCGTGTGCTTGCTGAAAGTTCACGAAAATCTGGTGTACGTCTATGCAGCATTTCTCAAGTACCTGCTTGACAGTGGAAAATTGGTCTATTGTCGATCTACCTGCTCTAAAACTACCTTGATATACCCCAACAATTCTAATGGCGTATGCTCCGATTTTTTTGAAAATATTTTGTAAGCCGTACAAAGCATGCCTCTATAGTTTTCGCACTGTAGCTTTTCACCTTTTTTTTTGTGGACAGAGAATATAATTGAATGGCTCCACTCTTTCGGCATATGTTCTTGTTGCCAAATGTGCTGGATGACTTTGTGAATAGCTTTCTGAACATCACTGCCACCATGCTTAGTGAGCTCCACCAGAATCGCATCGATGTCCGGCGCTTTATTAATCTTTTGGGCCTGGATGGTGGAGCGAACTTCATCCAGAGTTGGTGGGGCCAATTGGAGCTCTCCGGAAACATATATAGGCTCCGATGTTCTGAAGCTGTGCGGAGGATTAAGGAGGTTCTTGAAATATGATGCCCATCTTTCCTTCCTTAATCCCGGTTTCATCGCGATGATATTACCGATGTTATCACGACAGAGCGTGGTTTTGGGCTGATATAACCTCGTTTCAGGTTTGTCTTGTGTTGTTGCTCGCTAGACTTACATCGATACTTCGCAATTGGTCGTCATAGAATTTTCTTTTTTTAATTCTATCTATCTTATTCGCTGCTCTTCTGAGATTCTCATAGTGTTCCCTATGTCCTGGTTTTCTTACCTATTCTAAGTATTCTTTGTTTGTGCTTGATGTCCGATTGTCTGTTCTGCCACGGTCTTAATAGCTGATTTCACTTCCATCCAGAACTCGTTGCTTGGTTTTTGCGATGTGTCCGATAAGATGGGAGCCACCTGGTTGTCGAGGGTCTCCGAGAAGTTTTTGCCACAGACGATATCAAATTTTTGTAGCGAGATGGTCTTCGCCGAATGCGCCTTTGACATATGATATCGATAGGTTAATTTGATCAAGTAATGATCTAAGTTATAATTGGTATTAACGGACGTAAAGTATGCTCGAGGACGAAATCTCATCTCCTAACATATTAAGATCAATTTTGTTTTTCGGCACTACTTTCGGATGTTGTTGTTTGCATATTTTTACGGTTTTGCTTAGTTTTTTGTTAACCTGTTTTCAATTCTTACAGTTTTTCAACATTGGTTCTCTTCATTTCTCGTTGGATTTTTTTAATAAACACTTTCCTTGATCTTCGCTTGTTTTCTGAGAGTTCCTCCATAGTGGTTCAATCCCTGATGTCTGAAGTTGATGACTTTCTTTGCCTTTTTTCCGTTTCAGTTTTAAACTTCTGAGGTTTCGCCTTACTTTTAATAGTATTTTTTCTTGCCAAGGATTTCTTTCTGTTCCTTTAGATTCTGTGGAGAATTGAGAATTTTGGCGTGCTTTTCCTTTTTGATATGTTTAATGGACGCTTTGGAACTGAGT
Source organism: Odontomyia ornata (assembly GCA_963969285.1). Classification (NCBI taxonomy): domain Eukaryota; kingdom Metazoa; phylum Arthropoda; class Insecta; order Diptera; family Stratiomyidae; genus Odontomyia; species Odontomyia ornata. The sequence continues at coordinate 425,207,698 of OZ017739.1, read as the reverse complement.
AGGTTCCCGCTAAAACCTTGGTTGGTGTTGCATTAAGTTTAGTATTATATGTTGATGTGTCTTTGTTTTTAGGCCCAGTTTGAGCTAGTCCGCGGTTTCTTCGTATACCCGAATCAGATTCAGCCTCCACACGAGCTCCTACTACAAGAAAAGTTAAATGTCTGAACAAAGCTATTGATCAAGATCTTTCAGCGACTTCGATTTTTGGCTCAACTGAATTTCGGTCTTGTAATGAATCTAATAAGGAAAAGTAATGATCAGGTATTACATTTGGATTAAAGGGAAAAATATCATAGAATTTTAGTGCTGACAGTCCATTGGATAAAGTCGTCGCTTTACCCTACGCTTTTCCTAATAATTTTGATATATCATAACGAGTCAACCTCTTTTTTTATTCCTAGCCATCCAAGCTTCCTGGTTGAAATATTCTTTCAAATGTAAAAAAATCCTCTATCAAGAGGTTGAAGAGCTTACATGGTGTGGCTGGGGCCACTTTAAGTAGACGAACATTATTGTTATGTGTGCTATAACCATCAAGAATCAGCAGCGTTTTCCGGGAGCTTTTGTGGCGAATGGAAACTTCTTCGAACCACTGTATAGAGAGCTCTGAGTTAATATACGATTTCTCATTCATGCAGATTGAAGATCCTGGTGGGAGAGAACCTTTTGGTTTCACAGTAATGTCTCCTTAATGTTTGGCACGGTATACTAAAGACTCTGGATGCTTCGTTTCTACCCAATTTTTTAATTTTTCACTAACTCCATCGCTTGTTGCAAATCTTCCGCGGAGTTTTGATCAACTGTATTACCCGGTTTACTCCAACGGTTCTTGTGTGGGGAATTAAATGAAAGTTTTCGGTCAGAACTGTCAAGATACTTTTATCTAGGTTAATATCTAGATGCAGGAGCGGTCGAAATGGATGAAAAATTGATGCTATTTTCGTCATTGAATTTTTCGAGCCAAAAAATTTAAAACAAAAAATAACAAATCGTTATGATCAAAAATCAAAAAATGCCCAAAAGTTATACGGCAAGCTCTTTAATTTAAAAACCAATAATTTATTTTCGCAAATTTTTAATAATTTCTGCATAATATCAAGGTTCAATCACCCCAAACCTTTGTATCAAAAAAGAATACGTGGGCTATGTAACGAAAAGAATGGGATGCAACTCCGTAATGCAAAAAAATAAATATCTAATCGGCGGAAGAGGTGCTGGTGAACTAACTGAAAACCTCAGCAACGAAATGAAATTTTCTGGATTAGCATTTTGTCGACATATGAATATTAAAGAAATGAAGGAAGTAGTTTGAGCTACTTTCTTTCAGAAAAGTTCGGCAAATGAAAAACTGTCCAGAGGGTATAGATAACTAGTGTAACTGGCGAGAGGCTGAAGTTTAGGGTGAGCCAACTCAATTCCATCACAAGCCACATTTAATACCAGAAGTCCAACCAGCTATCAAATCTGTGATTAAAGACTTGTCAAGAGAAAAATTGCTGACCCATTGATCTAGACATTCGCGCCAAAACATCTACACTCCAAGAGATCTTTGAGATGGGAACATTTTTCGCTATATTATCTTCAACGAAGAATTTCAAGGAGTAATAAAAACATTGGCGACAATAGGATCTTTAATTAACAGCAAAGCGCACATTTTTACGTGCAACAACATGATGAAGCACGTCACGCGTACCGGGTCGTGAAAGAAGCCAGAAGAATAAAGCAAGCAACCTTAAGGGACTTCCAAAAGGAAGAAGAAGGAATTTTCTATGGACCAGGCATAACAGATAAACAGCGAATGAAGATTTCATAGTTTAAATTGTATTTGGATTTTTGATTGCGTTTTTCTTGAAACAGTGTATATCTAGCTAAAATGTTAATGGTACATAAATTTGGAACCTGTGTTGTTATCGATAAAGCCAAAAATCCGAAGCATTTCTTGCGTAACAAAATAACCGAAAAAAATAACGAAATTTGAAAATAAAATTTCAAAGTGATGTTGGTTATTCAATTTTTGAATGATTCTAGTTCATTTGATGGCCGCAGTTTAACATATTAAAATGCCGTTTGATTTGGGTTACGCCGCTCAGCCGAAATCATGGAGACTGTCGATAACATTTTTTTTAACATGGGTGCCTTTGGAATGATGCGACACACATTGGAATCAAGATTATTGTCTATAAATATTTTGTCTTACTGTTGAAATATCAATAAATATATGATAAAAAGTTAAAACTTCTATATTTTTATTGTTTGTCAAAAAAAAATTCCAAAAGCTAAAGCACGTGTGTGAAATTGTTAACGTTAGGTCATGAGTTCTCAGCATACATAGTAAACTAAAACGATAGCAAAATTCATTTTTTACCTGGCGCTCTTTGTGTGTTTCCAATGGATGTGAGGTGTAGTAATTTTAAAACATCGAAAGAATTAGTAGAAAAGCTAAAATCGTTGCCACTTGGAAAGACAAATACTTTCATTCTATCTTTCTTATTCGACTAAACGATTATGTTAGTGCGCAGCGTAAGTGAAATTACAGTAAATTAACAAATAACAGAAAACAGTTTTTAAACTTTAGTTTGATTGAACACGGTTGACAGATATGAAGAAGTTTTTACTAGAAAATACAAGTTGTTGCGACTACGGTCCCATTGAATGCACGAATTTATTAGCTTTGAAGCTGAACAACGCATGGCGTTCGTGACTAAAATTTTACTCAGGAATTGTGCAATTCTTACCAGTGAAGATCCGCGCAGCCAACAAAAACTACTCACGAGTGGATGTGCTAGCACAATAATGCATATTGTAGTATCCGCTTCAAACAGCCGACACGATGTGTTGTCATTCTTGTGTGCAATTTATTTTTCACGTGCAATGTACAAGCATGCTATCATAAGAATCACGCTCGTTACACCAAGTTTGCGAATAATTCCTCTCCCCAATGCCCCCAGACGTAGATTTAAGAACTGTTTACAAAAGTCCTCATCAAGACCTTTCATTTAATATCCATCATTATCACCTTTGCTGAACAAAAATTGGGGGCTCAGTTCCCTATATGGAAGGCCCCCCTATGAACCATTGAAAAAATTGTATGCATTTTATATAAATACGAAGTTTAGTGTTTGCAGCCGCCGCTATAGTTCCGGTGAAAAACTGCTGTGAGTCTTCAAAGATGATTTTGGGAATGTGGTCGCCGCGGCTGGTACGTACGTTGCGTAATCTGGAGGTCTAATTTTCATACTCTTTGCAGTAAATCAGTCTGTATTTCGGCAATTATGCATAGAATGTTGGCTCACAAATGCTCAATTGTCTCTGGTTTATCAGGATAGATACTCGATTTTACATATACCCAAAGAAAGTAAGCTAACGGTGTCAAATCGCTCGAGCCCGGTGGCCAATTAACAGGGCAGTTTCGTGAAACAAAAAGTTCATCGAATGTGTTTCTCAGTTTATTAATTGTATCACGCGCTCTGTGGCATGTGGCGCTCTCCTGCTGAAACCATTTCTTAGCAACATTAATGCCTTCCAATTGAAGCATCAGAATGTTAGAAATCGTGTCTCTGTACCACTCACCATTGACCGTAACATTATTATTATTGAAGACACATGGACCAATTATCCCACCAGCCTATAAAGCGCAGAAAACGGTTACTTTTTCTGGATATAGTGGTGTTTAACAACTGCTTAGCGATTAGCATCGCTCCAAATAAGGCAATTCTGTGCAAGTGTGCATCATCACTCGCAAAATTTTCAAATGAAATTGTGGGTCAATGAGAATCTTTCCTTCCGCTTATTCACCAACGTTGCGTCGGTGTGAGTCTTTTCATGATGAATTGCCAGACAGAACTAACCTCATAACGACCGAAAACCTTGACATTGGCTGTTACCGGAAACAGTGTCGCCATATTTAAGTTTTCCGCCTCTAAAACAAGCACCCTTTAGAAATTTAACTTTTACCACCCGCTGGACTCTTATCGTCAAAGACGTGAGCTATGACATTGTTTCAATTTTTTGGAAGTTTAGCTTCCTTTACGGAGGTTCTTATGAAAAGTGAGCGAGTGGGATGAGACCAGAAAAAGCGTACGGAACGGAAAAAGCGTACGGAACGGAAAATGGGAATGCCATCAGTGACATCTATACTCACCAGCGGCGGATGTTATTTTGTTTGACATGCACAAATGGATTGAAATTAGATGTTGGCTGCGTTTTTCTGGTCCTTAGTGAGAATTGGTTTGATCCGGTTGCTAATAAGAAAAGCCGTAGAAGGTGTGTGCCTTCACTTCTGGCAGTAGGGTTCTACTTGAGGAACTGTAAGATACTTATTTATTCTCCTTTAACCAATCTTGAAATGAAACAGAGAAAGAAAAGAAACAAAATCAAGCAGTGAGGCACTCTGGGAGTGTTCGATGGGAAGTTTATTTTCATTTTGCAAATGATTATGTAAAGGTTACCAGCAGTGAGCCACTCTGAGAGTGTCTGATGGGAAGTATAGCTTCGTTTTGCAAATGATTATGCAAAAGTAAAAAGTTGTAAATAAATAAATGCAAGAAAATTCAGGAATTAATGTGACAAATTCAAAAAACTAGGAATTATATAACGTGACAAAATTGTAGAATAATTTTTTATCATAATTACGATATCTAATTACTTTTGGCTCATACCTTTCAGAATATTGTCTACGTGGTTTGTTTTTGTTAAAAATAAGCGGACTTTTTCAGGACATAATCTTTGAGCCTCTTCTTTAATGAAAAAATCAGTTTTCTATGAGCTGCAATTGATCTGATTCTTATACTTCTCCATTACCAATTTTAATAAGAATATTAGAAAATAAGACGTCATTTTGCCGCATAACCTGGGTGAGTTTATAAAATTTCAAAGAACGCCAAAGAGTTGTACAACTTAATTTAGATCTAATTTGTTTGAAGTTTGGCGTTGATCTCACTGGTGGTAACTGCCGTAAATCCCCGATAAGAATAATATCAAGTCTAACATATTGTCCACGATGAAATGAAATTTTTTACAATTTTTTCCTGCATTTATCTATATACAACTTTTAAACCTTTACATAATCATTTGCAAAGCGAAGCTGAACTTCTCACCGGACCCTTTCAGAGAGCTTCACTGATGTTTTTCATAAATCAGGAGGTATCTGTTTTTATCCAGTTTACCTTCTTTTGAAAATAAGAGTGGGTCCCACCTTCTTTTGCTCACAAAAGCAACACGCAACCGGTAATTTAGTATAACAAATTCTGACCCAGAAAATTGCAAACACTGAAAAAACATCTTAATAGATTATTTTAGATTGTTTTCTTTTGAAATTTTCGTTTTAGAAACAAATTTTAAATAAAATCCTTTTATCTTCCGGTGGTTAATGCTTCTTAACTGTTATCAAATTTGTTTTGCGATTGAAATAATAATGCCAATATGATAAAATTCATTGTCATCTACTTAATAGTGCAATAGCCTTCAACAGCCAAGCGCGTGCCACTTTATTTAATGTTATTTGAGTTCAAGTTTTTAATACATTGTATCACAAATTATTTCTACTTATAATGCCACATAAATCTTCCAAGCCAAAATTAAAGTTTAAAAAATACATTTAATTGCATTAATCCATTTTATATTATGCAAAATTTGGCGGAAACTTATTAACTTGAAAATTTTAGATTTATGAACCGAAAGGAACTTCGGATTTCAATGAATAATTTTTAAGCTAAAATGACTTAAATTAAAAATTTGAAGACATTTAATCTTGGAAATTATTATAATTATTGTTTGCCGTATATAGAAAGCGTATTTAATGGATCTGCAAGGCCATGTTGTGTGAATTTTTATGAGGGAATATGAATTGTTACACGAGTTCATGACATTTTTGTTGCACTTTAAAAACACTTGGGACTCACAATTCATAATTCTGTGTGCTGCGCTGTGTTAATTGTTCTATTGTTTGGTCCTTTTAATTCAATTCAATGTTAGAAACTGATTGAAATGCTGGCATGAGAATACCTTGTGGGTATCATTAAAGCCTATGCAAAGCGCTGATGTCAACTGAATTGCCGGTACCAGTACAAATATCTTCTTCTATTAGATTTTGTTGCTGGTAAGTTTTTTACTATTGAGCATTTGCATCCTCCCTGATAATTTGAAGCATGGTATATACAAATCATCTTATCGAGCCTTGTTAGTTAAGGAAAGATCGAAATTTCGTATGGAATTTTCAAAATAGTTTTTCATGATACCATGATCAAATTTATAAGGCTGTCTCGCCTGCTTATTGACGACTGATGGTGCAATAAGTAATCGGTCGTCATAATGGCCCCGAAGAATGCTCCAAGCATCTAAATAATTCTCATTATGTCGTCTAGGAACCTGCATAGGGTTCCCCCCTACAACCATCTATATATTGCATGATCATGGCCTCGTGTTAATATCTTTGAGCAACATTGGAGCCTAGTGCCCCATTTCTCAATTTATGTATTCTTTAGTAGCACTCGAGATTGTTCTGACTAAACTTCGATGTTTTTCTGACATAACAGCAACCGCTTGGAGATGTTGATGTCTTAGCTAGAATGAGTCCAAAAGCCTATTTGATTTGGCGGGTTTTCCATTCAGATAGCTAGTTCTCCGAGTCGTATTACCCTTGCGGTAATTCTTTATCAATAGCCGAATTTTAAAACAAGTCCAATCGAGCGCCATGGCTGATTCTATCTATTGTCTTTCATCTATTGATTGACCGAAGAACACAAATTTTCAACAGACGGCTGCAAAAATTTAAGTTATTAAAACAAGAGAATAATCTAAGGATAATTCTCAAAATTCTAATCAGGCCAGAGCTTAGTTTTCAAGTTCATTGCTTACTAAAATTACGTCGGGGTCACTACATGACTGAAGAACGAAGTAACTCTGCAAAGCAACACATAATTACAGTTTTTAATAATAATCACAATGCAGGCTGCGTGGTGTAGGGGTTAGAGCACTCAGCCCGTAAGCCGAAGGGCCCTGATTCGAGTCTCGTTGGCAACAACGAGATTTAGTCCGTGTTTCTTCGGACGGAATGTAAGCCAGTTCAGTTATGGTACGTGCTGGTTTAAAATCAGAACATATCGCAGCTGGGCGGACGGACACACGGACAAAACATGATACTAACCATGTAACCTTTGGGAGTACCAATAAATTCGATCAAGATAATGAGATACTCTAACTATCTTTAAGCGATAATCACAAAAGCCCTCTAAAATTATTACTCGCCTTGTCCATTCAACCGCCCGTTCGTGCGCCATAGCAAATTTCTTGGAAACTACAAAAGCTACAAACATGAAATTTCGTCAACAAGGAGAAAGTGTTGATCTCTACAAAGTTTGAAAGTAAACATTTTTAAAGTGAAGGTGATGTTGCGAGTCCCGGGCGTGCCGACATTCTCCTATTTATTAATTTAAGTGTTCGATGATATCGTTTATATTGGGTGCATGTGCCTCGCAAAATATTTCCCCATTTTCCTTTTCTTTAACCTGTACTATTACTAATTTAAATTTTTTCTGTTATAAAAATATTCTTTTTTCCCTTTCCCAATAAATTTTTGCTATTTTTTTACTAATCTCAATTTTTATTACCTTCATTAACACATAATTTTACCTTTCTTATCCCACTTAATGAATTGTATTTTTGTTTGATCTTGTTGTTCTCATGCATTCATTGTAATCGCACAACAACCATAAAATAATCATACCCCTAATCGCCATGCAAACTTGCCCATTACAATAATATTGATACAAACTTCAAGCTTCTTAATGCTTTGCTGACTTGAAGTTGAATATTGGATGCATGCGAGAATGTCGGAACCTAGTGTAGGCACTCGCGACTTTCAGTCTGAGGTTCTACAGGGGCCATGGGTTCGAATTCTACCGGGAACCAGGAATTTTTTTTTAGTTTTGTCAAATGTATTATTTCTGAATGCATGACGATTTGCATATAGTTCAGCATTATCATGGTTTTATGCAAATCACATTGATATATTTGGCAAACGTTGAAAGATGAACAGAGGAAACGGGTTCACGTTAACGATTTATAAAACGGCGCCACCGTGATTTCTGTGCTGTGTTCACTAAAGTGCAGCTGTCGGAGCACGCGGCATTAGTCTCCTTGCATAGGCAAGTGTAAGTGTATTAGTTCAGATGACTGGCCCTGTCACAAAGCGTCAGTGATTAAATTTATCTTTTTGGCACTTTCTTCAAAAGCACTTTTCTCGAAATGGCTTTTTTTATTTGATTTTTAATAGGATTTTTTGATACATCACGCGTAATTCCTGTCAAACCGTAATGTAATTTTTGTTCAGAATTGTTTGACAAAGAATCATGGTAAGACTTACAACACAACAACGTATCCAAATTGTTCAGCTATACTACAAAAATCACTAGCACTACTTCGCTTACAGCGAGAAGAACGATGGACTTATTGAGAAATCATTTTGGTGAGAACCTGATTTCACGTTTTGTACCAGTAAATTGGCCAAAATTCTTTGGGGTTACACGAAGTCTCTGGTCTTCAGGGATAAGCCAGCTTCAATCGACGCTTTAGAAGCTAGCATTACTCGTGTCATTCGCGACCGGTATCTCGGGAATGACACGAGTAATGTTAGCCATGCTGGAACGCGTGGTGCAAAATTGGACCCTCAGGATGGACCATTTACGGCATAGTCGTAGTCAACACTTAAACGAGGTAATCTTTAAAAAACATATGTCATAGATTGTTCTTTTGAATCACAGCAAAATTTGTACTATAGAGTTCAACTTTATGCCTTATATTTGGGATTAAAAACCAAGCCTCATAATGAATCACCCTTTATAAATGCGATATATGGGAACCTAAATTCTAAACAATGCACGGTAGCTGATATCTCCGTTACTTTTCTAGGAAAACCTTTGAAAAATTCAGAATATATTCTCAAATATATGTGTACAGTAACCTTATGATATCAATAAATTACAGACATTCCTTATGTGTTTAAAAATTCACGAAAGTCCATGTAAAAGTGTCTTCCTAGACCTATCTACCTCCTTAATGTTCTTCGTGAAAGTTTGACACTCAACTGAACTTTTTATAAGAACTCATTGAAATTGGTCCAAAAATTTTGTTTTAGTGGGAGGGAATACAATTTCTTTCAATATTCAATCAAATTGAATCAAAATATTGATGTTCAATATTATTAGAAATATTTTTAAGATTTAATGTAGCTTAAGGTTTTCAAGAGTTAAAACGGTAACGCCAGGTATCCACAAATGAGTAAATTGTCTTCAAATTTAGTTGCCCCTTAATAGCCACGACGAAGGGGAAAATTTATTAGGGGTTGTAAATGTTTATGAATGTTTGTGAAAAACGGGCGTTTACGACAATAAAGTGCTTTGTTGTTCTCTCTATTTATCTTCTACCTCTATGAGTTTTCCCACCATCTATCCGACCACTTCGATCACATAAAGTTCAAAAATATTTTTGTTTAGGCTTCGTAGGCTTTGCTCATACGGCGTACAAAATATTTTCAAAGGTCTTAGAAAATAAAATCAGATCATCCACCAACAATATTATTGGGGAGTATCATGTTTGCTTCAAAATGGGTAGATCGACGATAGACCCATTGTTTACAGCCAAGCAGATACTTGAGAAATGCTGCGAGTTCAACATAGCCAGACACCAAATTTTAGTGGATTTTAAGCAAGCATACGGCAGTACTGATCATGTATGTTATCATACAATCGACCAAGTGGTAACCTATGCGGACGACATCAACATTTTGTCACGGTCGTTAACAACCGCCAGAAACCTTTCCTGAAACTCGACAGCGAAGCAAAACTAGTAGGGTTACAAATCAATGAGAATATAACAAAGCCCATCACGCAGTCGGGGAAAAATACCTCAAATGCCCAAAATATCAAATTTGGCGAGTACAATATCGAAAATCTGAGCGAATTTGTGTGTCTAGGTGCCGAAAAAAATCAGCAATGAAAGAGACGAAATACACCGAAGAATACAGCTCACAAATAAGATATTTTATTCAGTTTTGACGATTTTGAAGACCAGCTGCATACACAGGAAAACAAAGCTCCAAGTATACAAATCTGTGGTAAGACCTGTCCTGTGCTATGGTTGCGAGGCATGGACCCTAACCCAAGCAACCGTAAATATATTGAACGCCTTTGAGCGATGGGTCCTGAGACGAAAAATCGGAGCAAAGTTGGATGGGAACCAACGGCGAATTCGATACAACCATGAGCTGTATGAAATTTTTGATGAATCGGAGGTCTCAACGATTGTCAGACTGTGGAGGCTGCCGTGGACTGGCCACATGAATCGTATGGACGAACTACGGATACCCAAACAGGTATTCGTTGTTGGAAGAACTGAAGGGCGGAGACCAGCGGGGAAACTGAGGAAACGCTGGTCTGACCCGATCGACGAAGACAGTTCTTCGCTCCTAGGGTTTCGAAATTGGAGGACGGGGTCAATGAGCCGAGACAGTTGATGGCGCTATTTGCAGGAAGCGAAGACGCGAGAAGGCTGTGTGAAAAATTAGTGAAAGTCAGTGAAAATGAGCCCGAAACGGAAAGATGCTAGCCGAGAGGAGAAAAAGCTCATCATCCAGCTATACAATCAATATAACAAATCATTGGCAGAAATTGCTTCTATTACTGGAAGACCTAAATCTAGCACACAAGGCATTGTTAATAGGTTTTCAGAACGAAAAACAGTTGAAAACAAGCGTCGGAGTGGCCGTCCTCGTATTCCAAATGATCACAACCCGCGTGGAATCGTTCGAAAAGTCAGGGATAACTCGAAAATAAGTGCACCAAAAATTGCTCTGAGCTTCTAGAAACTACAGGCGTTGATCTGTCGGCGAGCACCATAAGGAATGCTTTGCGATCGGCTGGATAACATGGTCGTATAGCAAGGCGAAAATATTTCATTAGTGAGGCCAATCGAAGGAAGCACTTAGCGTTTGCTAAAATGTACATAAATGAGCCCGTCGAGTTCTGGGAACGAGTGATCTTCACAGCTGAAAGTAAATACAATATTTTTAACTCCGATGGAAAATGTATAGTGTGGAGAAAACCAAACACAGAACTGTAAAAGGAAAATTTATGTCCAACAGTAAAACATGGAAGAGGTTCTGTTTTAGTGTGGGGGTGCATGAGTGCTTCTGGGGTTGGAAATTTAGTATTTATTGAGGGTATCATGGACCACATACACTATATTAATATCTCAAAGGATAATTTGGGTCGGAATGCGGAGAAAATGGGGATATTGAACAATTTTATCTTCATGCACGATAATGACCCAAAGAATATTGCAGAGAATACTCGGTTTTAGCTCTTATATGCTACACCCAGCGTGTTGAAAACACCCCGGATATTAATCCTATAGAGCATTTGCGGGACGTTTTAGACAAGTGGGCTCGAAAAAGGAATGTCACAAGCAAGGCAGCTCTAAAATCAGCACTACAGGAAGAGTGGAACTTGATATCGGAGAATGTGACCAGGAACCTTGTCAAATCAATGCCAAGAAGACTTAAGGCAATAATCAAAGCGAGAGGATATCCTACCAAATGTTGAGTGTAAGTTCTAACACTATTTTTTTTTTGTATATGTTGGTAATTTTTACTATTCCATAGGAGCGGTCGTACGAAGACTTTTTGCACGTGTTAAAGGGAGGGTTTGCAGTTCAATGAGGAATATAGACAGCGGAGTTCTGAGAGGCGTTGTCAGAGCTAGAATCTGATGATGCCAAGACAATGGAGGACTCAGATGTTGTAGCTGCATTGGGTGATGGATGGCCAACAGATGGACAAGACGAATCAGCAGCAGGTACTGAGGGGGAGTCAGATGACTCAGACGAATCGATGGGGGCTCTCAGCAAGCAGCTGAACATGGGTTTTCCCGGATTGGGAAGGCGATTTCGAAGCAGATGGCTGATGAGATGATGATCGAGGCAATAGCTTATGTGAATTGGAGGAGTTGATGCCGGATTTGGCGATTCGATTAGTTCGCCATGGACGACGGGTGTTGCCATCAATTATGCCAGGTGCGAAGGTGACATGCTTAGATGGTTTCCGATTGCAAGCGTAGGGGCCAAAAAGCACCCAGCTCAGTGTAGTGCGTATTGCACCGGGGAGCTCAGATGTTGGAGATACTGTTTCAGGACGGATCAGAAACGGAAGCACATCTGAGCCTAGCAGTTTATCAATTTTTCGAGAACGATAAAACAAATGATCGGCCAGATTGCGCTTAGTTAGCTCAGGCCAGTGGCAGCGAAACTCTCTAGATGGCAGAGGATCGATGATGGTGTCAATGACAAGTGCTTTGATCTTGAGATACGGAGGATCACCACGATGGAATAAAGTGACATATGCATATCCTCGGACACGTACCGGATCCACACTACTGAGGGTGCGCAGATGAATCGGCTCGGAATGCAGCCGAAGATGCAGCGGAGAGGCACAGTCTGAAGTGATGAGAGTGGTTTGACTACCGGTGTCCAGAAGGGCACGAGACAAGGTGTGGAATCGGTCGTTTTCGAGGCGGACAATGGCGGTAGGCATCAACTGCTCTGGGCGTCGGTTCTTGCGGCGAGCAGGGGTGGTGTTAGGCAAGAAGAGAACAGACGATACGGCGGGAACAGACGCTGAGATGATGGTGAGTAAGCGAGTCAATCCGAACGCTCCCCAAAAGAGGGGGGTGATCGGCGAGGGCGCCTTCGTTGCTCCCTAGGTACGTAGGAAGCAGCGGATGCTTCAGAAGGTGAAGGCGAGATGGAACGCGTAGGCGAACGGGAGCTTATAGGCGATGAAGCACGTGCAGCCACAGGTTGAGCAGACGAAGAATTTCGAAGCGACGTTGGCCGTGATGACGAGTGGGATTCACCTTCTTGGCAAAGTGGTGGTGCGTCGTTTCTCGGATGCAAGATGGTGTGATGCCTCTTGCCGCAAGTATGGCAAGAATGCGTGGATTGACATCGGTCAGCAGAATGATACGCTGACAAGCAATTGCGGCAAATAGAGGCGCTTTCCACATAGTTTCGACGCTGTTGAGACGTCAAAGCTTTAAATGTTTGACACTGGCGGATGGAATGGTCCTTGGAATCGCAGTATGCACAATGGACCCGGGGCAAAGCGGATGAACGGAATGGCGGTGCTGTGGTACATACGGAGCGGTGAGCAGACGAAGTTTCGTGGTTAGCGTAGAAAGGCGATTTGGAAGACGAGAAGCGTTGTTTGGAGGCAGAAAGCAAACGCGATGATGTGGGGGAATGACCAGGCGACTTGATTTTGGAGGGTTGAGGAGGCGCAGTACTTTCCATGACTCGCAATTGTTGATTAGCAAATTTTAGAAGCATGCCAAGAGAAGGGAATTCATCATTTGTCAATTGCTGTTCAAAGCGCTGACGAGAGTCATCGTCAAGATTTTGTACGGCCAGCGAAAATAGCACGAAATCAGCCAAATTGTCAATGGGCAATGATTTGAGCGCGTGAATGGCATTTTGATGGGTTGTGACGAACGCTTTTAGATGTTCAATAGAGGCGGTAGAAGATTTGCGATAACGTAAAATTTGCATTAAATACATCTGGGCCAAACGGCGATTATTTTGGAATCGTTGTCGTAACGCTTGGTAAGCGAGGGGGTAGTTTTCAGCAAAGAAATCAAGGTTAGCGATGACAGCTACGGCTTCGGCTGTGATGGACGATCGCAGAAAATGAAACTTCTGAGCGTTTTGCAAAGACGTGTTTTTGTGGACTAATGAGTCAAACAATGCGATAAATTCAGGCCAATGTTCAATTTGACCATCGAACATGGGCAGCTGAACTCGCGGAAGAGGAAGATCAATGGAAGGAATCAGCGATGTAAGGATTGGTGATCTGCTTTCAGTCAATTGACTGTATTTGGTTCGTATCCCTAGACACAGATGGAACAAGGCGGAATATTTAGGATTGTCTGTTCGCTGATCTTCCGGCAGTTGGCAATGAGTGTTCACGTATGATTGTCGACTTCGGCAAAGTCGGGTTGGAGCTTGTCCAGCTCACGGACGCAGGCCTCAGCTATGCGATGATCGGTTGTGTGAAGGATGGTGATCGTGTCGTGAATGACTGTTGCAGCTGCGAACAGCTGTTCACGTTTAATTTGAAGAGCAATTAAAGTTGCCCTCAATTTCTCTACACCCGCTACCATGATGCAAAATCACAATAATTTCCGGGTTAAATGTTCAAGGCAGATATTATGGGAATTTTAATTTAATAACGCGGCAAAAGATGACGGATTAGATGATAAACAGGCGGTCAAACGACACTACGCCAACTGTACATACGCTCAACCGAACAGACGCTAACTTGAGTCAATTAGAAGTAATGGGATGATCAATTCCCGGGTCTCGGCACCAAAATGAATAGCGGAAGGCTTAAATTCAATCGGAATTTCACAATCCGCTATTCACCGCGATGAAATTCGATCGATGGAACCGCGAGATGATCGGCGACCAAGAATTGATTTGACTTACCCGATGGATTGTCGGTAAACTCACGATTCCTCCAGGCTGTGCAGCCTACTAGCGGGAGAATAAGGAGAGAATGGTAAAAGGAAGGATGGATATGTTGGTGCCGCGGATGCCTGGTTTGGATGAAGTGTTCTTTAGTGAAAAATTGATGAGCATCGAAGTAGAACTGGTTCATATGAGGATATCTGGTTGTCCCTCTGTCTCGCGCGATTCCCGAAAACAACTCACGAGATTCTACACAAATTCTTTGCTCTTTTTATTTTCTTTTACGGTATTCTGACATGTGCCGAACAACACGAATTAAAAGTTGTAAGGAAGGCGTTGAGTACAAGTGACATCTATTATCGAGCACGACAAAGTTATTTAAACTAAATTGGAAAATGAATCATGGCGATTATTATTAATAAAATTAAAAGAAGAAAAAGGGACGTGTGTTGCATCATGATAAGGTGAGGATTCACGTCCTCGGTCTCGCCCGAACAGAATTTTTTCCGCGCCCAACACATATATATATATATATATATATATATATATATATATATATATATATATATATATATATATATATATATATATATATATTTATATATATATTCTCTTTCAGCATGAAAAACTGCATAACATACTGAAATTTCAAAAAAATCGGGAGTATGGCACCTAAACTAAATAATTACCAAAATTTTGATTCCTAAAGGCCTTCAAACTTTCGAACTTTTAACAACTGCCATTATGAGGTTAAACCCTATTACCTAGATATTTTGAATTCCTCCCATACGACGAAATTAAACAAAATCGGGCCAGCAGGGTGGTTAAAAAATGCTTTTTGCACGTTTTTGACTTTACAACGGCTGCCATTTTATTTTAGACTTTGACTTAGGATTTTTTAAATCTTTGTCCTCAATTCTCTCCAAATCGGAGCTGTATTTTGGCGAGAACAGAAATCAGGAACTACCGCCTGAAATTCCCACCATTTTGCTTTTGATCGTCCAATTTGATGCAAATCGAAGCAAAATTGCGACCTCCACCGTGTTACCAATTTTCGTACGAATCACTTGGCCAAAAAGGGAATGAACTGACTCACTGTTTTTATAAGATAGAGTGGACACGTCCATAATTAGCGTCAAATTATGTGTGTTTCATCATTCTTTTTCCAACACTAATTTATTCCGTAGAATAAAGCAGAGAAATATTCAAAAAATTTCGATACATAGTTCTGCTTGAAAATTCACCTACAGCCCGATAAACTATTCTAAGTCTAACAATGTGAGAAATTTATCTAATGGAATGACGTCAAAACAAATTTCACAAAACATGCTAGACAATTTTTTTTGCAAATATTGTCAAGGAAGAAAAAAAACTTCAAAACGAATTCGACTAGCGTGTTGGTCATTAAGGCAAAGGCGGAATTATATTGAATATAAATAAGCGTGATACACTCAAGCTTAACTAATCTCAAATTCCCGAAAATCGCGAATGCGTCAGACGATGAAAAAAAACAGTAGGTAAACGTAAAGAAATGTGGACCATCGAACCACCAAAGTCACTGTCACATAACACCATGCGGAATTGAGGGGGCTGAAGTGTGTGTGGTGAAAATATATAGTCAGCATGGCTTTCTCAGGCCGCCGCCGGCAAAAGCGGAGGTTGACGATCTTTACGAAAGTTTTTTTCGAGGCGCTTGCATAAACAATTGGCCCTTGATTGTATCTATATTCATGCGATGTAGCGGGCAATTTAAATTCAACATAAAAAGAATCGATATCTTGAGGATTACAAATAAAGCTAGAATAATATTAATTGGAATGTCACAAAAACAACAGATAAAAGATTGATAGCAGCTCAAGAACTGTATCTTTATGAATTTTAATATGAATATCTAATATCAAAGAAAGATTCTGTGGTAGAAAGTTGTTGGCTCATGTATTTAGATGCGCAAATTACACTCGGCTATCTTCACATTCTACATAACGTGAATATTTCAGATGGTCGAGCTGTCTCTGAATTTATTGTCACCTTGAGATGAATCCAAGATGACAACGATCTATCGCATATTATACACATTAATTCTATTTGCGGAGTTCCACGTTAGCGTCATCCTCACTAAAATACACGTATGTACTTGGGCAAGATGAGTAAAGGAACGAACGCCGGAAAGATATTAAAATATCTTTCGGCTGTAGACAAAGAGATGCGCGCGAGGAAAAAGAAATGTATTTTCTATTTTTAAATAGAATGTGCACATGTATATTTTATGACCACTTTTTGCTGATATACTCGTAATTCGCAAAGAAAGAAGAAAAATTCACCACTAACAATAAACTTAGAAAGAGCAAGGGAACCTGTTTCAATGATATTTTCTTGTTTCGTTCAAGCAGAACGCTCTCATCTTCAACAACGTGGCCCGCGCCTTGTTCTTACGAAAAACAGTATCTTTCACCAACAACACCACCACTAGCACTACCACAAAAGATTGATATTAATAAACACAACGATTGGTTGATAGGCTCACAAGTGGTGTATATTTTTGTCATTTATTGGCCTAAAATTAAATTTAGCTCGTGTGTAGCGAGCAAGATAAATTCATACGGGATTGTACTAGTCTCCGCCGAACATAGCGCAGATACAGATAATCAAACGTTCATAGCACATGGGAGAACGTTTTTGCTACATGGCTGTTAGTTAATGGTCCATATCTCAGCGCTACACAGCTACCAATTTCGTGGTACGAGTTTCCCCCTCATTTTACTCCCCCTAAAACCATGACGACGGAGTTGCCCCTTGTTTATTAAGGTCTTGTTGATTCGTCTGGTTGCCGTGTTGTTTGGCTATATCTTAATTTTGTTGTGATATTCTCTAATTCTTGAGATGATCATCAAGGACAAGATACTTAGGTGTGTCTCTTCACCTTTGCGTTCTTTTTTCCTCCGATTTCAGGGGCTTGTGAACGCGCAACAGGTTTGTTTTTGAGAATTATGACGCTCGTCATTTAATTGCATTTGTTTTATTTCCTAGCAGGGTGTATTGTGAAGTTGATGATCCTTAATGATGTTAGTAATGACATTAATGCTCTGTATCAGTTGTTGAGTTTAATTGATTTGTATCTATCAAGAGAGAGTCAGGACTACTTTATTGTCCAATATCATCGGTAGACATGGCTGTAAGAGTAATAATCCAGCCGCCAAAAAATCATCTAGTTTGGGAAAGATCATATAATTTGTGAAGGATTTATCTGTTTTTTACTTAGGGTAGTTCTCATAATTAAAAGATCGTGTCCATTTATAGGGTGTTTTTTTAAATCCATGAGATCCTTCAATATTGATAAATTGGGTATGACATATGTCAAAATTGACGATTCTGTGATATATGTGTTTAGTAAGGTTTGCCATTTAATCATGAATCATTTAACACTCGAAAAACGCTTCCAAATTTTGGAAATTTATTGTCAAAGCTCAGTTCGTTAAACCGTAAAATTTTTTTCAGTGATAAAACTTCAACTAGTTTCTGACAGTCCTATATTACATTGTAATTGACCTGAGGCAAGGGTAGGTGAGTCTGTGCTCGTTATTTGTTGATCTTAGGGGGTTCAGGATACTTTTAGGGCGTTCATCTATCCTGACGAACAGTTTTAAGGCACGTTCTAAAATGTCACAAAATAAACGAGACTTTGGTGGCACTATCTGTGAATGAGATAGTGCGTTGGAAAGTTACATCCCTCCCTGACTTCCAGTGAAAGTTTGGTGAAATTCGGTTCAGTGGAAGCGAAGTTATTGCGTCTAAAGTGACAGTATGTTTGTGTCATCGGTACAAAAATTAGTTTCGAACAAAGAGCTAATATCAAATTTTGTTTTAAAATCGGTAAAACGTTTACCAAAACATTTGAATTGATGAAAAACGCTAATCGCGATAATTATCTATCTCGTGCCATAGTTCCTTGTGGTTTACACGTTTCAGAAATGGTCGCCCGAAATCAGTGATCACGAAAACTCCATAGAAATTGTGCGTGAATTCATAAAAAATGAACCAAAATCATCGTTGAAATTCATGGAATCGAAATTGAATATCTCCAAAACATCGATTTATCGCATTTTAACCGATCAGTTGGGCTTACGAAAGGTCTGTGCACGTTGTGTTCCAAAAAAACGAGACTTTTGTCATAAAAATCCACTCTTGTGACTGATTTTTTTACCAGAAACCGCATTTTTACCATCAATCACTCACCGTGTTCGCCTGATATGGCCCTCTGTGACTTCTGCCTATTCGGAAAGTCGCATTTGGCCATGAAAGGAAAATGCTTTGCGTCTCTAGAAGACATCCAAAAGGCTTGTACCGACATCCTGAATGAGATTCCGGTCAATGACCTGTTTCAAAAAGCTTTCGGATCGCGCAAAACAGTGTAACGAGGCCGGAGGAGACTATTTTGAATAAATAAACTCGAATTTATCAGAACAAAGTGCCTAGCGTTTCTATTTTAGCTCAGTCTTGTTTATGTTGGAACGCACTTCCAAAAGAATCTTCGAAGGGTCTTGTTTTGCAGTGCTTTTTTGCTGGATTTCGAGGCCTGACAGAAGGCTATACAGCCATAGATAAGAGAGGGTCTTATAGCTTATTTGTAGATGAGTGAATTTTTAATGTTCAGGTTTCCTGATCTTAAGCTGGGATACAAGGATGATAGGATGCCTAAACAATGTTGTCTCTTGTCACGTATGTAGTCAGTCCATGTAAATCTATTGCCAAATTTTAGTCCTAGGTATTTGGCTGTTCTATTCCATGGTAATGAGTTTGAGTCGGTTTGCAGTTCGGGAGGTCTTCTTGTGATGAATACGGCTTGTGTTTTGCCGGCGTTAATTTTTATCTTCGACCTTTCTGTTTGCTGCGAGGTGTAATATATACAAGTGTCGTTCGCATATAGGGAAATTTGAACGCTGTTGGGCAGTCGTGGAAGGTAATGGGGAGAGTGGTGATCCTTATAGAACTCCAGCTCGAATCGGTTGCATGTTGGATAGTTTGTCGTCAGTTTTGTAGCGAAAAGATCTGCCCTTTAGGAAGGAGTTGATAATTTTTATCAAAAGTAGTGAAATGGAAAATTCATGCATTTTAAAAATTAGCCTTGCATACCAAACTTTGTCAAATGTTTTTGCTATATCGAGCATAACTAGGCCTGTTGACTTTTTGCGATTCAACCCATTTCTGATATGTTGAACCACCGTTAGTTCGGTGGAGTGTCTAGCTCGAAAGCCATACTGTTCTTCGGGAGTAATTTTCTGGTCTTCAATATATTCGGACAACCGAGTTAAAAGTGCGTTTTCTGTGAGTTTAGAGAGAGAGAGAGAGAAGAAAGAGTACTTATTGGCCACGATTTTTGCGAGAAACTAAGGTCTTTATCTGGTTTCGGGATGACGACGATAATTTCTATTTCCCACGATTTGGAGAAATTGCGTAAACGAAAGATGGTGTTGACGATGTACACCAGGGCTTGTAGGATGTTGCCTGATAGCCATTTCAGCATGATAATATTCGTCAAAGAATGAAGGCCAGGAGCTATCCGTTTGTTTAACGTGCTTATCATGTTTTTTTAATTTGGGTAAGTCTAGTGGACAGATTTCATAAGTGTCTGTCGTCTGGAAAGCTAGCAATTTTTGCCCAGAAGACAAAATTTCGTCTTCAGATTCAGGGCTCCCTTCAGGGGATTTATTCTCACGGAATAGCAGTTCAAGAGCGTCTGCAAAGGCTGCGGCTTTTCCTATGCTGTCGTATTTAAGTCCATTTGACCCGTGAACGGGAGGGATATTTACTTTGCTTTTCAAATATAAACGGGCTTAAAGTCCGTCCGAAGGATCGCTCGAAACAAATCTCATTGTCATCAACGGGATTCGAACCAGGGATCTTCGGTTTACAGATCGAGCACTTTAACAACTAAACTACTAAACGACGTCAACTACCAGAAATGATATTTAAATGTAAAGTGGCAGTGAATTTACTTACATAAAAAAAATAATCAAATCAATTTTAAATGTTTTATTTCTATTTAAAGTTCTCAGAGTATTAAAAAACACCCTATACTTGGGGTATCAGAATGGGCCCTTGTGTGCCTGGGTGAGTCCTCGCCGAAGCGTACCGGCGAAGCCTGCCTTTAAAGTTTCTTAACCACCTACTCAGACATCAAGTACTTTGTCTCGTAGAACACTGAAATGGATAAGACCGGAAGAAAATTATTTCTTTGATAGTACACACGTTTCTTAGGGTCGAAACAGCCTTAAATGTGCTTAGCGGCGTAGAGTAATACGTTTTAATTATTTTGTTGATTACTGCAAGAAAAATCTTTATATATAAAAGTGGATCTTGATGAGAAGCTTTAGAATATCGCCACTATAAAAGATAGCTTGTCTCTGAAGCATCGACAAGTATAAATCAGGTTTAAGGTTGACTGGCTTTGCCTTTGACTTCAAGTAGACTGCGTGGAGTCAGCAGTTACAAAGTTCACATCCTTAACAAAAGTTGAAAGACATCAGTTTGAGGACCTTATTCAAAGCAAGACCAATAAAATACTTCTTTGCTTGAGAGACCAAGCCAAAAATTCTAGCAATGCATAGTTAGCCAGAAATTGATAAGTAAAGTATACGCTTTCTCTTAAAACCTGAAAAAACCTTTTGGAGGCTATTTTATGTACACCCTGAGTGTGGGAGTCTAAGAGGAAGCAGGTTTCTGGGCTTTCCACTAAACACCTAACAGTGAACCTGAGAACCTAGCTTGAACCCATTTGACACATTACTTCGGGCTAGCCTCATTTTGATACGCTTTGATTAGCAGGAATTTCTAGCGGAAAGAAAGGGCACAAAATCGCTAGGAAAAAGATCCCGTCAAATATGCCCGTTTTAACGATCAGCACTACCCGGACATAATGTGCCATATGGTTCCAGTTTTCAGCCAATCTAAGCATTTCTCTGAACAAACTATGCAAAGAGAGCTCTCCTGGTTAGTTGGAGATGTCACCGTACTGTCTTTCCCAGCTTTTGCATGAAAAAAAGTTTGACAGACATCGACTTCCGCTCCTGCGCAAAAAATTCAGTCGAAATACCGTTAATTACCAATATTGTGTAGGTAAGACATGGAGACATTTTTGCTTGCTCATGAACTGGTTCAAATAGAAGTCAAACTTTTGTTTGAGCCTCGTTCTCCGATCTTCCCGTCACTTCGTTCATCCAGGACTGCTGCGAATAATTGCGTGAGCCTTCTCTTTATTCCTGAGCAACTGGCTCCTTATTGTCTTTGTTTCAACGGAGGTAGATATAACCCTCGATACTGTCAGATATGCAACCGCCACTGCTTCTCGTCTTTGTATATGCGCACGGCGTTTTCAGTATAGCTTCTTTCTGAGAGCATCCCTACATATTTCTACTCCATACAGTAGCACATAATCTACAGCACTTATCGACTTACCTCTACGTTGGCCATAAGTCGATTCAGAGCTGATACGCCCGAAGGAGCCTTATCAACCGTTACCCTGATTTGCTCTTAGAAACTAAGTTACAATCGGAGACTTTACTTCTGGTCTCGACTGGACCAACACTTCACCGATACTGATTGTCGCTACTCTGGGGATTTTACTCTTTGCGAGGATGACCACTTTTCTTTGCTTCGGGTCATTCATTCCTTCGCTCGGCGCATTAGTATACCTAGCTTAGGAAAGAGCCGAACGTTGGGAGTACAAAGTAAGGTGTGGATATTTTTACTTTAAAGACAACCACAATGCTGAACTCCCATACTGAAGGAATGTAGTCATTACGGACCTGTATCAAAATCGTATCGAATTAATATCAGGGTCGTATGAACTTTTAATGGATTAATAAAAAGGTAATTCCAATTATTTAATTGGAAACCACCACACGGAAAATCTCACAGCTTTTGAGTCTGTCAGAAACGTTGAACCCATTTTAGGTTGTCAGCTCAAACTATTTTACAATTTTCCAGTAAAGATACCTATGCTACCCTATAATATCTTTCCTTGAAAATTGATAAATTACCTGTTTGTAGCTGCGTTATTGAGTTGCAATCTTTTTGAAAAATTATTTCAGAAGAAACATGTTAGATGATGGATTCGATGTGTGCCAAATTGTAATCAAGGCATCATACTATAGACACATGAATTATACCGAACGCCATGAAAGTGAAAGACTACTTTTTATTAATTCTTTATATGCAAGCTCAATATGTTTTTGAAATAATGAATCATATTTAGGTTAAATTCCCTGTAAGCTATTTAAATTCACAAAACTTTCATTGATCAGCTAAAAGACAATTATTTTTATTTCAAGAGCTAAATATTCCAAAAAAGGTCCAGCTTCCACAGTTTTGGTTAACTTCTATGTCCATTTACATTGCAAACTTGCCAAATTGATGATAGTTCCTTGAAAATTTTTACACCGTATAATTTTAGAAG
Source organism: Odontomyia ornata (assembly GCA_963969285.1). Lineage (NCBI taxonomy): Eukaryota > Metazoa > Arthropoda > Insecta > Diptera > Stratiomyidae > Odontomyia > Odontomyia ornata. The sequence goes on along the minus strand of OZ017739.1, from coordinate 425,184,732 downwards.
TTTTCCACATTTTCTTGCAATTGAATCTCTAGTCTTTATCTAAATTGACCAGAACCCATGGTTTACAAGTACATTGTTGATTTTGGGATAAATGCCGGCGAATCGAAATATGTTAACAGAGCATCGAATTTCAAAAGATTCATTAAAACTCGCTGATAAAAACAAAATTACGTTCGGAGGGAATATCAATCTGGGAAGCCTTTAAAATATCTTTTAGAAAAAGAAAAAAAAACGGAAACCGACTTCAAAATACCTTAAAAAGGATGAAATATATTTTTGGAAGGTCGGAGACCAGTGGGGAAACCGAGGAAACGCTGGTACATGTAGCACCATATAATTGCAGATTGCTGATAAGCCAGGCAAGAATAGTCGAGCTAGAAGAAGAGACAGCAAAAACCAAGTGGGACGTCATCGACTCAAGTGACAGGCGCATGGAGGAGAACCTCGTAATACTTGAATCAGGAACATCCTATACCACCAAGGAACACATACAGGTAGAAGCAGCGGAGTAGGCTTCCTAGTCAACAAGAAATGGGCAGACAATATAGATAGAGCTGCAAGTATCTCAGATCGAGTGGCGAGTTTAACTCTTAGACTATCCCAGAGGTACACAATACAAATACCGCAAGTTTGTCCACCAACATTTAGCAACACGGACGAAGAAATTGGGGAATTCTATAGAGAAATAAACAAGGCATGAGATAACGACAACAGCAACTTCAAATACCTAATTGGCGACTTTAATTCCATAGTAGGAATCAGGAACACGAAGAACTAGTGGGAAATTAGGACTGGGTCAAATGAATGAGAGAGGACAGGTTGGTCCAATTCGCCCACCAACATAAGCTCTATATTGCGAATTTCTTGTTCAAAAGGAAACCAAGAAGGAAATGGACTTGGCAAGCCCCAAATGGGATCGTGACAAACCAAATTGATCTGATCCTCACTAATGAAATAAGAACCGTTAAAGATATATCAGCCATTAATAGGTTTATAACAGGAAGCAATCGCCAGCTAGTCAGAGCGAAAATTATCCTAGACCTAAAAGCCGGTAGGAGCAGACTAACAAGAAGACAATAAGACCATGCTTCAACAAAGAGAACATCAGGAAGCATATACAAAGCTATGTTAGAGGAAGAAATGCAAAATTAAGATGCCACACATCTTGAAAGCGCGATATTGAAATGTACCACAGAAGTAGGTGGACCAAACATAAAAAACCGACACCACAAACGGGCTCATGTGGCAAAGGCACTGCTAATAAACGCAGGAAAATGAAAACATTCTGGAACAACCAAAGGATTGAGTATACACAAACCTACAAGATAATCAGCTAGAAAATATCCGAAGACATTAGAAAGTACAATGAAAGATTGATAGAGAACGCCATCGAAAACAACAAGGGCATCAAAAAGGTAAAAACAGCATTAATAATTTGCAGAAAGCAAGTGATTTCCCTCGAAAAAATAAATAAAATTATCGATTTCTACCGGGATCTCTACAAAGCCCCGGAGAGGGTTAAGACAGAAATAGGAATAACACCATCGACAAAAGTAACAACACACGAAGGCCCCTCGAAGTCCTCATAGAGGAGGTAGAAAATGCACTCAATCAAATGAAGACTGGCAAAGCGGCGGGAAATGATGACATTACGGCTGAACTTCTGAAATATTGTGTAGCTACACAAAAAGAATTTTCATAAGTAATTCTGAAATATACCAGCCGAAAAACATGGAAAATAACAGCAGAGAAAATATAATTCTAATACAGAAGAAGGGTAATAAGGGGAAGATTAAAAACTGCAGACCAGTAAGTCTGCTTCCTGTCTTCTACAAAATATTCACGAAGATCCTCAACAGCAGAATACAATCGGCCGTAGATTTTGAACAGCCGAAGGAACAGGCAGGTTGTGGATTTAGCACAATCGACCACATCCACACACGCCGACGCAATCATAAGTAATATAATAAAATAGGGAATTAAGGTACCATACGTGGAAATATTTGCTAAAATCTACAGAGATGCCAAAGCGAAGATAAGAATGTTCCAGGATACGCCAGAATTTCCTATACAGAGAGGGGTAAAACAGGGAGATACAATATCACCAAGGCTGTTTAACGCCACATTAGAAGGCATCTTCCAGAAACTGAATTGGGAAAACCAAGGCCTTAACGGTGAACGCCTCAACAATCTACGATTCTATGATAACATAATCCTTATCGCTCAATTTCAAGAAGAACTCCAGGAGCAACTTAATGATGAGCTAGCGAAGAAGTGGGGCTAGGAATGAACCTGAGTAAGACAAAGATAATATCTGATGAACATATAACAAGAAGCCATCAATAAACGTCACCGAGTTAGAAATAATAGAGGGGTACGTACATCTAGCCCAGCTAGTACGCAGATCAGGATGATCCTGCCCGAAATAAACAGACAGATCAAACTAGCATGGAGCACATTCGGAAATAACTCCATAATATTCAAATAAAACAAATTGAGTAAGCAGGAGAGTGCTCCTACCAGAAGGTCTTTGTAAACATCCTAGGGTTACAAACAAGTTTCTTAATAGCGTGAATCGATAACTTGAATTATTCATACAATACTTGGATATGAAATCGTTCAAATTTATGCAAAAGATCACAGTTTCTTTCATAAGCACAGTTCAGCCGCTATTTGATCTAGCTTAAATCATTGTTCTGAATGCTCGGCCGATTGAACATATTCTAGTTAAACACTATTCCTTAAATTTTCATGAAAATTTAAAGAAAATAAAAGTGCCTAGGTCAATTTGAAATATGTATCAACCATAAACACGTGTTATTGTTGTTGTAATTCCATACAAGTGAAGTCGCTATAACTCACTTGATTATGATGCGATCTCAATCAAATCTTGTGAACGTTAACATCTTATATTAGTCTATATAATTGCAAAATTTCAAGAAGTTTAAAGGTACCGTTTTGATTGTATGGACGAAAACGTAAAATCTACAAATCATACTATTATTATCAAAGCTGAATGAATTTCGATTTCTGAGGGATTTGTTGCCCTTGTACTCATAAAGGCCCACATTTTTGATAATTTTCAGATTGTTCGGCTCAAAGATGTCCAATCGCGAGGGGGGGGGGGGGGGACACATTTTTGGTACATTTTACCTTTCTCTGGACCCCCTAATTCATAATTCTTTTTTTTATTTCAGATTCTAAAAGTTCTAATCAAGACTTTTCATTTGATATCCGCACTCGACTACCTTTAATTTAAAAAAAATTTTAAGGGCTAATTTGTTATAAGGGGGGACGCTCCTTAAATATTTTTAAATTTTTGGTAAAATTTTTTTTACAAAGACCTAAAAATCAAAATTTATCTGAAAAAGAAAGTGTTCGACCAATGCGTCTTGCCAGTCATGTCTATGAATTTGAAACGTAGACGCTAACAATGAGCTCCATAAGAAAACAACAGGTCACCCAGCCAGCCATGAAGAGATGTATGCTGGGTATCACAAGATGGGACCGTAAAAAACGGACCTGGACAAGGGAGGAAACTAAGGTGAAAGAAGTGATCAACAGAATTAGAACTCAGAAATGAAAATGGGCAGGACACCTGGCTAGGATCACAGATAACAGATGGTCTGCAAAAGTCACCCAAACGGTACCCTTGGGGGGTAAAATGACTATGAACACTCCCAAACCTTAGATGGGACCACGGCATCAGGAAGCAAGCCGGTATAATCTGAGCGGGCTGAGCCCATGATAGGCGTAGATGAAAGGAAATAGGGGAACTTTATGCAAGGGACTACACAATAACATACTTATCCTATATGTGTGTATATGGTTGAATAAAAGGAGGAAATGATGATGATGATACATACTCGTATATTATATTGATATGCATACATATACACAAAGTGGACTCCGCAACAGGTGAATTTCGGAAAAGAAATTTACTTTAACTTCTGCTTAGCCGTATCATTGGCTCATGCTTATTCAATACCCATTGCCTTCATTTTCAGTAAACTACGGCTCAAAATTTTCCTGAAAGCTTCATGAAAATGATGTCCTATATTTTAGTGAAAACTCAACTATGCAAGTTATGATTAGTTATAGAAGGACAAGTATCGTCTTTTTAGGTCGTGATTCCCTGTGATCTTTAGTATGGAAATCACTAATCTTCAATTTCCGGGCATAGAAGGTAAGTAATATTATCTAGAAAGTAACTAATCAATTTCCAAATGGCGATCAACTGAATAATTGTAGTTGTTTCTTGAGAGGATTTTGTAAATCTTATGTAAAGAGTGCGGAAGGAAAAGCAATCATGAAATTTCCCTCAATGATATTGCTCTAAATCATCTTGAGTAGAAGCATTTATGCTGTATTGAATTAATTTATTGATTATTTCCCATAGAAATGATTGGCTGAAATGTACCGTCCATCAAGAAAATTAAGGATACTGATCGTTTTTATCATCCACCATAAAAAGTTCCAATGTCCTCCATCAAATCTTGAAGAGTCGCCAAATAATTGGCATATTTCAAACGAAAGTGCCTACATTAAAATTCAATTTCTCGACGTCAATGTACGATATTCACCTGTTTATATCGACAGCGTCCTTGAAAGGATTACAATCCTGCGCAGATATATATTTTAATAGAATATGTCCGCGTGGTGTAGTGGTTAGACCACTCATCCCGTAAGCCGAAGGTGCCTGGTTCAACTCTCGTTGGCGGCAACGAGATTTAGTTCGAGTGATTCTTCGGACGAACTATAGGTCCATTCAATTATGATACGAACTGGTTTATAATCAGAGCGTATCGCAGCTGGGTGGACGGACACACGGCCAAAGTGTGATACTGAACATATCACCTTGTGGAGCACCTCTAAGCAACGGCCCGAAAGGGGCTGCAGTGTAACAACTATATGTTGCCCTTCGTTTGAACCGTCTGCAATCGAAATCCTTGTATGCGTCGATCAGGTATGCTGAAAAATCGGGGTGAAAGTCAGAACATTTTTAGTTTTAACGATAAAGGACCGTTGCCATTATTTTATTTTCATGTCCTTAAATTGGGACCTAATAGAAAGTAAGTCCTATCATTTGTCGAAAGCAGGTCTCTTCTACCAACCCAAGTTCAAAAGTTACACGTGAAGATACATAAAAACAAGTTGGATAAACAGACCTACGCTCATGTCAGAAGGGTTTTGTATTCACTTAACAAAATGCAGTCACCAGATCGAATCAAATCAAGAAACATGTCAAAGACGATTTTATTGGAGAAAATATGAAATTCGAAGATCATACTATTATTAACAAAGTTGAACGAATTTCGACTTCTGAGGTTTTTGGTATTGTTATACTCATGAATATCTTCCTTGAGAATTATTTCAGATTTCCATCCGCGACGGAGGAAACACATTTTTCATGTATTTCCCCCCTGTGGCCCCACTGAAGCAAAAACTGACAGTTTAACAACTGTTTTGAAAAGCTCCCATGAAAACTTTTATTTCATGCTTATATCGGCTACGTTTGATGAATTTTTTTTTCAGGAGCAACTCTCCTGTACTGTTATCATCGATTACTGGCCAATTTTTTCGAATCGTAGAATTGTTACAAAACCCTTTTGCTAGGAGCTCTCTCCCACCTCCTTGACTTGTTTCACATTAATTGTAGGTACTCATCTTCAGTCATTCATTAAATTGAATCAAGTGTTCAAGGCATGCACCTTAAACGTTGAAGTTGGGAAAAAATAACTCAAAATTATTCAATCTTCGCATTTAAAACAGCCACTATTTTGTTTTACGATTACTGATACCACTAGCTGAACCGATTCTCAAAGATATAGATGACACCTATCATTCCTGAAATTTTCATGCAAAGCCTAGCAAGACTGTAGTGTCTGAGTCGGTAAAAAGCGCATCTTGTTCCATAGCCATATGTTGCCATAGTAATAAATGCAGCGCATATTGTTCCATAGTAATACAGGAAAATTCAAACCACTATAACTTCGCTAAATATGACTCAATCTTTATGAAACTTTCAGGATAGATCAATCTTATAAATAGACGTCTACGTACTGAATTTCATTGAATTTAAGGGTACCGTTAAGATTTTATTCAAAAAAAACATAAAATGGATAAATCATACTATTACTAACAAAGTTGAGCGAATTGCGACTTCTCACGTAATTGTTGTTGTTGTACTCATGAAGGCCTACATTCCTGATTTTTTTCAGATTTTTCGGATCACAGGTGTCCGATCGCGAGGGGGGGGACACAAATTTTACGTGTATTTCCTCTCCCCGTGCGCCCTTCGAAGCAAATCTTGCCAAACTAAGACCTGTTTTGAAAAGTCTTTATCAAGACCTTTCATTTGATACCCATATCGGCTACCTTCAATGAAATTTTTTTTGGGGGGGTCACTCTCCTATATGGGGAGACCCCCCTTAAATACCTTATAAAATTTTTTTGTAGTTGAACTTTGAAGAGATCAGCACTTTACATCTACACACAAAATTTGATGTTTCTAGCTTAAGTAGTTTCCGAGAAAAACTGCTGTGACACACGGACGGACAGACTGGTCGCGAAACTAGTAGGGTTTTGTAAAATTATTTTACAAAACCCTAAAAAGCAATTTAAAAATAAATATACGGGTCAAATTGATAAACTTCTTTTTTTTGGAAGGAGGTTAAAAAAAGGCTCAATTAAATGGATTTTTATGTGAATTACTAATTTTCTCCCTTGAATATAATTTTTTTTAGTGAATACTGGATTGCGAACGAACTAAAATTAACATAATCGTTAATGACGAAGAATTAAGATAATCAATAATTCCAAAGAAAACTTTTTTATGGTCCCCAGATTGAGTAATACCGAAAAATCACTTATGGTTTAACATGGGGTTTATTTCACAATCAGTTGTACTATTCATATATATTACCAACGAGTAAACAGAATCATTAGTAACTTGCCGGAGGAGACCTAAACTTAATTATTAGCATGAGTTCACCTCAAGTTCAATTGAATTTTATCATCTACAATATTTTGAGTTGTACCTTTCAAATTAAATGAAGAACAATATTCCACTGAAAATTGTTTCTGTATTGGCTAAACATACTCCACCGTGTTCATAGGTATGTTATTTAATAATGGTTTACATGTGATGATGATGAACTGTGACCCCTCCTTCAGGCATACAAACATTTGAATACCTATCAAAATAAAATTATCGCGAGAGCAATGAACTCTGTACGCGAAATTTACATAGAATATTTTCATACGAGAAGAGTTAGTGGAAACAGAAGAGGACTCGTCTGAAATGAAGATATTTCATTAATATTCTAGGAATGTTTCAGTCTGCGTTATCTCTGAAATGTGCCCGTTTCTCGACTAATTCACTCAACTTTGTATCTACTACAAATTGAACATAAGATGCTTTATCATTTAAAATGAGCCAAGACACTTGCCAAAAATCAACATTAATTTACTTTCATATTCACTCGAAATTTATGCACTTTAATTGTAACTCCATCGACGTTGAGTTGGAAAGGTCAAAAACTATCTCTTTTTCGCTCTAAGCTCCGTGACAAATTGCAAATAAATGGAATTTTCTGCGAAACTACCCCAAAGTCACTTTTCTCCGAAACTTTTCTAATATAATCAAACTTTTTGAAAACAACTCAACAACAGGAGGTGGAGAGAAAGGAGGAGAGAAGTTGTTGATGCAGTCATAGCACAGACAAATAATGCCAGGGAGCAGCGCCGAGAATGATGATAAAAATCTTCACATTTAAACCTACTCATGTGGAAGATACATTTCCACTTGCCGGCAACGTGAGGCTTAAAAAAAACTTTTTGGGGGTTTCCTCGTAAATGATATACCAGTTGACAACGGTGCGTATCATTTTCAGAGACTTCAAGTGTTATCAATTTAAAAGTTTTAAGTCGAGCGCTTACTTTAGAGGGGGAATGCAGGGCAAAAATGTTGATCAGTATTTACTATAATATATTGTACTAACAGTCCACATACCAGCATGTAAAGTTTAATCACATATTATGAGTATAAACGGTCTAATGATGAACAAGACACCAAACTACGAATAGAGACACTTATTCAATAGTAACGTGCGATATTCGTGTTTGTATGGAGACTAAAGATCACAATCATTTCCATTTATAGAATTCATTATCTCACATATTTTTCATACTTGTCGAATTATCGCGACTATTTTTAGCACTTTATCTCAACCACTTATTTATTTCGTAGCTTTCGAGCCTTCTCGAGCTCGGTGTTTATTTGAATAAAGATTCACTGAAAATTTTAACTTTGTTTCGATTTGATTATTCTTGTACTTTTCTGGAACGCACAATTGGTATCTATTTCTATTTTTTACTTTCTCCACATTAATTACACGCTGTATTTGTTTAATTTCTGCACTTAGCACAATTACTCCAAGAAATACATTTATTTGATTCAAATAATTAATTATAACATATAACACGGATATGGTGATTTTCACTATCGCGTAAATGCGAAAAGATACATTCACTTCACTACCACCGGATATTTATTTTTTGATTACGTTCTTTTTCGGATTTTTATTTATTTCGAATGTTGCAGAACTAATTTTTAACCACAATTTTTATTTTTCACCTTTGAATACATGAAAAGTACAAAGTTAACACTAGCAACAATGAACGAACGACAAATCAACAATTAACGACAATCTATCTTTGTATCTTTTTGGAAATTGTTTGTTCGAACAGAATAATGGAAACATCCAACCGATAAGAAACTAAACTACCGACTGTTTGTTCGTTTCATCAAAACAAATGGCAAAATGTTTCGTTTCGTTTGTGAACGAGGCGAGCGCTCGTGCAAGTATTTTAGATACAGATACGAACGAATATGTGGGTTGTATAGATGCAGATACGGCAGGTTCGCGCTATTACTAGCCGTAAGGGAGGCATCTAGTGAGAGTGTATTTACTTTCTATTCTAGGCAGCTCTTGAAGTCTTCAGTAGAGTGGAGTTAGCCCCGGCTAGCAGCCGATGAAAGACGATTCGATACGGAATATTATTCGCGTGGGAACCGAAAATGTGTGAGCTACACTATAGATTGAAAAGATGGTCGAAAGAATTTCTAATAAGAAAAACAACAAGTGAATGTATTTGTCGATTTCTGGAAAAAATTATGGACAATGTCGACGAAGATGTGTGAAAATTACATCACTTACCGGGCGGACTACTATTTGTGGTCTAGGTGCAACTAAAGGCCCAGAAATCAAATCTATATTACGGAACAACTTTAACCCATACTGTGCAAGTGCTATATGTTTAACTTTTCTTATTTTTTCTGAACACTCTCGATTATTATTTCTGTAATGTGGAAGAGTTGAGAGTGTTGCCAAACGTACAATTTAAATCGTAGTTATACGACCTTTTAAGCCCTGATACGACGTACGATCATGTATTCAAAATCATACACAAAATATACGAACTTTTCGTATAATAAGAATCTTCATAATAAAGTAAAACAAAAAATCAAATAAGTTCATTTTGCTTATATGAACTGAGCATTAACTTTTTCATTATTTTCCTAAACGTATCCAAAAACGATCTCGCCTAATTGCTAGCGGCTCAGGAATTCCTCGCACGTTATACCCATTGCAGTGGTTTGATGGCAAGGATGCACTGTGAAGGGTTTTGTAAAAAAAAAAATTTTTTTTACAATACCTTATTAATATCGGTACCTGCCCGTCCGTCCGTCAGTGGGTCACACCAAATTTTCTCAGGAACTATAGAAACTACAGTGGTAAGATTTTGTGAACAGCTCAGAAGTTTCTGGTTAATGAGACTTCAGTAGTCAAAAAAAAGAGGTTTCTCCATATAAGGATCTGATCCCTTAAACATTTTTCACGAAAGATAATCGAGTAGGGTCCCAAATGAAAGATCTTGACGAGATTATATATGTTATTAAAATTGCAATATTATTGACAGGGTAGGCAGCGGAAGCGGAATAACACGAAAAAATTGTGTCCCCCTCTCCTCTCCACACCAATGGATCGAAAAATCTGAAAAAAAATCAAAGAGGTAGTTCTCTATGAGTACAACACCGACACATACCTGAGAAGTAGAAATTCGCTAAATTTTGTTATTAATAGTATGACTTATCAGTTTTACATTTTCTTGTAGAAAATCGCAAGGGTACCCTTAAATCCAATGAAATCATACATGTATATATGGCCACTTATAAGGCTAATAAGCCCCGAAAATTTCAGAAGAATCGAAAAATATTTAACGAAGTTATGGTAGGTTAAATTTTCAGAGCTACAATAACAACAATACGTGGCTATTGAGCAATATGTGCTTCCAATCGACTCAGACACTACGGGCATGTCAGGATTTGCATGAAACTTTTACGAAGGATGTATAACATCTTTGAGAATCAGTTCAGCGAGTTATATTAGTAGTCGTAAAACAAAATGGCGGCCGTCTTAAACGAGAATATTGAGTAAACTTAAGTTATTTTTCTCCAATTTCAGCATTTAAGGTGCAGGCTATTAACACTTGACTCCCGCAGAGGGAATGCTGGCTGACAGGAATCCTCTTGGAGGCTAGCATTCTTTGAGGAGTTCCGCCCCCCCATACCCGAGGAAATTCCCGCAGGGGGAATGCCGGTCGACAAGAGCACTCTTGGAGGCTAGCATTCTTTGGGCAGCGCCGCCCCAAGGGACCCGAGGATATGGGAGGTGCCGTGAGGCTCCCTCCTGGGATGACAGGTAACGACCCTGACTGGATCTAGACATCGCCTTGGACAACGGACTGGAATCCATGCTTTGGGCTGGCAGATATGATGGTTGGGACGGTAGCGCCGAGGTGACACTCGTGTGTGAACGGCTCCAATTCAACTATCATACCGTCTCCGTCCCGGTAAAACCTTGGCAGGTCTCGGAGTACGTTCGAAGTTCGCACTATTGGGTTGGCGGTGTAGGTTCGGTTGAGATGGACTCCCGATTAGCGCTGGTCTGGCTCTGCGCACTTGTCCCAATAAGGGCTTGTGCCAACCCTCGCATGGCCTCCCTGCTCTGCAAAGATAACCATGGGACCAAAATGGTGACTACACACACGAACGGAGATAGTAGCTCCGAGAGGGGACCCAATAAAACTGGGGCAACCAAAAACCCTTAAAAAAGATTTTAAAAAACCCAAAAAAGAATGCAAAAATAACAATAACGACGACGCAATCAGCGGCTCCAGCCACGATGTTAACAGCACATCGGGAGCGCTACTAACGACGACAAAAACGACGATTAATACAACAACAGTGAACACGGAAGAAAAACGGAGATTAACAGATAGTCTGGTCCAGACTGAGATTCCTGCGGCGTGCAGGCGCAGCAAAAAAATGATGCGAACGCCAGAGCGTCCTATGAAGGAAAAGCGGGAAACTCTGCAGGAGGCGCCAGATGTTCGAGCGGTTGAGGAAAATATAAAGAAACTCGAGAATTCGATTGTCACTGCTGCGATCGCTACCGAAGCGATTGAAGCAAAGGTCGTAAATCCCGAATTAGTAAAGAACCATCGTTAAGTCAACGAGGAGATTAAGGCAGTGAAAGAAACCAGTGGCCAGAAAAATAAAGCGACGATGTGTGATTTCATTGCCATCGTCGAAAAGGTGGCGGAAGTACTGTATTTGGAAACAGAAGCCGATAACCTCTCCTAAGGATGGTCGCAAAGTACAATTGCCGCCCAGCGACATGAAGAAGACAGGCTAATCAGAAAAGCGGGAATCGTTCTAAAAAGAATACAATCTGCATGCGGCTCGCCAAAAATCACCAAAGCAGTAAGGATTGGGCTCCTTGAACTAGAGGAGCTCCTAGACAGCATAGGGCATTAGCGGAGGAGCTGGTTAAAGACCGAAAGGGACCAGAAGGCCGAAGAAGAGCAAGAGGCTAAAGAAGCGCTGGGGGCGAAATCGAGAGGGCATGTGCAGATAGCTCCACAATTAAAAATTAATAAAAGAATGACGTCCAACCCAATCGAGGGACATCGACATAAAAGAATGCAGGAAGAGGCACTTGATCAGGGGTTCCAGACAGTGCTTACAGAAGGAGCGAAGAAAGCCGCTAGAAAACTCCTTCAAAAAGTTCCAGAGAGTAAAGTTCGCACGGATGCCCAAGAATAAAAAGCCCCGATGCAAAACAGGAGAGGAAGAAGCTCCGACGAAGACCCCGATAGCAGGCACTGCTCGTAAAACCCCAAGATGGTCGATCCTACCCGGAGGTGTTGCGGGACATCAGGGGAAACGTAAGGCCCGAAAACACTAACTCTGTGATTAAAGCAGTACGATCAACGCGGTCGGGCCACACACAATTCGAATTTGGAGCAGAGGCCGAGAATACAGGTAGGGAAGCATACTGCGACGCAGTAAAGAAAGACCTCGGCAAAAGCGCAGCTATAGCCTCGCTTGAGCCGATGGCAACGATCGAAATAAGAGACATTGACTGCGTCACGGATCTGGCCTAGGTGGAAGAGGCCATTAAAAGGGAGTTCTCTAGCGTGGGCGGGATCAAGACGAGGCTGACACCAGAAAACCATAGGGAACAACGCATGACCATAATTGACTTGACCGAAAAGGACGCTGAATAGTTTCTGAATAAGGGCAAAGTACGAATAGGGTGGGTTGTCTGTAGGATACGGCGAAGAGCAATGCCTCTTCAATGTTCCAAATGCCTTGGCTATGGTCACACCGCAGAAGTATGCAAAGGATCCGATAGGAGTTCTCTATGTTACAAATGCGGTGAAATGAGAGACAAAAGAAAAGAGTGTACGAAGGAGGCACACTGTATTCTTTGCATGGATGCTGATACAAGACATGATTTTGGACACGTCTTGGGATCAGGAAAATACCGGGTTTTCCAGGAAGCCCTCGCCAAGGCAAAATTAGAACTTCGATGACCCGCGTCCTGCAGCTAAACCTACAACCCAGTTCAATCACCCAAAATCTGCTTGAGAAGTTTGCGAGGGACATGAAAGCCGCCTTTTTACTGCTGAGTGAGCAACACCATGATAAAAGTTCAGCATCATGGTATTCTGATGAAACTAGTACTGCCGCCATCTTGGTTCGAAATACTGATTTCCAGGCGGAGAGCTAGGGACGTGAGGATGGTTTTGTGTGGGTTCAGTGCACAGGGACCACCTCCTTTAGTGTATACCCAACGCCGTACGAATCGATGTCATCTTTCCAAGCCAAGCTTAATGCTTTGAAGGGCGCTGTCTCAAACGCAGACGGAAACGTGCTCGTTGGGCGAGACTTCAACGCTAAAGCCTCAAACAAATCCGCGGGGAAAACGAATCCTGGAAATGGCGACCAGGACGGCGCTCGTCGTACTAAGCACCGGAAATACGCCAACTTTCCGCCGTATTGGCTGTGAAGGAACCGTACCAGACGTGTCATTCGGCTCGAAGTTCTTACTACGGCGGATACACAGCTGGAGAGTATCAGAGGACTACTCAGCCAAAGATCATCAGTACATTCTGCTTGAGATAAGCGGTGTTGTCTACCGACGTCCTTGCTCTCGGCTTTCTACAATTGGATTGAACATCGGAAGGATGGACGTCGAGAGGTTCGTCGAGGTTCTCACAGCAGGTGCACCGCTGCAGAGAGATCCGGAGGGGACGGAAGGACTGGCAGCTCAAGACGTGATGAACTCAACTATGAGCATCATCACGACTGCTTGCTGCGCTTCTATGCCCCGTCGGAAACCTCGGCATGGCAAGCCTTCAGTGTACTGGTGGTCAACTGAAATCGCTGAAAAGCGAAGGGAGTGTCACAAGCTCTAGCGTGAGGGCACGGAATCGTGACGAGGCTAGCAACCGCGCAGCGGTATAAGTCGGCCAGGAAATGCCTTCGCAAATTGATCGACAATAGCAAGGCTCGCTGCTGGCAAGATATAGTGGACAATGTGAACAAGGATCCGTGGGGCCTTGGCTACAAGCTAGTTATGCGGCGGAAGCTTGGTGCCCTACGGAAACCTTGTACATATTATGCGGAAAAGATGGATGTGTTAGTGCGGGTACTCTTTCCCGCCCATCCCGTCAGTGTTGACGCTGTCCATGGTGAAATAGCAGTCGAGTGTCTACTCTTCACACAGCCGGAACTGGCAGTCCTTTCGTTGAAAGCGAGGAAGGCTCCGGGTTCAGATGGTGTTCGAGCTAAGGTGTTGCGGCTTGTCTATCACCATTGCCCTGACTTGGTGCTCAGCACATTCAACGCTTGCCTACGGGATGGGGTTTTCCCAGTACGATGGAAGGTGGTGAGGCTCGAGCTTATCAGCAAGGGGAAGGGAAATCCCAAATCGCCGTCTGTATACCGTCCGTTATGCATGCTAGACACGGCTGGGAAAGTGCTAGAGAAACTCATCAAGGCAAGAATCACTGACGCGATTTGTGCTGCTGGGGATCTATCTCCTCGGCAGTACGGGTTTAGAGCAGGACGTTCTACTATTGATGCGATTGCAGAGGTGGCGAACGCGGTACAATATGCAGAGGCATATAATCGCACCAAGCGACGGATCTTTCTGTAGGTGACACTCGACGTCAGGAATGCCTTCAACTCCGCTATATGGGTAGATATTCTGGATACGATGAAAACCCTTTTCAAGTTCCAGAAATCTAATGCGGCTTTTGAGGAACTACTTAAAAGGCCGAAACCTGCTCTACGACACGACACAGGGCCAACGAAGGATGGAAATTACATCGCGTGTTGCCCAGGGATCTATCCTTGGTCCGGACCTGTGGAACGTGTCTTACGACGGGCTACTGAGACTGGAGATGCCAGATGAATCGCGCTTGATCGGCTATGCGGATGATGTTGTGGCTCTGGTCGCTGGATGCACCGTTGAACAAGCGCAACTTAGGCTAGGTATACTAATGCGCTGAGTGAGGGACTGGATGACTGCTCGCGGGTTCAGTTTAGCACTGGAGAAAACCGAAGTGGTCATCTTGACAAAAAAGAGAATCCGTAGAGTAAGGATGATCAGTATTGGAGATATACGAATAGAATCAAAGCCATCGGTGAAGAACCTGGGGCTACGGATCGACTCGAAAATGTTTCTCCGAGCAAATCAGGGCAACGGCTGAGAAGACTGCTTCGGGAATATCGGCTCTGAGTCGACTTATGATAACGTGGGGGGACCAAGCCCATCAAGAAGACGCCTCATGTTGAGTGCTGTAGGCTCAGTGCTACTGTACGGAGCAGAAGTATGGGGCGACGCTCTTAGTATGGAAGTATACCGAAAGCGTTTGGCACAGGTACAGAGAAGAGGAGCACTGAGAATTGCATCTTCGTGTCCAACAGTCTCCGACTCGGCGGTGAGAGTGATTGCAGGCGTGATACCTGTCGCCCTCCTTGCTAGAGAGCGCCGCGCTATTTACCTGCGCCGAAACGAGGATGCGAGGGAGATGGTTGTCCGCGAAGAGGGACAACGCTCGCTCAACGATTGGCAGCAGTCTTGGAGGAATTGCACGAAGGGAAGGCGGACTGCGCAACTCATCCCGGATGTGAGACCGTGGCTAAATCGAAGGCATGGTAAGACAGACTTCTATCTGACCCAGCTTTTGAGCGGGCACGGGTGTTTTCAGTCTTACCTGCACAAGATCGGTAAGTCACGATCTCCCGATATTCGGTTTTGCCCAGAAGAGGAGGACCTCCTTGCTGAGAGCGTCGCCCCATACCTCTGCTCCGTACAGTAGCATTGACCCTACAGCACTCATCAAGAGGCGTCTTCTTGATGGGCTGGGTCCCCCTACGTTGGCCATAAGTCGACTCAGGGCCGATATTCCCGAAGCAGCCTTCTCAGCCGTTGCCCTGATTTGCTCAGAGAAACTCATCTTCGAGTCGATCAGTAGCCCCAGGTACTTCACCGCTGGCTCCGATTCGATTTGTATATCTCCAATACTGATCATCCTTACTCTAGGGATTTTCTTTTTTGTCAAGATGACCACTTCGGTTTTCTCCAGTGCTAAACTGAGCCCGCGAGCAGTCATCCAGTCCCTCACTCGGCGCATTAGCATACCTAGCCTAAGTTGCGCTTGTTCAACGGTGCGTCCGGCGACCAGAGCCCCAACATCATCCGCATAGCCGACCAAGCGCGACTCATCTGGCATCTCAAGTCTCAGTAGCCCGTCGTAAGACACGTTCCACAGGTCCGGACCAAGGATAGAGTGCGAAAACTTTTAATTGCATTTTGCGTTGAAAATCGTAGTTACATTTAGTTATACTCGTGGACAACACTGCAAATACTAAAAGCGTAAAATCAACGCAGTTTCCCGCGTTAATTTTGTGTAGTCATTTCATACACGCTTTCAAGTGCTCAAGTAAGCCTTTTTAAAACTTTTGATGTGTGTTTTCACCACAAATTGAATCAAATATGTGGTGAGGAAAAAAAAGTTGATCAAAACGAGTCAAGGGTACATTATTCAACATATATTATATGATCTCCGATCTAAGTTCCAAATTTGACTTTGATGACCATGCGAGAAACGGATTGTACGTCTTCCTAATATTGTTACTTTGAAATCAATACAATTTCACATTTTTATAATAAGAGTGAAGTGTTAATTTTGGCATAATTAATATTGGATTTTTAGTGAGGACGCATGGATTCTGTTTTTGAATTGAACACAAAATAATTGAAACATCGAGCTTAAAATTAATACACATGTTACGCGTGTGTGTTTGTCACAATGAATTCTTTCACGAAATCGGTCCTGAGCTCTTTTTTAAGGAAGGAAATGCCTTTGAGACTACGTATATTTACTCGCTTGCAGAGATTATTTTTGGCAATGAATATAACTTGTTGAAACTTTCAGCAAATGTTTTAAAATTTCCTCAGAAAATATAGAATATAACAACTTTCACACATTAGTGGTCATCATCAGACTCAGGTGTTTAGGTGCTGCCTCTACTTTTAAAAATATCTCTCTTTTCGATGTGTACCTGACTTTTGTTATAAAAAATTTAAAAACTGAAATTTTATGGATGTTGGAATAAAAAAGCAAAATGAATATTTTCCAGCCTTTTTTTCGCAATTAAAAATATGCACGAGTATATTATAAATAATGGTATTACTCCAAGTTTCATTTCGCATAAAACGCAATAATATTGAAATTCAGTCATCTAAACCTATTCCTCCCTCTTCTATAGCTAACTTTTCACCATACGAGGGTCATTCAACAAGTACTTAGCCTACAGAAGAAACACGAAAATTTTGGAAAATGGCGATTTATTTTTCCACATAATCTCCTTCAAGCTCGATACACTTGGCCCAGCGATGCTCTAACTTTTTCAACCCGTCCAAAAAATACATTTTCCCGAGGGCTGCGAAATAGGCCTCTGTGGCGGCGATGACCTCCTGATTCGTCCCAAATCTATTCCCGGCGAGTGATTTTTTCAGGTTTGGAAACCAAAAGTAGTCACATGGGGCCAAATCTGGGGCAGCAATTCGTAGCGCAATTCGAACTATTTGGCCATGGCGAAGGCGGAGGTGTGAGCCGGCGCGTTGTCGTGGTGGAACAGCACTTTTTTCTTCGCCAAGCGGGGCCGCTTTTTCTTCAATTCGACGTCAAATCGGCCCAATAAGTCTGCATAGTAACGCCTCGTGATTGATTTACCCTTCTCGAGGTAATCGATGTGGATCACACCTTGTGAATACCAGAAAACGGTGGCCATCACCTTTCCGGCCGATCGAACAGTCTTCGCATTCTTCGGAGCACGTTCGCCGGGTGAAGTCCATTGTTTCGACTGTTCCTTGGTCTCTGGTGTGTACCAGTGAATCCATGTTTCGTCGACGGTCACAAAACGACACAAGAACTCCGCCGGATTGCGCTGAAACAGCGCCAAACACGTCGCCGATGTGGTCTCACGGTTGCGTTTGTTTTCCGGTGTGAGCAAACGCGGCACCCATCGCGTCGACAGCTTTTTCATGCCCAGTTCTTCGTGTAGAATATGATGCACCGTTCCTTCTGCGATGCCTACAATCTCAGCTACCTTCAATCAACGGTTTGCCAACACGAGATCGTAGATTTTTTTAACGTTTTCCTCCGTAGCGGCCGTTTTCGGGGCACCTGGGCGTGGCTCATCAAAAACCGACGTGCGGCCACGAACAAACTCGTTGAACCAATTCTTGACGGTCGCCATTGAAGTAGAAGAGTCACCCTTAGCATCCAAGCGATCTTTGATTTCGCTGCGCGTTTTTCCTTCCGAAAACAAGAATCTAACCACTGAACGATATTGTTCTTTTTCCATTTTTGTACAATCGTCCGACACGCTTACTTCCAAAGGCTATCAAAAAAAATAATGAAGGTAATTGACTGAAACTTTGATAGTAGGCTACTAAAAGAATGTATTGCACAATGGTAAGACTCTTTTGTAATAGCAGCGCCATCGGGCGGTGAGGCTAAGTACATGTTGAATGACCTTCGTACACCAACAGCTTGACGTGACAAGCTGCCTGGTATGTGATACCAAAATGTTGAAACCTTGATATTCTTAGAGCAATGATGGCAAGCACATTCATTGCTGGCCAAAAATAGTCTTTCAACATGGCACGATAGCGACATTAATTGACTATAACAGCGATAATTTCGCCTTGCGAGTACTATGGGGACATTTTTAGCACACGGGGTTAAGTTTATTAGCCAATATTCCAAAACTGAGCTCCATGGGTGAAGATGAATTTGATATAGAATTTAATATTTTTTTCTGGATTTTGAAGCGCCTACTCGGAGAACTTTTGTGCTTAAATTTATGCAGAAGCTTCAATTCTTCAGTTGGTTGAATCTTGTGTATATCTCAATACGTTTACACTAAATTCACCACAATGTGGACTATGAGATTCCCGATTCCCATAAACGGTGCAACATCGACTGATGTGGCTCAATTTGAATTCAAAACCTTGCAACTGTGATGTTTTTAGGACATCGACTGGCGAGTTGTCTCACTAGCACAGAAACATTCAACGTATCCACTGTTGGCTTAGTTTTATCAAGTGTAACATAGACAGCCAGTCTAGTGGAACCGTTGTGCTTCTTCTTATTCGTAGCACTACAGCCTCTCTCGAGCCGTCACTTTCTGCAAAAAGTGCCTCCAACTGTTTCGGTCCAGTCCATTGACCGCGTCCTACAATTCCGAAACCCGAGCAGCGATGAACTGTCTTCGTCGACCGAATCTGACCAGCGTTTCCTCGGTTTCCCTACTGGTCTCCGCCCTTCAGTTCTCCTAACGAATACTTTTTTGGGTATCTGTTGTTCGCCCATACGATTCATGTCACCAGCTCGTTACAGCTTCCGTTGTCTTACATCCGTTGAGACCTCCGGTTCGTCAAAAATTTCATACAGCTCATGATTGTATCAAATTCCGCTTATTCGCCTCAGGATTCGTCTCTCGAAGGCGTTCAATATGTTTGCGAATGCTTGGGTTAGGGTCCACGTTTTACACCCATAGCATAACACAGGTATTATCACAGATTTGTATACTTGAAGCTTTCTTTTCCTGTGTATGCAGCTGCTCTTCAAGATCGTCAATACTGAATAAAATATTTTATTTGCGAGCTGTATTCTTCGGCGTATTTCGTCCCTTTCATTGCTGATTCTCGTTATTTTAGCGCCTTAATACGCAAATTCGTCCACATTGTTGTATTCGCCATGGGTGATATTTTCGGTATTTGAGGTACTTTACCTCGACTGCGTCGTGAGCTTTGTTTTATTTTCATTGATTTGTAGCTCTACTGGTTTTGGTTCGCTGTTGAATTTCAGGAAAAGTTCTTTGGCGGTTTTTAACGACCGCGAAAAAATGTTGGTGTAGTCCGCATAGGCTACTATTTGGTTTGACTTGTATAATAATGTTCCTCTTATATTGACAGGTAGCTTTCTTATGGCATATGCCAAAGCCAAATGTAATTAACATCGTTCAATAAGTCCCGAGACTAACAACGAAAACAACGTTATTTTTTCAAAATCATTTTAATTCATCAATATAATCTCCTTTTAGGGAGATACAATCTTTCCAACGCCTTTCCAACATTTCTATACCATGTTTATAGAAGGATTTATAACTTCAGTTTCGGCAATGACCTCCTCATTCGAGCCAAATTTTTTTCCCTGGAGCATTTTTTTTAGATCAGCAAAGAGCCAGTAGTCGCTGGGGGCTAAATCTGGCGAATACAGGGGTTGGGGAAGCAAATCAAAGCCCAATTCATTCAATTTTGCCATCGTCGACTCGCTGCTGTTTTTGTTCCACTGAAAGCAATTGCGGCACCCACTTGGAAAAAACCTTTTTCATGCTCAATTTTTCATGAAGGATTGTAAATACGCTTACAGATGATATCTGTGTCATTTCTGCAATCTCACGGACCTTCACTTTGCGATTTTTCATTACAATTTTTAACACTTCAGTCACATTTTTCTGTGTAACGGCTTCCAATGGCCTACCCGAACGTTCCGCACCGTTTGTGTCCATACGACCACGTTTAAATTCAGCATACCAACGATAAATCGTCGGTTGCGACGGAGAGGAGTCCGGGTAATGTTTTTCAAGCGATTGCTGGGCTTCTCCGGTGTTTTTACCCATTAAAAAACAATGTTTTATCAACACGCGAAACTCGCTTTTTTCAATTTTTCAAACAAATTACAAAGTGACTTTACTCTAACCTCGATAACTCTGCTGTCTGTGATCCGATCGACGTGAAATTTTTACACGTTTCATGTAAAGGTTCGCACTCTACGGAAACGTGGCCAGTTTGGTACTACTAGCACCATCTCTGGGTTAGTCTCGGGACTTATTGAACGGTGTGTCATAATGGGGCCAGCCCATCTCCCCTCTTTAGTCCGATATTTGTGTTGTTGCTCGCTAGACTTATATAGATTTTTCTCAATTGGTCATCATAACATTTCTTTTATTAATTCTAATTATCTAATGAGCTACTCTTCAGAGATTTTCATAGTGTTCTCTCTATGACTAAAATTTCTTGAAAACGTTGCTTTGATTTTTGTGTACACTATAAAATAAAGTTATATTGCAGGGACTATTTGGAATTTAAATATAAAAAAACCTTTGTTTCATTTTTCTGGTATGACTTAAACCCAGTTTTTAAGAACCGAAATTTTAGGAAAAGGGAGTTTCGCTTGAAACGGAAATTTAATAAAAATATATTTTTAAAAATAGTCTATAGTTGCGTTCCTGAGTGAGAAATAATCAAATCGTAAGTGTCATGTGTCAATCGGTATCATTAATTCACATTCCAAAGAAATTCAGCTGTTATTTTGGCCCAAAGTGTAAGT
The DNA here is from genome assembly GCA_963969285.1 of Odontomyia ornata. NCBI lineage: Eukaryota > Metazoa > Arthropoda > Insecta > Diptera > Stratiomyidae > Odontomyia > Odontomyia ornata. The sequence goes on along the minus strand of OZ017739.1, from coordinate 425,163,405 downwards.
CTCTTTCAAAATAAAACTTTAATTGTTACTGTCTCACATGCTAGCGAACTTACGACTAGTTAGCATAGCACTCGCGCACAGGACAGAATATCAAGTCTAACATTGAGTTAATACTCTCACCAAGTTTTACTACACTAGCATTTAGATTCAGAATTTCTGTCTATACTTTTCGGTTTGCTCAGCAAATTTTTTTTTGTGGCTCTCAAATTTATTTCGCTCCTCACACATTATTCTACACCCGCATGCTAAGTATTTAAGTTTCGCTGTTGCACGATAGTAGATGTGGCACGAAAAAGATATTTTATTGGGAATTTCAAAGCAGGTGATTTATCGTCAACGAATATTTTGATGTTGTGTGGTATATTTTAGTAGTATAACGATTGTTGGTAGAAACTAAATTGATGACAACGATTTGTCTAGGGGAACGAAAACACGGATGTTAAGAAGTAGATCAAATTATTTATTGTTAGTGTTTAAGCGAAGTAGAACGAAATAAATACGAACAAAATTATCTGCTCTGCTTAAAAAATGATTGGAAAGTGATTTCAGTAATTTGAAGAAATTCGATTTATTCTATCGAATTGAAATTTCCAAATAATCAGAATGATTTTATACCAACAAAATGCTTTTTTCAAATATAAAAATATCGTTTCCTTTATAAAATGATTTAAAAATGGATCCCTGATTATCACACAGAAGTCATAATGAATCGGGTTTTTGACAAATTAGCTACGAGAGGGCTCAAAAAAGCAGTCAACGCGACCGTCGAAATGTGGATGATTTCTAAGTAGAAATTTGTAGGAATCACCTCTCAGAGTTTGTAAGCTTTTCCAATCCTGGAAATTGAAAGGTTATAGATGTTTTTTTTTTCTTGACAAGCCGTCGGGCCCTGCTTTCTGGGCGAAAGCAGACGCGTTTCGATACCTTTGAGTCATCTTCAGTGTCTGAAGATAACTCAGAGGAGTCGAAACGCGCCTGATTTCTCAACAAAGCAAGGCCCTACAGTTTTTTAAAAAAAGAGAATTGGCCTGCAGATATCAAATGAACAAAATTATTGGCCATCCATATATTTCAACTTCGACTTCGGTGCCGACGCAAAAACCTGGAATATGGCTGCTTAGGGCTGGATGTTGTTGCCGCCATGGTGTTTACTGTAGTAGCAGATATTTGAAGGTGGTCGAGGCGCTAGGTCTCGAGTATAAAAAAATATACATTGTTAGAGGAAGAAAAGGGGATCATTTTATAAAAACACTCAGACCAGGTTTATTAATACTTCAAAATATCTAAAAATTCTCAAAATTAAAGTTCATTTTAAATCTTGTGTTGAATCACTGACAAGGTTTTTTCGGGAAAAATAAGGGCATCTATAAGATTATAAAATTTGCAGTGATAAATCATAGTTAAGCAAACACCCTTCAGCGTCATGTAAGGTAGCTTGAAAATTGTTATGCTTTGCAAAGCAATAAAAATAAGCAGGAGAGTGCTCCTACCAGAAGGTCTTTGTAAACATCCTAGGGTTAGAAGCAAGTTTTCTAATGGCGTGAATCGATATCTTGAATTATTCATCCAATACTTAGATATGAAATCGTTCAAATTTATACAAAAGATGCACAGTTTCTTTCATAAGCACAGTGCAGCCGCCATTTTAATCTAGCTTAAATGATTTTTTTGAATGCTCGGCCGATGAACATGTTCAAGTTAAACACTATTCCTTAAATTTTCATGAAAATTGAAAGAAAATAAAAGTACCTAAGTCAATTTTAAATATATATAGGGTTTTCCAATAAGAGGTGTTATTTTGAATAGATCTTCTGATTTAACACCTTGCGACTTCTTCCTTTGGAGCCACGTGATAGAGAAGGCCTATGCCAATAGCCCAGCGTCAATTCAAGATCTCAAAGATGAAATTCGTGAGGCTATCGAGGACATAGGGCAGCCACTTTGCGATTTGGTTATGGAAAATTTCATGAAGAGGATATGGTCCTGTAAGCGTGTCGTAGTGGTTATTTGCCCAATGTTAATTATTACTATTAACGGCATATCTTCTTCTTTATAATGAACTAAACATCCGATCATTTATTCTAAAAAATGGCATTTTTCTTTTAATATCAAAATAACACCTCGTATTGGAAAACCCTATATGAACCATAAACACGTGTTATCGTTGTTGTAATTCCATATAATTGAAATGGCTATAACTCACTTGATTATGATTCGATCTCAATTAAATTTTGTGAACATATATATCTTATGTCAGTCTATATAATTGCAAAATTTCAAGAAGTTTAAAGGTACCGTTTTGATTTTATGGGCAAAAATGTAAAATCTACAAATCATACTATTATTAACAAAGTTGAGCGAATTTCGATTTCTAAGGTATTTGTTGCCCTTGTTCTCATAAAGGTCCACATTCGTGATAATTTTCAGATTTTTCGGCTGAAAGGTTTCCAATCGCGAGGGGGGGGACACAAATTTTGGATACATTTTGCCTTCCCGTGGACCCCCTAATTCATCAAATGATTTTTTTATTTCAGATTCTAGAAGTTCTGATCAAGACCTTTCATTTGATACCCCACTCGACTACCTTTGATTAAAAAATTTTTTAAGGGCCAATTCGTTTATAGGGGGGACCCCCCTTAAACATTTTTTAAATTTTTGTTAAGGCCTTAACTTTTGAGAGACCATCACTTTTGACATTTTCACAAAGTTTGAGCATTCTAGCTTCTATAGTTTCTGAGGAAATCAGCTGTGACGCACGGACAGACGGACGGACAGACGGACAGACAGGTCGCGAAACTAGTAGGTCTTAGTAAAAAATTTTTTTACAAAGACCTAAAAAAGTAAGATAACACTGATGCATTGAGCATGCATAAAATTTCGGAGTTTGTTGATTAGAATTCAATAACATGATACTTAAAAATGTTATCAACAAACCCATTTTACAAAATTTTGTGGGTAATTATTAAAATTGAATGTTTCATCAAATAGTAAGCTCACGCAGCCAAACTAAATGTTGACATCTTTTAATGAAAAGTTTACTGCAAAGAAATTATGTGTTTAAATATCGCCAATAGCTTCGTTATACTCCCTTGCTTCGGTTTCCTATCATATCAAGCGACCGAAACGGACGAATATTTGACTGCCGAAAAAAAACTTTAAGACATTGTCGTCTACACAACAACTGCTAATAAATTTCTTCTTCTTCTTAACACTACAGCCCCTTTCGGGCCTTCGCTTCCTGCAAACAGCGCCTCCAACTGTCTCGGTCCGTGGACCGCGTCATCCAATTCCGAAATCCGAGCAGCGATGAACTGTCTTCCTCGGCCGAGTCAGACCAGCGTTTCCTCGGTTTCCCCACTGGTCGCCGGGCCTTCAGTTCTCCCAACGAATACCTTCTTGGGTATCTGTTGTTCGTCCATACGATTCATGTGTCCAGCCCATTGCAGCTTCCGCAATCTTACAATCCTTGAGACCTCCGCTTCGTCAAAAATTTCATAGAGCTCATGGTTGTATCCAATTCAGCATTGGTCCCCATCTAGCTTCGCTCCGATTATTCATCTCAGGACCCGTCGCTTATACATTTACCCTTCCCTATTACTTGGTTCATACTTTTATTATTTCCAAAACAAATCCACACGCAGAATTGTCTGACATTTTTTTATCCTTCATTATTCGGATACCGTCCTCATGAATTGTAAACTATCTAGAAAGTCGCATTCCCAACATGCGTCTTTACTGATTTTTTTTATGCATATGCCCAACGATTGGATTGTCGAGACACTGTTGCAGAGCTTATCTTTGGTCTAGCTTTGGTATCACTGGTTTCTATGTGTTTTTTCGCAACTCATGAAAAGGATCTTTTTGTAAAGTTACTTTATGTCAATTTTCCATTTTACTGGATTTTCAATAATTTCCTGTATTTCAAGTGATTCACTAGGACGGCCAGCTGGGGGGATCGTTGGTCGGTTAAGCTTCTTGTTTGTTGGCAATAGTTTGGTATCACTGGAAGTATAAACATGTACTTTTTTTATTCCACAAGTGCTTTCATGATTCTGCAAGCTGTTATAATTTGATTAATTAAGGATAAGTAGTGTTCATTTCGTAGGCCTTGGGATATCGCTCTGTCCTCTTGAAACTGTGGTGTATCTGAAATATCGCACCAAGGTCACTTACCTTACAGGTTCATTTGTGGATTCTTGATAAGAACCGATCTGGTTCTGAGCACTTGTCTTCATTAGGACTCCCACCAAACCCCCCTTGACTTACCTGTTTTGCAAAGACAACCATGGTAGTGACTGCATACTCAAGTTAATTTTGTGCATCTGACTGTGGGCCCAAAGTTGACTCAGTTATCGTCGGCAGGTACGTCAGGTATCGCTTCAACTTAAGACACTCAACCACTTAGTTCAATCTCTCTTCGGACATATAGAATCTGGAAGAATGCTTCTCGGATTCTGAAGAGAATTGAAAGTGACTTCTTAGGGAAAATCTCTAAAAAGGATAATACCATCCTTAAGTGGACAAAACAAAATCCGACAAAGTGGGTCATTCTGCAGGAAGGTTCGCTATATGGCCGCGTGTACATGGTTTTTAACATTCGAGGGAATGCTATCAAGAGAAACGATTGACCAAATCAGCAAGATAACTGATTGAAAAGAATCTAAATGTACTTTCGACAATAAACTAGACGATTTTTCGGTGCCAACGAACCAAGATAGGCTTTCTGACATCAACATCCAATCATGCCGCTTTGAGTTCCGAAAAGTCAAAAAGATGTATGCGCTCGTCAAAACCAAGCCTTGGCACTGCAAAGAACATTCTGGATCTAGCCATGAAATTCCGTCACTTTTAACTTACTTATTGGATGAATCTCCAATTCCAAGCCCAGCCAACTGAAATTATTCGGCCTTTTCCGAAGGCTCTCGAAAGTAAAACAAGAGATTCTAGAATTAAAAAAAAAAAGATCAAGTCAAATTTAAATTTTGAGAAAAACAATAGTGATTTAGGGTCAAATTGGACAACACGGGACATATTTGATTTCAGTGACAGTTCATATTTTTTTTTTGTGGTAGGGAGGTGAATGCCATTTATCCACAGAGTGTGGGACTCCCATGCTCGTGGGAACTGGACTACCCACTAAATACCTCCCTTGTCAACCTGAGAACCCAACCTGGAACCGTAAGAATCGAATAAAAATCTTCTTTCGGTCTCCTACAGGAGGACTACATGTCGACAAGAGTATTTTTGGAGGCTAGTTTTCTTCGGGGAGTACGGTTCCTCTACGGAATGGCAGTAATCTCTGGATAAGGCATAAGATATTGAATTGAGATTGATGTTTCAGACTAGCAGATATGATCTTTTGGTGCAACTCGCGTATGAACGGCTCCAATCATAGTGTCGTTCTGTCTCTGTCAAAGTATCGGAATGCGTTCAAAATTTGCACTATTGAGTTTGTGGTGTAGGTTCGTTTGAAACGGACTCCCGATTGACGCTGATCTGGGTCTGAACACCTGTCCCCATAAAGGCTGGTGCCGACCCTCGCCTAGTCTCACTACTATGTAAAGATAACTATGGGATATATAAGGCGATTACACATACGAACAGAGATAGTGGCTCCGAGACCCAACAGATATGACGTTTTTGAAGACACAGAAAACAATTAAGTGACTAAGACATTAAACGCTACTGGATAATTAAGAATTAAAGGACGAAGGTAAGCGTACGCCTGAATGAAAAAGGCCCAGAAAGCTCATATTAGCCAAATATATTTGCTGCTTTGAACCGGCGTAAATTTTAGAATGCTCTACATGAGAGGAGGCTCAAAGTCGAAAAACAAATTATGGCGGAAAAAGAAAAGAATGAGGAGACCAATGAAGTCTGATTGGACAATGCTACTCTTATCGCCGCTAATGTGCCTGTATCACTGAGTTCAAGGATCCAAAAAGGAAACCTTTCTCCAGAGAAGAGGCTGGACGATACAATAGCCGTTGAACGCTTCCAGAAAGAACGATTAATACGAAAAGTCGGAAGCATTCTGAAGAGAATTCAATTTACATGGGACTCTCAGAAAAATAGTAAAGGTGTAAAGAACTGAGTTCCGAGGCTAGACGAGCTCCTAGGCTCCATTGGGCATTATTGACAAAAATTGTTGAATACCAAGGAAGAGCTGAAGGCAAAACAGACCGACGAAGCTCATGCAGTTCCACTACCAAACACTGTCAAAATAATGGTCCAATCTTGAGGTACCGGAATAAAAGGAGAAGAGTGAGGCGCTCAATTGAAAAGGATCGTTAAACCAGGGTTTCAAAAAATGCTGATAAATGCAGCCAAGAAGAAAAAATAGAGTTCCCAAAGAAGCCCAGCCAAAAGAAGTATCTGATACGAAACAGCAAGAAAAAATCTCGGCACAGGCCCTAACGCAGGTACTGCTCCTGAAATCGAAGGGTGGTAGATCTTACGCAGATATGTTGTGTGAAATCAAGGGTAGTGTGCAAAGCCCGAAGACCCCGGAGCTACTATCGTAGCAGTATGACCAACCTCACATATTATTCGAATTGGAAACAAAGGCCACAAATAAAAAAGCATCCTCTGATGTGGTCAAGAAGGTCCTGGGCGAAAGAGCAATTAACACTGGAGCTTAACTTTAGTCTCACAGAGAAATTTACATGGTCATTCACAATTTCAGATGTTGAAATGGCAATAATCGGAGTACATTTCATAAACCACCACAACTTACTGATTGACATTTAAAACAAGAACATTAGTAATCCACATAACCATCGTAGTATTTTCGGTGAAGGTATAGAAACTAGTGTCTACTATTTATCAAGATCAATAAGAAACTAAGTGATATAGTAGAGGGTTTCATAGAAGCTATGTCTTCAGTCAAAAAACAACCAACTTCGGAGGCAAGTGTAACGAAACATATTGTGACGATTGAACCCCCAGTAAGCGAAAGAGAGAAACTGCATAAAGCAAAAGAATAGATAGATCGTATGATAAAACAAGACATTTGTGGTCCTTTTTCAAGTTACAGGGTATCGCTGTTGCACTTGGTTAAAAAGGAAAACGGCAAATGGCGAGCCTGCGGGGACTACCGGAAATTAAATGCGCACTGGTTCCGGATCGATACACCATTGCAAATATTCACGATGTAGCAGAACGAATGCCTGCGAAGACAATATTTTCTACGTTGGATTTAGAAAAGGCTTATCATCAGATTCCCGTCCACGAATCTTATATTCCAGAAACTGCTGTGTGTACACCCTTAGGGCTTTATGAACACTTGTACAAGACTTTTGGGCTACCAAATGCCATGCAAAGTTTCCAGCGCCACATGGATAATATATTACGAAGACTGGACGGTGTCTTTTGTTATGTGGACGACATTATAATTATGTCATCATCTTTTGAAGAACATCGCAACCATCTCAAAATGGTTTTAGAACGTTTACAGCAAAACAATCTCCGAAATAATATCGACAGGTGCGTAATTGATCAAGCAGAGGTGCTGTATCTCGGTTACATAGTTACTGCTCATGGATGCAAACCACCAGAAGCCAGAGTGCAAGCAATAACAAACTACTCCAAATAAGAAATAGTAGCAGATCTTTGACGGTTCCTAGGCATTATGAACTATTATCGACGGATGATACCAAGTGCAGCACGCATACAAGCACCACTCAATGATTTCCTCAGAAACTCGAAGAAGAACGACAAGCGCAAAATCAAATGTTCACCGACCACAGAAGGAGCATTCATCTATTGCAAACTCAGGAACGCAAACATAACATTGCTCAGCCATGCAATCGCAAATGCACCTTCGTCATTTACCACTGATATTTTCGATGTTGCAATGGGAGCAACATTGGAACAATATAACATTAGACAGTGGCATCCATTGGGATTTTTTTTCTCGAAAGCTTAGCAAAACGAAAAGACGTTACAGTACGTATGATAGGGAACTATAAGCGACTTATTCCTCCATTCAGTTTTTCCGACACATGTTAGAATCTCGAAAATTCGTTGTCAAAAGTGACCACAAGGCGTTAATATACGCATTCCAACAGAAAATGTAAAAGGCATCGGAACGGTGATTGCGGTAATTCGATTTTATTTCGCAATTCAGCACGAAAATAAGACACATATCGGGATCTGATAACGCGATCTCAGATGTTCTCTCCAGAATCTGTGAAATCTCAATGCCAACGACTCTGGATAAAGATGAGCTTGAGCAAACACAAACGACCGGCGAGGAACTTTAAACGCCAATTTGTGAAAACTCGTCTCTTCAATTTGAAAAGACAAAAATTGAAAACGCACTCATTTACTGTGATACTTCAACAGAGAAGCCTAGGCCTTATATTCCGTTGACAATGCGCCATCGGTTGTTTGCAAGCTTGCATGGTTTATCACATCCTGGAATCAAAGCAACGGTCCAATTAATCAGAACAAAATTCGTTTGGCCCTCGATAAAAGATGTTACCCAGTGGGCTCGCAGCTGCATAAGGTGTCAGAGAGCTGAAATTCGACGACATATTGGATCTATAAATTAATTCGTGCAGTTTTTTTTTCAAAATTTGAACGTTTATTTAAGAAAAAAAATTGTACAAAAGTATTATTCAAACTATTGACCATCTGAAGCTATGACCTTTTCCCATCTTTCTTGCAATTTGTGGATCCCATTCCAAAAGAACCGCGCCGGCTTGGCAACCAAGAATGAATCAAACCAATTTTTGATATCCTGCTCTGATGTGAACCGTGTTCCAGTGAGGGCGTTCTGCATCGATCGGAACAAATGGTAGTCAGAAGGGGCAAGGTCTGGGCTATAAGGCGGGTGGGGTAAAACTTCCCATCCACTGTTTTCCAAATAGCTCATAACCGAAAAAGCAACGTGGGGCCGAGCGTTGTCATGATGGAAAATTATTGCCTCGTGTCTGGTCACATATTCCGGGCGTTTTTCAGCTACTGCTCTCTTCAAACGGATAAATTCGGCTTTGCCGTTGATTTGGCTGGTTGGCCGGATTTCACATATGATTTTTTGCGCTTTGGGCTGTCGTAATGGATCCATTTTTCATCACCAGTAACAATCCGATGCAAAAATGACTTCCTTTTGTTGCATTCCAGCAGCATTCCGGACATGCAAAATCGCATTTCGACGTCATGTGGAACCCAATTTCCTTGCTTTTGAATATATGCAGCTGCTTTTAAACGTTTTGAAATGGCTGCTTGAGTGACACCCAAAGATTCTGCGAGCTCTTCTTGTGTACGGCAACAATCTTCATCGAGTAATGCTTCCAGTTCTACATCTTCAAACTTTTTTGGCTGCCCAGGACGTTCATTGTCTTCCAAGCTAAAATCACCACTTTTAAATCGTGCAAACCACTTTTGGCAGGTTCGCTCAGCTAGAGCATGTTCAACATAAACTTCCACCAAAATACGATGACTTTCGGCAGCAGTTTTCGTCATATTAAAGTAATGAAGAAGAACTCCCCGCAAAAACACTTTTTCAGGAACAAAGTTCGACATATTTGAGTGAAAAAAAATTATTGTTGTTAACGCTTCAAATGAATGGCATACACTGAAAAGATGTACAATGACAGTACCTTTCCAACGCAGGTTCGGAATATTGGAACGATGTAAAATTATACAAGTTACGGTATCTCTCAGCAAACCGCACGAATTAAGTTATAGACCCAATATTGAAAATTGACCAATGCACGATTTGAGTATATGCAATTAGATATTGTCACAATGCCCACCAAAAAAGACTACCGTTACTGTTTAACAATTATTGACGGGTATACTCGTTGGCTAGAGGCTATACTCTTAAGAAACATGTACGCTGAAACAATAGCTGCAGCATTCTACAAGGTGCGTTCGAAAATAAACGAGTCTTTTGTCATAAAAATTTTTTGGTGGCGCCATCTGTGAATGAGATAGTGCGTTGGAAAGTTACATCCCTCTCTAACTTCCAGTGAAACTTTGGAGACATTCGGTTCAGTGGAAGCGAAGTTATTGCGTCTAAAGTGACAGTATGTCTGTGTCATCGGTACAAAAATGAGTTTCGAGCAAAGAGCTAATATCAAATTTATCGAAACATTTGAATTCATGAAAAAATTATGGCGATGATTTTCTATCTCGTGCCACAGTTCATGAGTGGTTTACACGTTTCAGAGATGGTCGTGAGGACAGAAATGACGATGAACATACGGGCCGCCCAAAATCAGTGATCACCGAAAACTCCATCGAAATTGTGCATGAATTTATCAAAAATGAGCCGAAATCATCGTTAAAATTCATGGAATCGGAGTTGAATATCTCCAAAACATCTATTTATTGTATTTTAACCGATCATTTGGGCTTACGAAAGGTCTGTGCCCGTTTCGTTCCGCACAAGTCAAGGTGCCTTCCAAAATAAACGAGACTTTTGTCATAAAAATCCACTCTTGTCACTGATTTTTTGACTAGAAATTGCATTTTAACTATCAATTACTCATCGTATTCGCCTGATATCCTGAAGGACATTCCGGTCAATGACCTGAAATATTCTATAGAAAAGCTTCTGGGTCGCGAAAAACTGTTGTGTATCGAGGCCGGGGGAGACTATTTTGAATAAATAAACTCGAATTTATCAGAACAAAGCTCATGTCGTTTCTATTGTAGTTCAGTCTCGCTTATTTTGGAAAGCACCTTGTACATCAATTCGATAGCTTTGGGACCCCGAAGAGCATTTTAATAGACCAAGGCACCCAATTCTAATCATCACTTTTTCAAGGATTCGCAAATTTGATCGGTGCCGAACGAGCTCACACAACACCCAACCATCCAGCGTTAAATGGCATGATTAAGCGTTGGCATTGCTCGTTCAAAACGTCGCTTATCAGTCATCTTTGCAACCAACTAGCACCATGGATGAACTTTCTTCCAACTGTATTGTTGGGGTTACGGAATGCTGTCAAACTAGCATTGGCGTTTCTCCAGCAGAATTACTCTATGGTACGACTTTTCACATTCCCGGTGAATTCTTCTCAAGCGAAGAAAACCAAGTAGACCAAGCGGCATTTATAGAAAAGTTACGAGATCACAAGCGAAACATTTGACCACGTCCTACAGCACATCACAACAAACCCAAGTTTGTTTTTCATCCCGACCTACAAACTTGCTCCCACGTTTTCTTCAGGACAGACGCTCTCCAAAAGCCATTGGAACCACCATACACGGGACTCCACGAAGTTGTAAAGAGAATATCTTATTACAACTATACGATATGAATAAAAGCTCAACCCGTAAACGTCTTAACAGAAAGACTCAAGCCTGCATATATGGCCCACGAAACCCAGGATATCAACGACACACCGTCTTTCTCACAGACAACACAAACTATGGATCACCCAACAGGACTTGCTCAAGAGTTATCAACGTCAACGAAAAGCGCTATAGTAGGACCTCACGATAAACCAACATTAAATTCGGGCATTCCTTTTAGACGCATATCAGCTGTAAGAATTCTTCGAAGTCGAATAATGAAATCGACGGCCAGCTAGCATACTGACCGAACATTCGCATTCGAGCGAAAACAAAAATAACACATACAAATAACATCAGTGAGCCTGCGACGAATGCAAACAATATGCAGCTGCATTCATCAGGTCCAGGAAAACAAAGCTACAGAACTAGATCTACGGCTAATTATCGAGTTTAGAGCTTCCCAATCAAAACCTGCAGCCGACAAAAAAATAATAACGTCGTCGCATCCTATGCCGATTTTGAACTTTGTGACAGACAAGGACAACAGCATTCACAATTGAGTCGAAACATTATTTCCCTAACAATGTCGCATACACAGGAAAACAAAGCTCCAAGTATACAAATCTGTGATTAAGACCTGTGTTATGCTATGGGTGTGAAACATGGACCCAAACCCAAGCATCCGCAAATATATTGAACGCCTTTGAGCGACGGGTCCTGAGGCGAATAATCGGAGCGAAGCTAGACGGGGGCTAATGGCGACTTCGATACAACCATGAGCTCTATGAAATTTTTGACGAACCGGAGGTCTCAAGGATTGTAAGACTGCGGAAGCTGCAATGGGCTGGACACATGAATCGTATGGATGAACAACGGATACCCAAGAAGGTAATCGTTGGGAGAACTGAAGGCCGGCGGCCAGTGGGGAAACCGAGGAAACGCTGGTCTGACTCGGTCGACGAAGACAGTTCATTGCTCGGATTTCGGAATTGGATGACGCGGTCAACGGACCGAGACAATTGGAGGCGCTGTTTGCAGGAAGCGAAGACCCGAAAGGGGAATGGATCGTAGTAGTCTTTGCGTATAGACATCTTTTAAATCGCTCCTGTCAAAAGTTTTCAAAAACTAAATTAATTTTTTAAAAACGTTAGTCCGAAGTTAATTTTTATCGGAAAAAATTTTATATTGTCGAAGTAATCGACTCAGGAAATTTCTATAGAATATTTTTACTTCGATTGGTAACGAAAAACAAATTCACAAAGAAAATTTCGCCGCTGGTATGGAGGAGCCCGACGGCTTCCCACCGTTGGGGGAACCTGGGGAAACGACGAATACGAAACTGGCGATAATCACCAAAAGAAAGCATAACGAAGAAAACTCCGCAGATGGAGGGTGCAAGCTGCAAATAATAGCGGACAATCAACAAATGGCCAAATTGCAGAAAGAAAATGATGAACTAAGGCAAGAGATACAGTATCTCAAGGATCTTTTCAAGAAAGGGATGAAGCCTCAAAAGACGCAGCCACAAAATCAATGGTAACAGGTAACCAAGCCGAAGAAAACTACAAAGCAAGCAATTCCAGAGGAAGTTCTAAGTGCTGGTGGCGCCAACGAGAGCCAAAATTATTTTGCAGCGCTGGAGGGATTAACCGAAGATATGGAAATCGAAGAAAACATCGGAGGTAATTTTAATCAAGATAATTACGTTAATTTTATTCAATATTTAAAGAACAAAAATAAGGAGAAAAAACCAGCCCGCAGTTCTGCTGGTTCCTCTGAAAAAGCTTCCAACAAGACAGAAAAAGTTCCGCCAATCAACGTGTTCGGGCAAACCGGGAAAGATATGGTTCGGCTATTGGCAGCCGAAAATAAACTGGCCAATTTCGAAATCAAAAGAGTTAATGCCGAAAAATTAACTATAAGGACGAAATCACTGGTTGATTTCAAGTCAGCCAAAGATGCGCTGATTTCTGGGGAGGTTCCACACTTCACCTATACCCCAAAAAGTGAAAAAAATCAGACCTCCTTGTTGAAGGGTTTGGACAGCGGAGAGGATACGGTCGATCTTCTTCAGGTGCTCAAGGAGGCTGCACCAGATATTGATTTTGTTTCAGTCAAAGCCCTTGCGACAAGAAGGTCGACCATAGAAAGGAAGAATTTACCACTTTACCTGGTACAAATTGCAAATAAGAGCAGTCCAAGTGCCCTTCAACAAATAAGGTACTTGAATTTCACAGTGGTGAGGTGGGAACGCCTCCAAAAAAGAGAAGTCAACCAGTGTTACCGGTGTCAAAGATTTGGACATTCGGCTGCCAATTGTGCCATGCACTATCGTTGCGTTAAATGCAAAGACGTTCATGCTCCCGGTGAGTGCAAATTGGCTCAGACGGAGCCTAAAGAAAAATTATACTGCGTTAACTGCGGTGTTTTTGGTCAAAAGTTAAATTTGCTCCAAAGCAAACACAAGTACACCGTAATATCATACCTTCCAACTTCGTCAAGCCCGGAGTATCATTTGCACTCGGCGCTAGAGGACCAGCAGAAAATGCTGGAAATAATGTAAATAATGTAAGTGGCAATAATGAGCTGCTTCTCAAAATTTACCAGCAACTTAATTCTCTATCGGAGAGAATCGACAAACAAGATTCAAAAATTAACTTTGCTTTTCAGCGTTTAGGTCTTTCAAATGCCTAATAATAACTTGTCACCCAGTCATATTCCCATGGATAGGCTTCGCCTCATATCGATCAACGTCAACTCTATCGTTGCTATACATCGACGTGATTATCTCCTTGAATTTGTTGTTAAGCAAAAGCCTGACATCATACTTCTCACCGAAACCCACCTCAATTCAGGGCATTCCATGGAATTCAAAGATTTTGCATTCGTAAGAAACGATAGGGTAATAGGTGATGGGGGACGTGGCACCGGGATATTGGTTCGAAGACCCTATTGTTTCCAAAATATTGAAAAAGTCGAATTCAAAAACTTGAATTTCTTGAAGTGTCCGTCATCAAAATTTCACTGCCAGGTGGGGATAACCTATTCGTTATCTCTGCCTATGCAACTGGTCAAAATGTTCTCAAGTTCAAGGAGGAACTCAATTCCTTGTTTGAAATACTCGAATTGAACAGGCTGCATAGTTATTATATTTTTGCCGGTGACCTGAATGCCAAGCATACATCATGGCTAAACGCCACCAATAATCCATGAGGTGTATTCCTGAAATCATGGATAACAGAGAACCAAATTGAATACAGGTGCAACCTATATGGGTCGGAGTTCCCAACATACCCTAGGACAAATTCGTATGTGGACCTCTGCATTGCCGACGCAAGACTTGAATTCAGCTTTAATAGTCCTCAACGGAAACTGCAGGTGCTTCCTTATGATAGCGACCATAACGCAATCGTAATGGAAATCAATCATCAAAGGGATGATTTCTTCCTCATTCCAGTTCAACATGAAAACCATCGGTTGAATTTCAAAAAACAGACTGGGGAAAGTTTCAAAAGAAGTTTAATCGGGAGTACCAGAAGCAATGTCCCTCTTCTGATGATGGCAACGCTTGCTCAATGGTTCCTAATAACAGAAATCTAACTGACGATGAAATAGATCTCTATTTGTCGAAGTTAGAGAAGCTGACGTTGGAAACGATTGAGAAAGTTGTTCCCAAGATTAAACATCGAAACAATATGGAAGGATATGAAACACCAACCATCGCAAGGTTGAAAAGATTGAAAAGCCTTCTTCTCACCCGCGTCAACAATATTTATCGACGATTTTTGGACTACAACCATCCCTCGTTGGCTTTGTTGAAATTACACCTGAAGAATGTCCGGAACTTAATCCGTTCATACTTCAGGAGTGAGGTCAGCAATCAATGGGCGGAAAAACTGAGGGGTATTAACCCACAGGACCCAGATGGCGTTTTCGCGAAAGTGAATAGCTTATTCCGCAGGAAGTCTCGAGTGAAGGTATCGAATCTTGAAGTCGCTAGTGATGAGATAAATCTTCTCGATCGAAATTGATAGTACGACTCCGGATAGAAATGGAAACAGGATTATTTGTGAAGGATTGCAGAAACTTGCCCTGATCGGAACACATTTTGAATTGGTTTATCTGCCAAACCCAGAGAGAAGGAATGAAATATTTTCGGAGGTCGTTGAAGCAAAAGTTTCCGACTTCAAATCAAGCCTGAACGGCCAATCCATTCTTCATTTCAATGAAACATTAACATCTGACCTCATACCGAGCTTGAATCTTATTGATTATTTTGTCAGCTATGAAGACTTGTGTGTCATATTTCGCAGAATAAACAACAAGAAAATCATGTGGTACTGACGGTATTCCAAATATAGTTCTCCGACATTTGCCTGAGGTTGCTATTAGGAACTATTGCATATTGTTCAACAACATGTTGAGCAATTCATATTTCCCAAATGAGTGGAAATAGGCTAAGGTATTTCCGATCTTGAAGAAAGGAAAAGAATCTGCATGCCCCAAAAGCTATCGCCCAATCAGCTTGCTGCCTAAGATCAGCAAGGTGTTTGAAGTGATACTCAACAGAGCATTAAACGCCCACATTGAGAAATATGATTTGATGCCGAATTGCCAATTTGGTTTTCGTGCCAGGCATTCGACCATACATGCAATAACGAAAGTAACCTCAGACATCTGTTGGAAACTAAATGATAGACAATGCGTTGGAGCATGTCTCATTGATATGGAGAAAGCCTTCGATACGGTGTGGCTAGATGGACTAGTTTTTAAACTCCTTCAGGACAACTTCCCCAGACACCTTGTCGCCATGATGTGTAAGATGTTGTACGGGAAATCGTTTGTTGTAACTGATGGAAATCTGACAACAATGCGCGAATTCAAGGTCTTGAATGGTCTACAGCAGGGAACAGTTACTGCGCCTCTGCTTTTCTCAATATTCATTCGCAAGCTATTGAACAGCTTTGATTTTAATGTCTCGCCAACGCGATCATTGGTAGCGTTTGCTGATGATCTGATCATCTATACGGCAGACCGAAAAGCTACAATAGTTCAGAGCAATCTTCAAAAAATGTTTAATGATGTGCAGCTCTACACCGACAATTGGCGAATGAAAATCAATGCGAAGAAGTGCGAAACAATCTTGTTTCGGACAACGCTGCAGGGGGCCAGTCAAGACCTGAAACGTAATTGGAAGGATTTCCACATTATGGCTGGTGAGGGTAGTTAAGAACGGGTTCCACATAAATACTGTGTTCGATACCTCGTTATTCATCTCGATCAGTATCTGTACTATACTGAACATGTCAAAATCATGCTCAGTAAAGCACTACAAGTAGTCATGGCCCTTCGGCGACTCTTTCATTCCAGATACATTGATCAAAAAGTCAAAGTTATTTGTTACAAGACACTAGTTAGACCAGTTTTGACATACGGATGCCAGATCTGGTACAACCAGAGTGCTAGTACAATGGGAAGATTAGGAGTTTTCGAAAGGAAATGTCTTCGTGCGTGTACTGGTTTGTACAGAAAGCCTGAGACGGATTGGAAGCACTATATATCGAATAGAAAAATTTATCAAACCGCTCAAGTGACAAGAGTCGATATCTTCATATTGAAACTTCTTCGGAATCATATCGCAAGATCTGTAACTGTGAGTGAAAACCCTTGGATTTCACAGCCGTTCCACCCTACAGACGGGTATATTGTGACTTGCCTCACTACTGGCTTCGTTCCTCCAGAAGCATTCGTGTATTTGGACATGAATCGATATGTTTTTGATTCTGACGGCGTCCCAATCATATATCACATATATCGACGGGCCACCGATAAGAAGATAAAATATCCTCCGAATCTGAGTTCACGAGACCAAAAATTCCAATGGAGATACTCATTTGCTAGATTCGTTGGGGCTGGTCGAGCTGAGATGGAACAATCTAGGTATTGGTGGCTGAATGACAATGTCTAAATTATTCGTGTTTATTTTCTGTTTTTGTGTTTTTTTCTCGTTACTTAGTTTTTGAGATTCATCTCATTATTGCTACATCTAGTATTGTCGTTTATTTGTATTATAAATTAGGTATAGGTTTCAATATAAGGTAACGTTTTTTTTTTTTGTTTGATTGAACTTATTTAGAATTAGGGTGTAACATATTAGGTATAGGATATAAGTTCATTGTTGTGTTAGTAATATAAGTAATTTTTGAATAATGCTGGTTGGTTTTTTCTCCTTTTTCCAATTGAATCAAAAAATATCTATTAATCTTAATTAATTTAAATTTGCAAGTGTATTTTTTTCATTAAATGTGTTTAACTGATAACGTATAAATTTACAGAGCCATTCGGGCCATTAAGTTTTTTTATAGTTTTATTGTTTGGAATTTGCTTTATGTTCTTCTAAAAATTTATAACGATTGGTATTAAATAAAGCGCTTTTGAAGTTGCATTTGAATATGACCCGAAAGGGGCTGTGGTGCTAAGAAGAAGAAGAAGATGTCGCTAAAGGGGGAGTATTGTGAGTACTACATTATATACTCACCAACAACTGCCTTGCAACAGAGTGAATATGTAGTGTTCACATGACCATCACCACTGGCGCATCAATCAATGAGAAGCCTTTAGAATTTCGCAACAAAAGTAAATGGGCTTTTTCAGACGCAGCGTTAAAAGTGAGCGTTAAACAGGTTATATGGGCAAGAAGAGTGAGAGGCATTGAGGGGACCTGATGGTAAAAACAAGCCAACATTTTGTAGGGTGAACGAGCGTAACGCACATACACAAACGCATTTTGTTGATCATTTGGTGGGGGAAATTTTATACAAACGCAGGTAAGCATTCCGAATTGAACATTCGGTGAAGATGGTAGTCGTCATGAAACGATTGCCTTTCTTTAATTTGCGTGCAAAAATGGATGCGTGGATGCGAGAAGCTACGCGTTATGTAATAAATTTATGAAAGCGGAGGCCATGTTTAATTTCAGGAAACAACACGACGAATATCACGATTTCAATGAAGATAAATTGCCTATTGTAAATCTATAGAAAATTAACAGTACGCATAATCTTCATAGAATCACATTATAATAAGCATGTTTACAACACATCAAGAAAAATATGCAACTAAAAAGATATTCAAATTTGGAATATATTTTTCAGAAAGCGGAAAAACACGGAGGATTCAAATAAATCCAATAGAAGTTTGAATCGACAAACTTTAACAATCATAAAATACATTTTTCATTCCAGTTTTTATTACCTCGTGCACAATTCAAGGCTAAAACATAAATTCTCAATCGCTTATCTCTCTGTCTTCGCTCTCATGTTGTTCGCACGATGTTTAACGATCAAATGACCCTTTTGACACATACACTTGCAAGACATGTATCGTATACAAAAATAGGTTGGCTGAACTATGCAACGTGTAAACATAGGGGCGTAAGCGCGAAACCTGTTTGGATATGGGTTTTTGCCATTCCCGTGTGAAAGAGCCCAATCAGATGATCATGACAGCCAGACGAAGTTCGGTGTTTAACCAAAATGATCAATTGTGATACTTAAAAGTTATGCAAGTTGAAGTTTGTATATTAGTTAGTTCAGTTATAAAGACAACAAATAGTCAAGAGCTATAAATATAAGCCACGCAATTTTATGAGAATAAAACGACGATGTATCGAACAAGCCAATACGTATCTCACGTTATTACCGAAGTCCTTTGAGTTTGTTTTTTTGTTGCGTAACGTAAGTGTCTGCGTTTCATAAGTTGAGGACAAAATCCTTCTGACAGCAGCATACGTCAGTCCACTCTAGTTGTTTAAATTTGCGATAACGTCTTAATACTCAATTTCAGACAGCGAAACAAAAATTCCTCTAGGGTACTAAGTGAAAAGTTCAAAATACATAATCGGAATTTTAATTTTAGCACAAAACAGAAGACGTAATTAATTTCATAACAACTACCATTCGCCGTTGTCCTTCTTGGAATTTGTTGTCAACATTATTCACGTCATTGAAAACTTAGTAACAACTTTGATTCTTCGCAATCGTGGCAGTTTATTTTTATTTTGAATTGCGACGAAGTCTGCCATAATTACGAGTTAAAAATAAATGTTATTCGATTAATCGTAAAATCTAACGTCATATAGTTTTATTACCATCAGCATCGACATCATCTCGTCTCGCTTGTATATTTGTTGGAATTCAACAATAAAATTATCGTTAACACTTAATTTCATTGTAATAATGCGACGGGATGAAATTGAATGTTTTTGGGACTCAGGGGTTCACACTTCTATTATGACAAAAAATTGTGATGTAATGAAATCGAGAATGGATGGTAAACGTTACTGATTTACGCAAATTTTATTTACGATGACTTTGGAATGCGGGGGTGAGTGTAATACGCTTTCGAATGAACGTGGTTGGATTGAATGAATCTATTTACACCTCGACGTAGCCATGTAAGATTGGGGTGTTTCACTTCAAGGGATATTACGAAATAAGAAGAAAAGTCAATCTTAACAACTTTCTTGCGTGCCTAAAAATATACAACAGTTAAGGATATCTTTTGCACACGTGGTATTCAAAGTGGGCGAGCAGAATACAGATAGAGGGTTAAATTACATATCAATAAGTTATTTTTAAACTTTAAGAATTTCTTTGATGGAGTAAAACTTTTCTGAACGTGATTTTTTCTTGAAATAGAAAGTTAGGCTCAAGTTTCTGAAAGTGTATATTAAAAATACTCAGCATAGTGAAGACACTGGTCTATGACGTAGAATTGCTAGAATTTGTTAATAAAGTTCGTAGATCTTCCCTCAAATAAAATTCGTATGCCGGGTTGGTTATCAGAATGAGCTTTGTTCTGGGTCTCTTATTTTATGATGTGGTGGGTTTTGTCACAACACTTTTTATTCGGAATTCCTCGTTATTCTTCTTCTTGGAAGTATTCATTTTTGTTATGATATCAAAATTTAATCGTTGGTCTAGAGTCAGAAAGAGCAAAGTTCACTTCTTTGCTATTGTGGTTATCAAGAAAGAAAAGCATGGGAAATTCGCAGAATGCAGAGATTCACGATAATTGCTTATATCATGAGAATTGATGTGGGAAGACTTGGATGCAATTCGATAATTTGATTGCGTAGTTCGTTTCTTGAATTATGTTGTAAAATATATTCCAGGGAGCAGAAGCACTTTTCCTGGTTTTCTATACAGAGACACTAATATATTTTGTAACCTTTTCTATTTTCAATTCGTTGGAAAAGCGGCTCCTTGGAGATGATACACAAAAATTAACTTTTTGTCGGTCGCATAATTGAGCAGTTTGTCGAGTGCAACATTGGAAAGATGGCGCTCGACACATGGTTCATTATCAATTTCACTGTTACATACAATTTGTGTAAGTTCAACACTGCTTTAGAAATGAATCTTTCAAGTCCGAATGCTCTAGTCAGATAAAAGAATATGCTAGTACAGGATTTTTCAATAAGAGGTGTTATTTTATATATATAATTTTCTTTATTAGAATGAATGCGGTACAGAGGCCTTATAATATAGTAGGTGTTCTGACAAAGTCATTTCACCATGGTTTGAACATAACTTAAAACTATGCGTATTATCGTATTTCTATGTGATTTTTACAATTAGCTAGAGGAAAATTTAGGCAAAAACCTCTACTGAACTTATACTAGCTTAACATAACCTAACTATCTACTTATAACTAGCTAAAATCTATGAGGCTGGGTTACGGGCAAAAGATAGGTGGTAGCAATTGCTGATTTTCAATTCGCCAGGGCATGAATTAGCGGATTGGGCGAGTCATTTGCTTTCGCGATTAATTTGTCACGGCGCGATGCAGCGAGCTTATAAATTGGACTAACGCCAGCAAGGCTGTGTAGCTTTTCAAAAGATAAGTAAGACGGTTTATTAAGTTCATTTTCAGGTATCTATTTTGGTTGATCTGAAGCTTTTTTACTAGATATTTAGCACATTGGATCCAGGTAGGTAGCCGTATAGGATGATGGTTGGATTGCTATTTTGACGATGAGGACTTTGTTTCTGGTGTTGAGGCGTGAATTACGATTAAGAAGGGGGTGAAGCGAAAGCACGGCCTTAAACGCTTTGGAGCTAATATGCTCAATATGTCTTCTGAAGGTTAGTTTTTTATCGAATATAAGTCCAAGATATTTAAGATCCTCACTCCAAGGAAAAGTTTGCCCTAAAAAATTTATTGGTTGCTTGGGTAGGTGAGCAGGCTAACGCTTCCTGGTGAAGTATATTGACTTCGTTTTTGCAACATTTATTTTAATTTTCCATCTATGGTAGTATTGATAAGTAAGTTCTAACGCCGTTTCAAGGCTGGAAATAATGGAAGTTGTATCTGCGCCTATGCTGTATATGCAAATGTCATCTGCGAAAGCTGCAACTTGGCAGTTTGGTAAAGAAGGGAAGTCAGACGCATAGATGTTATATAGAGCTGGGCTTAGACAGGAGCCTTGCGGAACACCGGCAGCTATACTTTTCACTGGGGAAATGCTATCCCCTACTTTGACCTGAAACTTCCTATCAGTTAAAAATGCATGTAAAAGGTTCAACAAGTATGGGGGTGTGTTATATTTTTGAAGTTTATAGACCAGAGCATCATGCCAGACTGTATCAAAGGCTTTTTCTATGTCCAGTGTCACCAAACCTACAGACAATTTATTGTACATCGCTGCTTTGACGTCCTTCGTAACACGGAGGAGCTGATGCGCTGTCGAATGTCTGTTTCTGAAGCCGAATTGGAAATCAGGTAAGATATTATTGTTAGCCATTAAATTATTTATTCTTTTCAGGACTATTCTTTCAAAGAGCTTACCTAATCCTGGTAGTAAGCTAATGGGCCTGTAGTTGTCGGGAGAGTGCGGGTCTCTTCCAGACTTCGGGATAGGTATGAGTAGAGCTTGTTTCCAGATGGATGGAAAGAAGGAGAGCCTAAGGCAAGCGTTGAATAGGTGGCATAAGAATACTTTTCCTTTTTTGGACAAATTTTTAAGTACTATATTCGGTAGGCCATCGAAAACTGGTGCTTTACCGTTTTTAACTTTTTTAAGTTAACTTATTAACTCCTTTGTTTTTATTAATGCACCAGGAGGTAAAGATGTTTGTTTAGGTTGTTGTTCCAAAGCTTTGGCCACCATCATTTCTGCTAAATTGTTGCAGAACCTATTGGAGATATTATGGAACTGCTTAAATTTATCTGCAAGTATATCTGCTTTTCCTTGATTAGAGTAAATATGCTCTTCGTTGTTATTTGTAATCGAATACGGTAACGCATGATACTTTCGCTTAAAAATTCTATTTAAAAACCAGACTTTCCGCGAGTTGTAGTCTAGATTTGTTAACATATTGTTCCAGCGGAGATTCCGGAGCTCCTTAATTTTATTCTTAATTGCTAGAGTGAGGATATTAGCACCAATTTTGAGAGACCGTATGCGGGTTTTTTTGCCATTTACGCCGCAAAGAATTACGCTTCCTTATTAGCTTGTAGGTTTCTTCATCAAATTCTATTAAATTATAGGAAGCTTTTGATCGCTGTGGAACGCTAAACTCGATAGCTTGCCAGATAGTGTTTGTGAATTCTTCAATTTGCTCCTCACATACTGAGGGAGTATTGAGCGATTCTATCGTTCTTGGTGCTAACGTCACTCTTTCATTAATAAAACTCCGGAATCCAGACCATTTTACTTTTTTAAAGCAGTAGTATGTTTTTGGTGCATTGTGATAACTTCTCGTCGTTTCTAAAGAAAAAAGTACAGGTAGATGTGGAGATGAGAGGGCTTGCAAGACACTCAGCTCAGAGGGAGTTATATTTTGGTCACTAAGAACCAGATCCAGAGTGGACCCGACTCCACGAGGAGAGTAGAACGTGGGTTCTTTAGGGAAATGCACGTAGATATTTGTCTATCTGGCGCGATTAAATAAAATGTGCCCCATTTTGTTGTTTCGTGTGCAATTCCACTGACAATGTCTAGCGCCCAGGTTCCCGCAAAGTAGAAACCTTTGTTAAGCCTTGCTAAACCATTTCAAATCTCTTCTGAAAAGTTCGACTTTTTCCTTGCTTAGTTTTGTCCCAGGGAAGTAGACACCGTAAAATTTTATATTTGGATCTTCGATAATGACGCGACAATATCTTAATTTAGGTTGACAATTTTGGCAACTTTGTCAATCGAAAATGAAATTGCTAACACCATCGACTTCGATAACTTAATAAAAGATTCCGCCGATGAATAGCTACAGGGTTTTCCAATAAGAGGTGTTATTTTGATATAAAAAAAATGCCATTTTTTAATACATATGATCGGATGTTTATTTCATTATAATGAACGGTATGCCGTTAATAGTGGAAAATAACATCAGGCAAATGACCACCACGACCACGCTTACAGCACCATATCCTTTTCATGAAATTTTCCGTAACCAAATCGCAAAGTGGCTGCCCTATGTCCTCGATAGCCTCACGAATTCCATTTTGAGGTCTTGAATCGACGCTGGGCTGTTGGCGTAGACCTTCTCTTTCACGTGGCACCAAAGGAAGAAGTCGCAAGGTGTTAAATCATAAGATCTCGGTGGCCAATTGTGATGACACGGTCCGAAAACTTTTCCCGTAAAAGATTAATGGTGTCGTTGCTAGTGTGCCACGTAGCGCCGTCTTGTTGAAAATAAACGTTGTCCAGATCAATACCATCCAATTCCGGCCATAAAAAATTATTAATCATCTCTCGTTAGCGCAATCCATTCATCGTAACTGTTGCTCCAGCCTCATTTTCGAAAAAGTAAGGTCCAATGACTCCGCCGGACCATAAACCGCACCAAACAGTCACACGTTGAGGATAGAGATGCTTTTCAACAATAACTCTTGGGTAGCCCGAGCCCCAGATGCGACAATTTTGCTTGTTGACGAAGCCACCGAGGTGGAAATAGGCCTCATCACTCGAGATGATTTTTCGATGGAATTCCGGATCATTTTCATGCATTTCAAGGACTTAATCAGCAAAGACACGATTTGATGATCAACCGGCTTGAGTTCTTGTGTTAACTGAACTTTATAAGCTTTAAGACCCAAATCTTTATGCGAAATACGGTATAATCACGGTTGTGGAATGCCTAATTCCAAAAAACAACGAGGAATGGACAAACCTGGGTTTTCTTCAACACTTTCGGCTACAGTAGCAATGTCTCGACTGTTCTTGAGTGACGTGCACGGGTTTTATTCTTCACATCACTGTTGTTGCAACAGCTCGAATTTTTCCACCAATTCCTGTATTGCGGTCCGACAAGGTTTTCACGACGACCCGTAAATGTTCCGAGTTTTACGAACCGTCTCTGCCAAATTTTCACCATTTTTATAGTGAATTTTAATAATTTCAATGCGTTGTTGAAGCGTGTATAGTTCCATTTTTATTAATGGCGCAGTTTCTACTTGTCATATGTCAAAAAAATGGCAGCTTCAAAAGTGACATCTACCGAAATAGCGGGCTATTCAAAATAACACCTCTTATTGGAAAACCCTTTATATCCATTGCGGACTCCAATGTGTCTGGATTCCTACAGAAAAGGATCGTTTTCATGGGCTCGGGGAGTTTCTTTTTGAATAGGTTAAGAGCTGTCCTTTTATTATTTCGAGCACATTCGTTTAACTCGTTTCGCTTCTTAGTTTGCTTTTTATTTCATTATAGAATTCAAGAGTATTAGTTTTGAACGTAACGCAAGTTGTCATCAAGTTCGTCAACGTTTAGACGATCGCCGAAATTATTCTGCAAGACTTGCTTAATATCTGGCCAAAGGAGAGCATTGCAGTTTATTTCAATGGTTTCTTAAGCTTCCCCTTTAAATTTACTTTTAATGATATCAAAAAATAGAAGCTGCGACGCTACATTAAATCCCAAAAGCACAGGGTTTATTCGATCGATCAGATTTATGAAATTCTGTAAGTTTTCGGGCCAGTAATGGAAGAGACGAAATACGCCAAAGAATACAGCTCGCAAATAAAATATTTTATTCAATTTTGATGATCTTGAAGACCAGCTGCATACACAGGAAAGCAAAGCTCCAAGTATACAAATCTGTGATAAGATCTTTGTTATGCTAGAGTGTGAAACATGGACCCTAACCCAAATAGCCGCAAATATGTCGAACGCCTTTGAGCGACGGATCCTGAGGCGAATAATTGGAGTGAAGCTAGACGGGGACCAATGGGGATTTCGATACAACCATGAGCTGCCTGAAATTTTTGACGAGCCGGAGGTCTCAACGGTTGTAAGACTGCGGAAGATGCAATGGGCTGGCCACATGAATCGTATGGACGAACAACGGATACCCAAAAAGGTATTCGTTGGGAGAACTGAAGGACGGAGACTAGTGGGGAAACCGAGGAAACACTGGTCTGACTCGCTCGACGAAGACAACCGCGGTCAATGGACAGAGACAGTTGGAGGCGCTACTTGCAGGAAGCGAAGGTCCGAGAGGGGCTGTAGTGCTACGAAGAAGAAGAAGTACAGTGTTAATTGAAGTTCAAAATAATGTCCCCTGGAATGGGCATCAGTTCTTAGTGTGTGATTTGATACATGATAGCACTTTTGATACCATAATATTTTTTGCAGAATATGGCCAAAAAATATTTAACGCAGGAACAGCTGATGAAACTTTTAAATAGTTCCGATTTTTATACCGACGAGGATGAAGAAGTTATCCATGAAAATCCTGCAGGAAAAGAAAAAGATGACAATATTGAGGTAACGCCGTCCAAAACTCGACGTACATTGGAGGATTCAAGCGACGCAAGTGATGAGGAAATTGCTGCTGATAATCGCGTTCAAATTCCTCAACAATGTAGTAGCAAAACGCTATTGCCTTCAACGGATGCTGAATCTTCAGTGAAATCTTAAGCTGATGAAGATTTAATTTTACAGTATAAAGTTACTTCAAAACCGGAGATAAAATGGCGATAGCGCGAACAACCCGTGATTCAGATATAGAGAATCTAACTAGCAACACATGATGTCACCAGGACGGAAGATCTAATCAAATATTTTTACAAATACATTGGACACGAAATGTTCGAAGAAATGTGCACCTACACGAACATTTACGCATTAAAAATTATTTGACGGGGTTCTAATCGTGCAACGTGAAGGTAATGAAGACCTTGGTGGGTTTTTATGGATGATGGGAAATTTGAAATACCCCAGAATACGCATGTATTGGGATATGGAGGTTGGGGTCTTCCATATTTTTGCAAAATATGCCACGCGATAGATTTTTTAAAGTACGGTATCGTTGGCGCCTCGTGAATAACATGGACAAATCACAACATTGCAAAGATGTGCTATTCAAGGTAATTATTTGTAATATTTTCATGAATACTTTGATTTCTATATCATTTTTTTTCAATTCGGCGAAGATGTGTGGAAAATCCAAGTGAGGAAGATCTCGAAATCGATGAGCAAATGAGTCCGTACAGAGTAACTCTTGCCATCAAGCAATATATCAAGGACAAATCTAGCCCCTGGGGAATTAAAATATTTAATCTTTGTGGCAAAAGTGGTTTACCGTACAACTTCATAATTTACCAAAGAGAAAACATGATTTATCAACCAAACGCTTGTCAAAGTCCTCGGCTATAGTGCCGCTGTAGTCATGCATCTGTCTTGTAGGATCCCGGATTATAAAAAAAGGTTCAAATTGTACTTTGACAATTATTTTTCATCATATGGAGGCTTCGAGCTGCTGAAAAAACGCAATTTTTATGCTGCTGGAACCGTAGGAGTGAATCGATTGTGTTCACTGCCATTATGAGTGACAAGGACATGAAGAGAACTGGAAGAGGTTCTTCTGGACAGTTAACAAGTCGTGGCGGGAATGTCATTTTAACAAATGGTACAACAATAAAGCCGTCACAATTGGATCAAATTTCATAGGCATTCGAATAACAGCTAGTTTTCGAAAGTGGAACAAATGTGGAAAACGATTCAGTTACGCGTCCTGAAGTTATAAAATTATACAATGAAGGCATGGGTGGAGTTGATTAATTAGGTCAACTCATATCATATTATAGAATCTATATTAGGTCAAGAAAATGGACGATTCGTGTTATCACCAATTTTATTGATTTCGCAGCTGCAAGCTGGCTAGAATACAAGCGCGTTGCAGGACGCAAAAATGCTCCTTCAAAGAAAATTTTGAATTTGATTTCTTTCTGAATGAGCACAGCTAAGGCTTTGGTGCACGCAGAAAGCCAAGGACGACGATCAGGTCAAACATCGAAGGTCAAAGATATAGTAGGAAACTCCAGCGAAGAAACCTCGTTCAGAAATAAGCCAGATAGTGAAATTCGTTTCGATAAGTTTGACCACTTTGCTGTTTACGACGAAAAATTAGAAGCTAATACATGTAAACTTCAAGGATGCCAGCAGAAAACGCACATGACTTGTACTAAATGTAAAGTTCATCTTTGCCTACTAGAAGATACAAACTGTTTCTTAAAGATCCAGTCTAGGTAATATTACAAAAGTTTAATAAAGTTCAAAAAATTACACGAATCATCTTATTAATTTTGTCTTCCAATAGCCATAATGAGCATCGTTTGGAACCTGATGTCCATTCCAGTGGACAAGCTGTAAATCTTCATCAAAACAAAAAAAAAGTTTTTTATTGATAAAATCATATTAAATCAACTACAATAAATCGATCATATGCAGAAAATTATTGAAAGGAGCTTTAATTCCTTCTCGGGGCTGAATGGGTTAATTTTCAATTATTTTTGATGAGCATAAGTGCCAAAAGAGTGGAAAAATTACCATCCGTTCGCTCGAAAAAGGAATTTCGAGGAAACACGTCCTCCCCAAAAAATTAAATTTAAGTTTCAAAATGAGTACGTACAAAATAACTAGCATTACCTCGGGTTCTTCTGGACGAATTTCGATCATTTTCTATTTAATTCGATGTCTCGTGCGTAGTATAGCTTTAATATTGGATTTATGTGTCACCAAAGAACACATACGACAGTATTGATCGTAACTTACTGTACCAAATAACGCTTTGCTTTGGTATCCCAGCCAAATTAGTCCGTCTTACCAAAATGAAAATGACATCGACGACCTCCCAAGTTCGCATCAATAACCAACTCACCGATGCCTTTAACACAAATATGGGACTAAAGCAGGGAGATGGACTGGCCACATTGTCATTGGATTTGGCTCTGAAATACGTCATAAAACAGCGTGAGGTACGTTACTATACAAGTCCATCCAAGTGGTAGACTATGTGGACGACATCAACATTTTGTCACGTTTATTAACAACTGCGAAAGAACTCTTTCTGAAACCCGACAGCGAAGCAAAACTAGTAGGGCTACAAATCAATGAAAATACAACAAAATATTTCAAATGCCCAAAATATCACACTTGGTGAATACAATATCGAAAATGTGGCCGAATATGCATATTCAGGCGCTAAAATAACGAGAACTGGTAATGAAAAAGACGAAATACGCCGAAGAATACAGCTCGCAAATAAAATATTTTATTCAGTTTTGACGATCTTGGAGACCAGCTGCATACACAGGAAAACAAAGCGCCAAGTTTACAAATCTGTGAAAAGACCTGTGTTATGCTATGGGTGTGAATCATGGACCCTAACCCAGGCATCCGCAAATATATATAGAACGCTTTTGAACGACACGTCCTGAGGCGAATAATCGGAACGGAGCTAGTCGGGGACCAATGGCGAATTCGATACAACCAGGACTTGTTTGTTGACGTGCCAGAAGTCTCAACGATTGGAAGACTGCGAGAGCTGCAATGGGCTGGATACATGAATCTTATGAACGAACAACGAATACCCAAAAAGGTATGCGCTGGGAGAACTGAAGGCCGGAGACCAGTGGGGAAGCCGAGGAAACGCTAGCTGACTCGGCCGACGAAGACGGTTCATCGCTACTCGGATTACCAAATCGGAGGACGCGGTCAATGGACCGAGACAGTTGGATACGCTATTTGTAGGAAATGAAGGTCTGAGAGGGGCTGTAGTACTACGAAGAAGAACATCTCAAATATCAGAAAACCTGAAAGAACCTGTAGTAATCGAGCAGTCCACCTAGGCAAACTGATCGAGGAGCTATCACGAAAAGGATAATGGGAGATAAATACTAATCGCAATTGTTAAATAGTTCCCTCCACTTCTGCACCCTACTACACCCGGCTCTAATATCGAGCATCACAAGAATCTCGAGCTGTACACAATTCAGATAACCATATGACAACCAACGACACTAAAAGCTGATCATCACTGTCATCATCTATGTTAACAACATCATCAACGCCAACAACTATTACTAGCACAAAAAAAAACAGCAAATGCTGGAAGAACATCGACAAATGTTGCAACATCATCAGCAACGAAGACAAGATCTGTTTCACCAGCATGAACAGACAATTTAACGTACGAGTATAACAAAAACAAAAAGTAAGAAAACCTCTATAAAAGCCATTTATTGTATATTCTTCTCTTATGGCACTCATACCAGTAAATTTATCAAACATATTGTTTTGGAGACGGACATATTGATTCACAAAAAAATTAAATATTCTTCCTACAACTCCATTTCGGATGTGAATAGCCTCAGGACGGCAATTCAAAATATTCCAATCGATCAAGTTCCAGGCTTAAATATCTTCAGATACACATACAAGCCAAATGGTGATCCTCAGAAAGTCACCCAGGTGCTGAACGTAATCGATTCGCTGTGTTAAGACAGAGTCGAAGAGATGGATCAAGATACTCTTTTAACTACATTTCAGTTGCCAAATAAAATTACTAAGTTCGTGTTCTATCGCAGATGCATTCAGAGATTCGTGACAGAATTACAAGGAAATTTGTTTCTATTTGGGGGCTGTGGAAGAACCATCGTCGCTCAATAGAGCTAAGTAATCGGATGTTAGAAACCACTTGGAACGATACGTTAAAGACCTGAGTGAAGTAGAAAATATTCAGTACTTTGATCTGTTTAGTTCAACATTGTATCATATTACCTATAACTTTTGGTAAACTTTTCTGAAATATCGAAATGATAAATAATCCTGATTACGAAAAAGAATGGGTCAAAGTATTACTAAGTGGACGATATAGATGTCAAAAATTTTCATCGAAATTAAATGCTGATTTGTATGAGATTATTTCCTATTTTTGCGAAAGCCGTTTTTTATCAACAGAAATCTTGTTATGTGAACGTCCACAGCTTTTTCGAGAATCGTTGGCATAAATTACAAACAGTCATCGATACCACTATTAACAATGAATTGATCGAAAATAAATAGGGAAGAGGCTTTAACATCAGTTGAAAAAAAGGCAATTTTATTTATAATGAATGTCATTTTCATTTGTGCGAAATATGTAGATAATACCATCAACATATCAATAGCAGTCTGACTGGAACTTCAAGGAAAATTTACAGGCCATGTGAGCTAAACTTTTTCAAACAAACAGAATATCAAGTCTTGCATTTGGTGGATTTTCAAGTTCAACCTCAAACCGCCAACTATAGTGCACTGTATCGTCTTCAACTTTATTTAGCTGAAACACCAACTTATAGTAAGAACATCTACAGTACATTGAAAGACGTTTTAAGGATTGCATTTTTACGAAGAGAGGAAATATATGATCAGATAGATGCTGATATATTCATGCATTTTGAAGAATATAGAACTGATCAAACTCTATTGGGAACAACAACACCAGTGCTACGCGAATGAGGCAGGTAATCCCAGTGTTTGAATTGCAACCTTATCAACCATTACCGCCACGGCGAAAATTCTAGCAAGCCTGATATCATGAGAGATAACTCGTCTTGTGCGAACTTGCGAATTGTCTTGGACGTGATCCCATTCCCGCGGCAGAACGAGAGGTGTGAGTTGGGTCTCGTCGACGACAAGTAGCTTGGCGATTGGCGGCAACGGGAGTGGCTGGCTGGCCGTGAGCGGATGCGGTTGTCGCGAAGAGAAAAGAAAGAAAATTTCGCGAAGGAATTTGAAGATGAAAAAACAGAACCCGCGCGCTTGAGAAAAAGAAAATTTCAATTTGTAATCCACTAAGTCTCGTCGCGACACGGAGCACGTGGATCGCATTTTTTGATTTGAGATCGACCAAAGACTCGAACTTTTCTTTTCGTTTGTTCTTGTCTGTGCTCGCCGTTGCCTCTAAATTCAGCAATTCCAATGGAAAGCTAGCATTTTCGAGTACAACGCCTGAAGAGGTTTTTCGCGATATACATTTCGCGATATTGAAAGAGATTTTAAACATTTTTAAGTCGGTGTGTGTAGTGTGGCGGAGATTTTCGCCGAGCTAACGGTATTTAAAAGTGACGGGAAATAGAGAAAGTTCCGTCTTAAAAATCAAAGGGAATCATTCAGAAACGGGAATTGCGGCTTTCAACGCAACAAGCACGACCGGGTATAGTGGAGTCTGGAGCTGTTACGATAACAATCAAATACAAATCGCTCAGAAATCCATGACAATTAATCACGCCCTCATGCCTCGCTTACAACACGTTACAACAAAATGCATAACAGTTATTCACAGTTCCAATCATTCATCGCACGAGCCAACAAGCAATGTATGCTTCACCGCCCATACTTAGGGAACGGCGACACCCTAAATATAGTACATAATCGCAATTCAATGTATATAAGAACTTGTATCTTACGCTTCATTGGTCAAGTCGCTAAACTGGCTCTGCGGCGAATCCCACACGCATACATGGTAGTCCATTCAATTGCCATATTGAGAACATTTGGCGTACATGTATACAGTTGAATGTGTGTACTATGCGCAATCTGCTCATCTGAGTACCAAATCGCCGCGACAACCAACTCAGAAACTGTATGGGGAGAAGTCGTCGAATATTCAGATATATGAATACTGAAGACGAAAAGAGCCAAAAGCATGAGATTGGAGCTAGCGTTCCTTTTCATGCAACAAGATTGTTCCTGAAGAACAAAAGAGGAATGAATTTGTAAAGCAGGTTAAGGGGAATTAGCACACTTACCAACTCAGCGTTTTGCGGATTCACTGGATTGAAGGTCTACGACTCTCACTAGCAATGCAAGCGATTTGTTTGTATTTAAGCTAGTGGCGAATTGGAAAAAGAAGCAGTTTATTCAACACGAGTCTCACGAAGAGTTAGTCAAGACGAAAACCCTCATCAGAAGTTCGCCGCAAAGCAACGCCATCCTGAACCAACGAAGTGAAGGTAAGAAGAGCGAGCGGAACCTGAGTTTCTTTAGGCCTAAGCTGGTGAAACTCTGGTTTTAGCCAACCCATGTTTAAAGTAGAATCCGAAGAACGATCTCTGATGAGCTAAAACTGAGTTTCTTTAGGCCTGAGCCGGTGAAACTCTGGTTTTAGCCATTTAATGGTTAATTAGCGTAGAGTATTAATCTTTAACTACCAACTGCGGAGTTTCTTTAGGCCCAAGCCGGTGAAACCCTGGTTTTAGCCTTTTAATGATTAATTCACGTATGGAAATAGTCTTTCACTTAACAACCTCTCTGATTCTTTTCTTTTACGTAAACAGTGAAGGCATCCACGGGAAACGGAGTGCTCGGAGTCGGTGAAGCTCTGCTTCTTTTCATCCGCGTGCACCACTGTCTACGAACAATGGTACGAAGGTTACAAGCCCGGATTAGCTGCAGGGCGCACCAAGACCGGTTGTAACCCCCTTTCTGTCTATTTTCAGGCCGCGCTTACCGGGCCCAACAGCCCAGACAAGGAGCCTGACAGCAACACCAGAACTCTGGAAGCGAGGTGCACTAAGCCCAGCCTGAAAGAGGCGCTCCGCGTTGCTCCGTTAGCGGGTCAACGACCGATACCAAGCTACCCGAGGAAAAGGGAGCCAACTCAGGAACCGAGGTCAACCCCGGAGCCCACCCCCCGGGATCCCACTCAAGGCACGCGATGATCAATCACCCTCGAGACATACTTAGCCCGCCTGAAAGCCCCGTTGGACGTAGCCGCGTAAGGCTGCGGCAGGAGCTGGGCAACGTACGGCACCTCGCGAGAGGCGTGATTTCTGACGAGGAGCGGGAGTTCTTCACGGCCCGGGCCAGGGCACTCAAGAAGTAAATCAAGGAGGAGCGTAGAAGCAGGCTAGCGGTGGCAGCCAGAATCCGAGCGCTACCGGCCAAACGAGTCCCAGAAGCTTCAAATAGGTGTTGAACGTTAAAAGAGAATAAAGTATTGCTTTAATAAAACGGAAAATAAAGGTTCTTCTTATTTCTAAAGGACAGCGCTTTCTCCCCCTAGGTATCAAGGTTTGTATGATGAGGTGCGATCACCACGCCAACACAGGCAGGATGGTTGCATACATGTAACAATTTGTAACAGAGCTGTATAGGCAATGTTCGGGTGGTGCGAAGAGGAACACGTCCTGAATAGCGGGAAAACACGGGCAAGTGTAATGGTGATTGTAAAGCATTTGTGTGTTTGCCCAGAGAATATATTTGTGAATTTCTCCTCGCGTAAACTTCCAACCCTGGAATTTCAAGCTTGTCGAAAATTTCGCAGCTTATTCGTTACTCCTCAGCTGTATGTTTACAATCGCGATCGGATAAATTTAATAGAAAATCCAAATGCTTAATAAATTCGATAGTGATAAAGCGAGCGGTAAAGTTAAAAGATATTTGGGAAAAAAGAGACCAAAATATAAAGGAGCCCTTGGATGCTGCGCGGTTTATGTGCTTATTTTTTTTTTGAAACAAGAATTGAGTGCGATTATTAGCCAATCTATTTCACGTCCGCAAGAGGCGATAATATCAACCGTAATCAAAGGGATAACATGTGCTGTTCCGGGCAAAACTGAAGCTACTTCGACCTGCTCACTATATCGATTCGTTTTTTTTCTAAGTGTAGTGCTTGTATATTGATGTTCCATACAGTCCATACCAAAATTATTGACATTGTTTCTCGATCATGTCACAGAATTAAATTCGATGTTCATGCACTAGAAAACACCATAATCAAATAAAAAAAACAATCAATTTATCAAGGCCCTATGAAGTTACAACTAACGAAAAATTAGAGTTCGCAGGCCCCTTTACCCTTTCATTAAAAATGTTTCTCTTTGAAAATTGTTGGATAACGGCCTACTGGTTTAAAAAAAAAAATGGTGAAAGTTGAGATAGTCTGTTTGTCGTGACGGCCGAAGAGAAATTTATACCAACATGTTTTTTTGTAATGAAAGAAGAAAAATGAAATAATAATTTTTGAATAATAAACTTGAAATTCGGTCTTTTCTATTTTGAGCCCCAAACGGGTATGGGACCCACCACTTTGGCTGGGTGACGTCTTCCCTTTTTTCGTTGTTACAGGGGGTCTCGCAGGGCTGCTTGGTGTTCACAACCGATATGGATAAAGGCAGCATTTTTTGGATTTCGATCCCGTTGGGAGGGGTGCGTGGGGACACCGCCACCACCTGGATGCTCACTTTTATTTGTGGGCAGTGTTCGTCCACTAGATCTGTATCCGGAACCTTCCTTATCCACCATCAAGACTGCCAGGTCAACATAATCGAGATCAGCCATACCAGTGTTAATTAGGACGATGTCAACGTGATTTTCATCACCCCCGATACGAACTTGACTATAAGCGACATCATACAATAGATTTACCGAGGAATAATCGAGTTCCCGAACACAGGCTTCACAGATATCCTAGGAGTATTTAGCATCAGCAACGAGTCCATGCTACCACTCGTCATCTTGCTAGCTATTGTCTCAATAATAAGCCTATACCTACAGTTTCAAGGAACGAACAACGGCCTATGACAACAATTGCCTTCGTTCCAGATAAGAGCAACTTCAACACCACAGCTTCTCTAGTCGTCGCTCTCTTTAAGGAGGTAGGAGTGACGTCCGCAACTATTTTCCCACCGAACTACATCCGCAGCTACATTCTCACAGACGGCTACCCGACACGTGTATCTGCCTCTGACTCAAATACGATATATTACATTCTTGTCTGTAAGTTTTCATAGAACTTACATTTTGCATCACTACGAGTAAATACGATACTTTCTTTTAAATAAAATAATTGACTAAATACGATACCTTGCACTCAAACCGTAAACTTCCATAGAATTCACTTTTGCCATATTTCATCTCCATGATTTCATCTTAGTCCGTGTAGAGTATTGGGTTGAGGCGCACTCGCTTGCGCAGCAGCTTCCAAGTTCAAACCTCGGTCGCAGCATCGAGTTTGAGCTTCTGATGCTGTTTGCGGACTATCAGCCCACCCAGCTATGATGGGTACTAATTGAAAAATTAGGTGATAATCACATGTTTAAGCGTGATATTGACCATATCACCTCGAATTCCTGGAATGAGATACCCTAACAATAAGTCTCGATGCTAAGGTTCGGATTTGGACTAATGTGCGATGGATTATTATTTAATTCTTGCTTTGTAAGCAGTTTTCAGAAATTATTAAAGATTGTAATTATCAACTTGTAGTTCAGTCGTAATTTAAATATAGAAACTTTTGTTTTTTTGGACGTTGAATTAACGGTTGACGTTAGTCGCGCTTTTCAGTCAGCTGATGGAAGTGTCATCATTGTGTGAAGTTAGCGTTTTGAAAAAAGTCGTGTATCGAAGTTTATTGAGCTCAAGTTTTTCTCTGCAACACATAAAATATCCAAAGTAAGTGGCTACAACTATTTCAATTTATTATCTGCGATCTTATTGAAATAATAAACTTATTATTTTGATTATCTTTGTTATAACTGACATGTAAGTTTGTTGTTTCCGATTACTCCATACATATTTTACCCTGGGGTACTTGGGAACAACTAAAAAACTGCACTTTGCATAACTATAAACTACATATTTAGTTGTGAATGAGTACATGTTTCGGAGGTCAGGCATAAGCTTAGTGACTCTGGATGTGACTATAGGTTCGACGACAGTATTCAATAGTGGTGTCCGTTTTAAAAATACATCGATGTTTTTACTTGATGTGAAACATCGAAATGTTGCATCGATGTTTTTCGATACATCGCCTAAAAACATCGATGTTTTTCGATCCATTGCCTAAAAACGTCGATGTTTCTTAAACATCGAATATGATTGTTTTTTATCTGAACAAATACAAATTAATACAAGTTGGGTAAACAGACCTACGCTCATGTCAGAAGGGTTTTGTATTCAATTTACAAAATGCAGTCACCAGATCGAATCAAATCAAGGAACATGTCAATACCGATTTTATTGGAGAAAATATGACATACGAAGATCATACTATTATTAATAAAGTTTAACGAATTTCGACTTCTGAGGTTTTTAGTATTGTTATACTCATAAACATCTCCCTTGATAATTATTTCAGATGTCCATCCGCGACGGAGGAAACACATTTTTCATGTATTTCCCCCTGTGCCCCCACTGAAGCAAAAACTGACAGTTTAACAACTGTTTTGAAAAGCTCCCATGAAAACTTTCACCTCATACTCATACCGACTACGTTTGATGAATTTTTTTTTTTCAGGGGCCACTCTCCTGTACTGTTATCATCGATTAACGGCCAATTTTTTCGAATCCTAGAATGGTTACAAAACCCTTTTGCTAGGAGCTCTCTCCCACCTCCTTGACTTGTTTCACTAATGAGCATTAATTGTAGGTACTCATCTTCAGTCGTTCATTAAATTGAATCAAGTGTTCAAAGCATGCACCTTAAACGTTGAAGTTGGGAAAAAATAACTCAAAATTATTCAATCTTCGCATTTAAAATAGCCACAATTTTGTTTTACGATTACTGATACCACTAGCTGAACCGATTCTCTAAGATATACATGACACCTATCATTCCTGAAATTTTCATGCAAATCCTAGCAAAACTGTAGTGTCTGATTCGGTAAAAAGCGCATGTTGTTCCTTAGCCATATGTTGCCATAGTAATAAATGCAGCGCATATTGTTCCATAGTAATACAGGAAAATTCAAACCGCTATAACTTCGCTAAATATGATTCAATCTTTATGAAACTTACAGGATAGATCAATCTTATAAATAGACATCTACGTTCTGAATTTCATTGAATTTAAGGGTACCGTTAACATTTTATTCAAGAAAACATAAAATCGATAAATCATACTATTACTAACAAAGTTGAGTGAATTGCGACTTCTCACGTATTTGTTGTTGTTGTACTCACCAAGGCCTACATTCCTGATTTTTTTCAGATTTTTCGGATCACAGGTGTCCAATCGCGAGGGGGGGGGACACAAATTTTACGTGTATTTCCTCTCCCTGTGCGCCCCTCGAAGCAAATTTCGCCAAACTAAGACCTGTTTTGAAAAGTTCTCATCAAGACCTTTCATTTGATACCCATATCGGCTACCTTCAAAGAAATTTTTTTTCGGGGGGTCACTCTCCTATATGGGGAGACCCCCCTTAAATACTTTATAAAATTTTTTTGTAGTTGAACTTTGAAGAGATCACCACTTTACACCTACACACAAAATTTGATGTTTCTAGCTTAAGTAGTTTCCGAGAAAAACTGCTGTGACACACGGACGGATGGACGGACGGACGGACGGACGGACAGACGGACAGACGGACAGACTGGTCGCGAAACTAGTAGGGTTTTGTAAAATTATTTTACAAAACCCTAAAAATGCGTCTGCTAAAATTCATTCGCAGCTTATGTGCTTAATTTAATGATACCGTATGTTGGTTTAGTAGTACTGTATGATACATTGCAAGTAAAACAAAATAGTTATATTGTGGTAATTATTACAACACCAGATATTACAAAATGTAAAATCTTACATAATGACTTAAATCTAACTCAGTACTTTTTGTTTGCGAAGTCTGCTTTAACACCAACGCTGTTTAGGCAAACTTTGTAGAAACAAAAGTTAACTCAGTCGTCTACCTTTCATTCGATTCCTTTGCTGATTAACTATTTGAGCAGCCTTTGAAAATAAACGCTCAGATGGAACTGAAGTCCCAACAATTGTCAAGTATTTGAACGCAATTTGATACAGTTTAGGAAACTGAATTTTAAGATCACTCCAGATTTCTAAAAGGTTTTCATTTAGCCTACATACAGCACTGCGCAAGTAAATGGATAATTCATCAGAAATTGCACCCTCAGATTACGTTGATTTCCAGCTCTTATTCACTAATTTATGATGGTCTTCCCATAAACAAAAACCCTCTTCTAGCTTTTCAGATTGATTTGAATCAGATTCTGACACTTCGGCACGTTGTGCATTATTTGTCATAAAGTTTTTTATTTTTGCGATTGCTGCAGAACAAGCAAGTGCGTCTTTGAAGTGCATTTTTTTGAACCTCGGATCCAATACTGTAGCTATGGCAAGTGGAGTGACTCTCTCTATAGCACCCATTCTTTTTTCTATTTCTTTAAGTACAAACGCTTTCAACTCATTGGCAAGTCGATCTACCAGACTGAGACCCTGGATTTTTAAAACTAAGCAGTGGATTAACGGAATCACCTTGCTACTAATGCAGTACAGATCGGCGGACACTTCTTAGGTTGCAGCTTCGAGCGGTCGTAAGACTTGTAACACCGAAGAGAGAATTGACAATTCGGATGCATTGACCATTGCTGGTGCATTTTTATGGCGTATAATTATAATATTGACACTGTGCAATTCCAAAAACATCTCAATCATATAGTATGTACTGTTCCATCTTGTGGGAACTTCTTGAATCAATTTCGTTTCTTTATTCGTGCCTTGCTTGCTATGCTACTTTGCTTAAACCATGTTACTATTTCTTTTACCTTAGTTATACGACTTCGTAGATCTGGACAGTGATTCACAGCATTCTGTGCAACGATGTTAAGAGTATGAGCAAAACATAGTATATGTTTTTTGCCAAAAGCCAAATCAACAGCCCTTATCATAGATGCTGTATTGTCAGTCACTACAGCTGAAACTTTATCGATATTGATACCCCATTCCACACAAGTGTTCAGAAGCATCTCAGCAATGTGATCTGAAGTACTCCGTTCAAATGACTGAAATACTCCAACAGTTATTGAAAAAAAATTCAATCCCTATTCCAAAGTGTGCTGTAATCCCAAGAAAGCTTCTCATACTCATGGTTTCGGTCCATATGTCCGTCGTAAGTGTAAGGTTTTCTACACTTTTTAATTTTTTTTTTTTAAAAAGCTGACAATGCCTCATATTTGTCATCAACCCAGCGAGCTAATGCTGTCTTACTGGGAAGCTTGTAATGCGGCACAATCACTTTCATAAGATTATAAAAACCCTCATTTTCCACAATCGTATATGGTTGATTGTCTTTACAAAGCATGTAAATCAAGGCATTATTTATTTTTAAAGTTTTCTCATCGCTTTCAGTAAAAGCATGTATATGTTCGAAACTTTCTATAATCGACTTTTGGCGGTTCAAAGATGGAGGAGGAAGATCTTTGATATTGCTCTCTATTGATGAGGGCGTTAAAACGTTATGTTCGAATTCAATCGTATCCACTGTACTTGGTGGCTGTGATTCAGGGGCAGGAACAGCAGCTCTGGATACTATTTTGATTGCTTAGTTGTTGATATTGGATGAATTCCAGTTACCCATCACTTATACATTTTCTTTATGGACTTCTAAAAAGGCAGCTTTGTGGATATGTTTTACGTGACTAATCAAGTTTGATGTATTGCCACACGATTTAATTACTTTTTGACAAAGTTTGCATCTTGCAAGGTTACCATTTCCTTCAATTTTAGCAAAAAACTTCCACACATTACTTTTCTTTGTAGGCGCCATTGTTTAATCAGCTGAAAATACAATAGAAAACGCGTAAATTGAAATTTGTCGATAAAATCACTATTGACGGAAATTATGTCATTCATATAAATCACAAATTTAAGAAAAACAACTTATTGATTTACGAAAACCGATTGTTTCTCACGTCACAAACTAGAGGTTGGATTCAGAAACTTCATAAGATACCTACCTACCTTTTAAATTCCGAGCATGCAATCCGCATGGAATGACGTGTGAATACAGTTTACTATATATTTTGAATAGTACTGCTTCCCAGTAAATGAAGTTAATTTTGATTACCACCAACAAACAACCGACAAGAGCGAAATGAATGTGCTGTGTACCTGTACCGGAAAAGAGTGACAGCGAACTTATGAAATTTATGTGAGAGTGAAAGAAGCCAAAACAGCCAACCGCAAGAAAATCAGGAGATTAGTTTTTCAGGGTTGATTACCTGTTGATATGTTTCGAAAGTTGCTTAAAGGTATCGTCACTACTTATTTGTGAAGCACAATGATTAGATATTGGAATAATTAAATCACAAATAAATAAAGTGAACTAAAAATATATTATTTTGCGTTGGTTAATTCATTCACGGATCCGATGTATTTGCTAAAAAACATCGATACATCGAATAGAAAAAACATTTGTCAAAACATCGAATCAATCCGATGCATCACACGGTAAACATCGAATGGATTCGATGTATCGATGTTTAGTGAATATCCCTAGTATTCAAAACATCGGTAAGGCGATTGATCAATAATCAGTCTAAAGCATTTCCCTGATCTTAGGGGAGGTTGGGTTGGTCTTTCAGGTATCAGGCCTGTTGAGATTTTTGATCAGCATATTGAAAAGTCCGCGTGGCTAAGTGGTTAGAGCACTAAGCCCGTAAGCCGAAGGTATCTGGTTCAAGTTTCGTTGGCGTCAACGAGATTTAGTTCGAGTGGTTCTTCGGACGGACTATAAGCCTGTTCAGTTATGATACGTGCAGCTGGGTGGATGGACACACGGCCGAAGCATGATAATGATCATATCATTTTGCGCAGTGCCGGTACATTAGATCATGACGATGAGATACTCTAACTATCTCTAAGCGAAGGTCCGAAAGGGGCTGTAGTGCTACGAAGAAGAAGATATTGAGAACTATCGATTTGCAACGTTTCAAGAAAAGTTGCCGGAACCCATTTCTCATATAAAATATGCGGGGTTCTTTGTTGTTCAACGAATTTTAATCCACGGCAGAAGTCCGAAAACACTTTTGAGATAGAATAATACAAACAGCCACTGAAAACAAAATGAATGACAGATCATGCTCAAACTCTACGTTAAAATAGTGACAGTGCTACCAACTTACCACAATTTTTTTTAAATATTACCGCAGGATTTCTAAATTAGTCAGGATGTGATATAAGTGGTTAGAAACCGGTGGCGCTGTGTCACATAGATGCTCCGGTCGGTAACGAATTAGTTTGATGAAGTGCGAGGCCTTTAAAGGGAATCCAAATTTTCCGAAAATATGGTCCGGGATATTATTCGTAAATCATATACATAGTTTTCAAAAAATTGTATAATTATAATCAATTGTTGTAAATTTCACAAGGTCGAAGGCAATTACATATATTTTAATTGGCCGATAATAAAATTAAGTTAGCCATTTCTGAATTATTTTTTCTATTGACTTGGATGGGTTGTTTTCATAATCTTTAAAAAAATTTCAAATCAACACAGTTCTTTCAGCATATATTTTCATTTAATTGAATTATATAGATAAAAATCTACCTCGAAGTGAAAAATTGTATTTTCAATAAATAATGCCTTTTCGGGCCTTTGCTTAGAGATAGAGTATATCATTATCTTGATCGAGTGTCTCGTTAGTCGAGAAGGTACCACGCTTTGGACGTGTGTCCGTTCATTCAGCTGAGACAGGTTCAATAAATAATAATAATCCTTTATTACGTCACTTACCACGTCTACTGTTGAAATTTACTTCTATGTCGGTTCCTTTGTAGCTTCGTGTGTGTTTCGTTAGATCCAGTGACTCACCTGTAAAAAAAAAGAATTTCAAATAAATACTGATGATCGAAACGCATTTCTAATAATTGAATAAAACGAAACATCTGCAAAATTAACATTTAGCATTTATTTGAAAATTAATACGATAATAATTTATAGGCCAACATCGTACATTTATATGAGATTATTATGAGTGCCTAAAAACAAATTTGAATATGTGTAGACATTATGTCTACGTTCGCCGATTCTTCATAAATTTATTTCGGTTTTGATTATTGAAATTCATATTCAATTTTATATTGTATTGCATATAAAGTGCTGTATATGAAGCATTTTTTCCAATCAAAATAACAGCAATTGAAAAGGTCAAATATATAATGTTAGTAAAAATTTTCTGGAAGTGTAGGAAATTATTCTTAAATCGAATAGATGGAAATATGTTTTTGGTTTGATTATGTGTGTTTATATGTTGAAATGATAGGAAGGAACGATAAAATGTTAGTTCTGCAACAAAGAAACATTGTTTTGTTTGCACTATTATCTCTTGTTTTCCAATATATTTGAATATTTTTCATATTATCATCTTCATCCTTCGCAACTTTCTCTGTTCCAGAAAAGATGGTAAATTGATAATGTAGGTTTTTTTACAGAAATTTGGAAAATCTAGCGAATAGAACAAATAAAGATAATTTTCCGGGTGATATAATTTTTTGAAGGAAAAAAAACATGGAAAATTCCAATTGTGAATTGAACACAAACTACTTAAAAAAGGATTAACAAACTTTAAACATTCCCTTTGAATTTCGTATATCTTTTCATTTTATATGATGATCAAAAAGTCTATTATTTCCACATGATTATATTTATTATTTTAAATAAGTTCCATTTTCGTTGTCTACGTAGGCCAAGAAATTTTGCGGAAACCTTCAGAATTATTCTACAATTTAACCTTTGACTTTTTGTTAGCTTTAAACGTTTTCATGTTCATTATTTTGAGGACCATCAGACGAAATTGTTGATGTGTGCTGAAGTAGAATTTTCACGTGGGCCATATTCTTCGTCATAATCAGTTAATCATTTGAGCGGAAATGTATTCTGTGGGCGTTTAAAATTCTTCATGGGAAAAAGAATGTTCTAAATAAATAATGTATTAAATAATGTAGAAATCTGGTGAAAAAGTTTTGTGAGACTTGAAAACTCCTTCCTAACAAGTCTGGTGATTCGTTTTTAGAATCACTTAAAGTTTAATCAGGGCCGCCAAGGAATACTTTTTTTCCCCTGTATGAATGGAATCAGTTCGGGTGGGTCAATAAATATCAGGCTAGTTTTTAGATTTAACCTAGGCAGGAAATATTAGATAAAACAAGATAATCTTAGGATGCTACAATCAAAGTTGATGCGGATTACTGTTTCTGAAGGTATTTGTCGGCTCCAAATTTTACGTGACGTACATTATTTTGTCTTTTCTTTTCCTTCCCCAACATTTTTTAAACTCTTTTTACTAATGTTTAAAATATTCGCTCCTATAAATGCCTGGAGCTAAATTTTAAATTTAATTTTCGCCTTCATAATCAATATTTCATTAACTGGCTCAGTCAATGAGATAATAGCTATTGTATATTTATTACTTAAATACCATTAATTCAACTCTTCCTTCAGGGCGTCTTTATAGATTCAACCAACAGAATTTGCAAAGAACAACACTTTACATCATTTGGAAATTAATCCTCCAAATCTGACTCCGAAAAAAAATCAGTAGTTTGGGTGATTTATTTTCTTAAATGAATATTTAAGGGTAGATCACAAGGCATACATCTAAGGGGAAGACCGAGGACTCGATGGGAAGACACGACAGAAGCTGACAGTAGATCCTTGCTAGGAGTGATCAACGGGCGAACGAGGTGACAGAACCGTGATAATTGGA
This sequence comes from Odontomyia ornata, assembly GCA_963969285.1. Taxonomy (NCBI): domain Eukaryota; kingdom Metazoa; phylum Arthropoda; class Insecta; order Diptera; family Stratiomyidae; genus Odontomyia; species Odontomyia ornata. The sequence goes on along the minus strand of OZ017739.1, from coordinate 425,119,388 downwards.
AGATATTAATCCTGGAGGTCATAGATGGTGATAATGGTTGACCTACCTGGCCACTCTTAACAGCAGTGTGGTCTGGAAGATTGCACTTGATCTTCTAAACCTTAGGGTGGTCGCTAGTCCCAAGTTGAAATTCGGTTGCGAGTTAGGTGTTTTTTTTATTTCAATATTTCAAAATGTTTGGAGCGTTAGTAGTCCTGGAGGGCGTACAAAAGTGTATGATACTCGTATGTAGTATCTACGATTATGAACTTGTGAAATTCAGATTGAATTCAACATTTGAAAAAAGTTTAAATTGATCGAAAAAGAAAAGTTCAACTGGCTCGGGTGAAAGGTTAGCGTTTTATGGATCACAAGAGTTTACGAGCTACGGAAGGTTTGATGGAGAACATGTAGTGCAATTAAGTAGGAAAAAATGTCCGTTCAGGACTGCAGCGATGGTCTGCTGATTCAGCGGAAGAGGATGATGGGATCCGCTGAGATTAGCCTTGTCTGGGGACGCGTGAATGCGCTGGCAGGCTAGCGTTGCGGTGTCGTGGGGCGGGTTCTTTACCCGTAGCACAAGGACCCCTAAAAAAAAAATTTCGCATTTACGAATTAAAAGGGTCGAATACCGATCGACTGGTGTCGAGGCCGACGTTACCTACTAAGGGTTGAAACTGCTTGTTCAAAGAACAAGTTGGGCCGGGCAAAAACGGACGGACATACGGAGACTTCGTCGTTACCGACGACCCTTATGGCCCACAAATAAGAGTGGGGCATACAGATCGAGGTCGTGCCCCCTCGCACCCTCCCAACCGGATCAAAATCCAAACGTAGGCGCGGCCATATATTTCCCATTTGAGTGGGAAACTCATACAAACATAATTTGCATGAACTATCCTATCAAATGAGAAATATAGACGTGACCAATTTATGTTATAGAATTATGTGATCAAACCACATAACTCTATACGACAAAAGGGCATGCAAGCGGAAGGCCACTCTACCCAGCAGGAGGCCCTATTAACAACGAAAGAAACGGAGGAGCGCACCCGATGGCTACCCCATATTAGTGGAGGAGCCTACCATCGATGCGGGTCCTATACCCGGTCAGGCAGAACGAAATGGAAAGACCGAGTTTTTTAATGTTTAACAATTCATTATAGTTCTTTAGGAACCGAAGTTAAACAATAAAACATAAGCGTGTTATTCGTTTTCTTTGTTTTTTGTCTTCAATGTTGTTACCCTTCTAGGTCCACAAACATGCTTTTTTGTTTTTATATTTTTACTAATTTTAAGTTTTACTACGGGGAAAATATTATTGTGTATGTATGTATATATATATATATATATATATATATATATATATATATATATATATATATATATATATATATATATATTGTTACATGTACAAATAATTCTGCGAGCTACTGTCGCAATTGTTTTCACAACAATGAAGAACACGAATTCACTCGAAACCACGAGAACCCAACAAGCATGATCAACATCTGCAAGTGACGTCACTCCATTCATTAATTTGCTCGAACCTACCAGGTACCTCTCGGTAGAACATTCGCCAATCAACGAGAAATGGGTGAATAGGTAGAGACCCTATATAAAGGCGAGCTGAATGAATGGGGGGATCATCATTCATTCGACCGTGATAAGAACTGCGATAGTGTGTTTCGTAATAGTGAAGTGATTTAGAAGACAATTGCGATAAGAAATTTATGGACAAGTGTTAGATAATTTTCATAGTGAAAATTAAAATTAGTGAAAGTGTTAAATTGTTTATTGTGCATTTTCGTAATTAAATAAATTCTTTTAACTTAAATTAAAAGACATTGCGTTTTCACTTTCCCGGAACATTAAAATTATTGGCCGCGAACCGGAAAACACGCGACAGTGGTGTCAAGAAGTGCGAAAGAAAAATTTTGAAAGTGAAAATTTGAACATTTTTATAGTGCACAATAGTAAAATTTAAAGAAACATTAAAAATGCCACGAAGCTTAAACTTAAAAATTAATGAATTGACCATATCGGAGCTCAAGGAGGAGTTGGAACAGCGGAATCTGGCCACACAAGGTACAAAGGCCATACTGATTGCACGCTTGCGTGACGCGATCGAGTCGGAAGGCGTGAATCTGGATTCGGGTGAGCTCTCAGATGCGGAAAAAGGCGCAGAAGGTGGAGAAGTAGAAACATCCAAATCAAAGGAGCCAGAAAATGCGCTGATGCAAATGTTAATGCTGATGTCATCCAGTCTGACTGCGAAGCTAGATGAACAGTCATCCAGTTTAACTGCGAAGCTAAGTGAACAGTCATCCAATTTAACTACGAAGCTTGATGAACAATCAGCGAAGTTCAATGAACAATCAGTGAAGTTAAATGAACAATCAGCGAAGCTAGACCAACAAGCGATCGAAATCAAGGCAGATTTTCAAAAACAGTCCACCGAAATAAAAGCGGAGCTCGGCAGCCTGAACAAACAAATTAAAGGCGTCGAGGAAAAGGTTTACCAGGTCGAAGAAAAGGTCAGCCAGGTCGAAGAGAGAATGAACCATGAGATGGAAAAAGTGAAAAAAGAATTGGAAGCAGCGAAGGCAGTAGTAACCACCTCACCAGCCCCGCTTATAACCGCAGCGCAAAGCACATCCAGAAATGTGCAAGCACCAATATTCGATGGGCAAACGGTCTGGAGTATTTACAAGACCCAGTTTAAGCTGCCGCAACGGCAAATCACTGGAATGAGCAGGAACGAGCAACTGCATTAATTCTTGCTCTAAGAGGCCCAGCTGCCGAGCTTTTGCAGACGATCCCCGATGAATTGCACTCAAACCCGAATGCTATAATGAATGCGCTCGACATGCGTTATGGAGACGATCATCTAAAGCAGATTTATCGCTCACAGCTAAGGCATCGGATGCAGAAGTCTGGTGAAACCCTACAGCAGCTAGCCCAAGACATTGAGCGACTAGCACTTTTGGCTTACCCAGCCTACGACCCAGAACATCGAGATGATGCAGCAACAGAAGCATTCATCAGCGCACTAAAAGACCCGGAATTGCAACAAGCCGTGCGTTTAGCTCAAAAGCAAACGGTTAAGGACGCATTGGCTTACAGTCTGAACTTTGAGGCAGCAAAAAACGTGACTCGTACCACTGCCCGGGTTCGTGAGGTAGTGACAGACGAGTGCAGGTGTGAGCGCGTCGAAATTGAGCGAGACCCGCATGTAAATGGTGCGCCTAGATGCTGGAATTGCGGAGAGAAGGGGCACCTACAAAGAGACTGCAAGAAGCGAAGAAAACCGAGCTATTGTCCAGGGTGTGCAGCTAGAAGGAGATCCAGACCGAGTCAGGAGCCTAGAATGGAAGCCCTTCAAACAGAGGGGTCGGGAAACATGTAAGAGCCAACTTCGTGGGGCAGAGGTTGGCTAGGAGGATCGACGTCCCCAGCACCAGCATCACCGTGTCAAGACTACATCGTGGAGAAGCGGACTTATGCCTTCCGGGTCAAGTTAACGGAGAAAACTGCACCATAACAATCGACACTGGTGCAACCCGATCGATTATCCGACAAGACCTAGTTAGACAGCAACAACTTCACAAGGGCAGAATTTTCTCACTACGGACAGCTACGGGAGAAACTGCACCTGTTCATGGAGAGGTCAACCTCCAGATACAGTTGGGAGACCTTGTGTTCCGACATAATTTTCTGGTTGCGAATATTACGGATGACTGCATTCTCGGAATGGATTTTCTGCAACCACATGGAATCACGTTGGATTTGGGCAAACGTGTATTGAAATGGCAGAATGTCGAAGTACTGATGGAGGATCCCAGCGTCCAAATTCCCAAGATGAATGTAGTGGTATGCACTGACACTGATGTACCGAATTCTTCCGAAAGCATTGTATGGGCCAAGCTTGATGGTGATTCTGGAGACCACCGATCTTATCTGATAGAGCCAACGAAGACGTCCGCATTGCGCAGTTTGATTGTAGGACGAAGCCTTGTAAGATCTTTAAGGAACGGATATGTGCCGGTTAGAGTCCTTAACACCGCAGATTCAACCACGAGCATTAAAGCGGGAGAAGTCATCGGCAGCTGCCAGCCTGTTTCCACCATCACCTCTTTGGAAGCTACTCACGACCATCATTGCAAAAGGAGGCAAGACACAGACAAAGCCCGGGAATCAACGTCTGCAATATTGAAGCAGGTCAAATTGCCAGTGCAGCTATTCAAACGAGCCTCTGATCTGGTCACCAAGTACAGTGACATCTTCTCAACAAGCCCGGATGACCAAGGCCGAACGAGTCTGGTAACTCACGTCATAGATACACAGGGAGCCAAGCCGATTCGACAAGCACCCAGACGCCTCCCTACAGCCAAACAAGGAGAAGTGAGCGCGCTGATCTCGGACATGGAAAAACAAGGCGTTATTGAACCTTCTGTCAGTCCATGGGCCGCGCCTGTAGTTCTAGTAAAGAAAAAGGATGGTAGCACTCGTTTTTGTGTCGACTATAGGCAGCTTAACGACGTCACTAAGAAAGATAGTTACCCGCTCCCACGCATCGATGACATCATGGACACTTTAGCCGACGCAAAATGGTTTTCTACACTCGATCTCAAGAGTGGCTACTGGCAGGTAGAAATCGACAAGAAGGACCGAGAGAAGACCGCATTTTCAGTTGGGACCGGATTGTGGCAATTTGTGGTGATGCCGTTTGGGCTTTGCAATGCTCCAGCCACTTTCGAACGCTTGATGGAATACGTGCTACGTGGTCTAACCTGGAAAACCTGCTTGGTGTACCTAGATGACATCATTGTCATCGGGAGAACGTTCGAAGAGCATGTGCGGAACTTAGAAGAGGTTTTCTCCAGGTGCGACTGGCAAATTTGAAACTTAGTCCCGATAAGTGTACCCTTTTCGCAGCTGAAGTAAAATACCTGGGACACGTCGTATCAGCAGAAGGGGTCAAAACAGACCCTGAGAAGATTGAAGCCGTGAAAAGCTGGCCAAAACCAAACAACAAGCGCCAACTACGAAGTTTCCTGGGTCTGGCAACCTACTATCGAAGATTCGTCAAAGACTTTGCCAAAATAGCTAAGTGTCTCCATCAGCTAACCGAGAAAAATCGTCCGTATGTCTGGAACGAACAATGCCACACAGCCTTTGAGACCCTGAAGGAAAAGCTGTGTGAATCACCCGCGCTGGCGTATCCGAAACCCGGAAAAATGTTTGTAGTTGACACTGATGCAAGCAACGGCGGTATTGGAGCTGTACTCTCCCAGCAGATCAATGGCGAAGAAAGAGTCCTCTCGTATTACAGTCGAGTTCTTTCAAAAAGTGAGAGGAACTACTGTGTGACCAGGAAGGAACTATTGACTATAATAGAGGCCACCAACCAGTTCCACAAATACCTATATGGCCAGAAATTTGTTCTTCAAACGGACCATGCATCGCTGAGATGGCTACTTAACTTCGAAAACCCCGAGGGACAAGTTGCGAGATGGATCGAAAGATTGCAGTCATACGACTACGAAATTGTTCATCGAAAGGGCGGAGCTCATGGAAATGCTGACGCCCTATCTCGTCGCCCATGTCCAGCTAACTGCAAGTATTGCCGACGGATTGAAGAAAAGGAACCGCCCGTTGATTTGCGACTGATAACGGCCGAATTCGATGAAGGTTGGTCATCGGAGGAGATTCGAAATGCCCAGCTAGCCGATGAAGACATCGGACCATTGCTCGTATGGAAGGAGACGACTGGGCGACCTGAGTGGAAGGACGTTTCAACGCATGGCGCAACCCTGAAAAGCTATTGGGCACAATGGAACTCCCTTCAGGTGGAGGGTGGTGTACTCAAGCGGAAATGGGAAACGGCGGATGGCAGCTTCTATAGGATGCAAACTATACTACCCAAAAGCCGAATCCACGATGTGGTAAAGGAAATGCACAAAGGATCCTCGGGAGGCCATCTTGGTGTTAACAAGACCTTAGCGAAATTGCGGGAAAGATTCTACTGGCTCCACGCTCGAGAAGACGTAGAGGACTGGTGTCGCAGATGCACAATTTGCGCTTCCGTCAAAGGTCCAAAACGACGACTGAGCGGACAAATGCAAACCTATAACGTGGGGGTACCGTTTGAAAGGATTGCTGTTGACATCGCTGGACCCTTTCCTGAATCTGAATGGGGAAATCGATACACGCTCGTTGTAGCTGATTATTTCAGCAAGTGGCCCGAGGTCTACCCCATTCCCAACCAGGAAGCAACTACTGTAGCCGAACAGCTAGTGTTAAATTGGGTCAGTAGATACGGTGTGCCTTGCGAACTACATTCGGATCAAGGCCGAAACTTTGAGTCACTAGTTTTTGGCGAAATGTGCGAGCTGCTCGGGATACGGAAAACGAGGACAACACCGCTGCATCCCCAATCCGATGGAATGGTCGAACGTTTCAACGGCACGCTCAATAAACACCTTGCCAAGATGGTTGACGAGAACCAAAGGGACTCGGACCGACATATCCCACTATTTTTGATGGCGTACAGAGCTGCCGAACATGCATCGACGGGCCAAGCCCCAGCCAAAGTCATTTTTGGAAAGGCTATTCGTCTGCCAGCTGATATAAAGTTTGGAACACCCCCCGAGAAACCCCAAACGATCTCGGAGTACGCAAGTGATCTAAGACAACGGTTGAACCAGATACATCGGACAGTGCGAAAACACCTCGAATCGGCTGCTGACCGCATGAAGACCAGGTATGATCTAAAGGCTAATTCTACTGGCTTCCAGCAAGATGACTTGGTGTGGCTATATAACCCGCAACGGCGAAAGGGTAGGTCTCCAAAGTTGCAACATAACTGGGAGGGACCATACCGAGTCACAAAGCGAATCAACGACGTCGTATATCGCATACAGGAACACCGTAAACCGAGAGCCAAAATGAAAATCGTGCATCTAGACCGTCTTGCTCCATATTACATCCAGGGAGAATTGACTACAACTGGCGACACATCTTTTCGGGGCGAAAAGAACTGAGGTGGGGGCAGTGTTACATGTACAAATAATTCTGCGAGCTACTGTCGCAATTGTTTTCACAACAATGAAGAACACGAATTCACTCGAAACCACGAGAACCCAACAAGCATGATCAACATCTGCAAGTGACGTCACTCCATTCATTAATTTGCTCGAACCTACCAGGTACCTCTCGGTAGAACATTCGCCAATCAACGAGAAATGGGTGAATAGGTAGAGACCCTATATAAAGGCGAGCTGAATGAATGGGGGGATCATCATTCATTCGACCGTGATAAGAACTGCGATAGTGTGTTTCGTAATAGTGAAGTGATTTAGAAGACAATTGCGATAAGAAATTTATGGACAAGTGTTAGATAATTTTCATAGTGAAAATTAAAATTAGTGAAAGTGTTAAATTGTTTATTGTGCATTTTCGTAATTAAATAAATTCTTTTAACTTAAATTAAAAGACATTGCGTTTTCACTTTACCGGAACATTAAAATTATTGGCCGCGAACCGGAAAACACGCGACAATATATATATATATATATATATATATATATATATATATATATATATATATATATATATATATATATATATATATATATATATTTATTTGAACAAGAGTGTATATTTAGCAAAGAGTGTACATATATTTAGTAGTCTGTGTGGTCTAATGGTTAGAGCATGAATGCATAAGCCGAAGGTCCCCGGTTCAAATCTCGTTGGGAGCAACTTGAATTAGTTCAGGGGATTTTTCGGACAGACTATGAGTGTTCACTCAGTGGTGATATGTACTGATTTAATCGGATCATATCATAGCTGAGCAGGCACACGGGAGCATGGTACTGACCAAACCAACTTCCAAAAAAATCAATACGGTCATGAAAACGAGATACTCTTACTATCTCTAAGCGAAGGCCCGAGAGGGGCTGTAGTGCTACAAAGAAGAAAGAAGAAGAACCATATATATTTAGGAAAATGTCTCAAACGAAATATTAGTCTTTTTTTCTTTAAATTATTATTTAAATGGAATATTTACGAAAAAAATATGTTCAATTCGTATTTCATGCAATATGTTTTCTTTTCTTGTCTTTTGTTTTTTTAATTTTTTTAAGATCTACAGGATTTTAAATATGTCATATTTATCAAGGAAAAAATGTTAAAAGAAAACTGATTTATTAATATCTTTAAATTAAAGTAACAGATTGTTGGAAAATTTCACTTCTATTGAGATTATTCTAATTTTCTTTGAGAAATATAAAGAGCTGCAACTTTTTTTAACTGAATAGATATCAGAGCAGTTACAAGTCGTTAAATATTTTGAAATATTTGCGTCGTCTTCTTGCGACAACTTTTTAAAAAAATATTTAAACATTTTTGAAATGTTTTGAAATATTGAAAATCTTATTAAAACTTACATAAAAATTTTTTTAACACTTATAAAACATTTGAAAAACCTTAAAATTATATTTTTCTTTTTAGAAATTAAAATTCAAAAACAATGTATTTTTTACAAATATTAAATATTTGTGCAGTGCAAATTTTTGTTGGTACAATTTGCAATATTTTCAATACATTTCGTTACTAATTTATGATTTTTACAACAATTTAAAAATAATCCAATTTGAATGATTTAATTTATATTCTATCATTGATTAACGACAATTTTGAGCAATCATTTCAAAGTATATATTTTATGCAAGAATAAATGCATTTATTCAAGTATCAGTTATTCAATTGGTTTTCTTTTGAAAAAGTCAATGATATGAATTTTGAAGAGAAGTTTTAAGTAGAAAAATTATTTGCTTTGTGTAGTTGTTTATGACTATGCAGGAGAATTTTTTTTTTTAAATTATGTTGGTCAATTTTTAAAGGAGCTTTCTGTGGGGGGGTAAGTCAATTTTGTTTTTAAATTAATATAAAAAAAATAGGATATTGATTATTTGTTTTATATTCGGCATTTCTTTTTGAATGCAAATGAAATTGGCAAGAAGCCAGCCTACATTCTTGAGAAATTGAAATAAATTCTCAACATTGACTTTGCCCTTTTCCTCTGAATACAGGGGGATGAAAGTGTTTGAAATATATACTATGAAAATAAAACACGGGTAGCCTAAAGGTGGGGTCGTTTCCCTACAACGGGGACCAGTTTCAGTTCATTAAAATTTTTATGAACACAATAGAAATATCGACTGGAGAGACGCAACAATAAACGAATGAATGGAATTAACGTGGCAGATGTTAAAAGTGTATGTCATTTGAAAAAACGAAAGATTAAAATTATCTAGGGGTCAGACCGACGATATTATCGCTTGCCTGGCTTTTCTGATCTGTATTATTATTACAACTTATCTTAGACGATATTCCCGTTGCGTTTCTCTGCTTGTAATAGAAGTTCGGAGTTTTCTTTAGAACATGTCAACAGATCAATATCCAAGGTTGTCCCTCTCCGTCAAGTACCACGAGTTATTTGGGTTGTTACGCCATTACCACTTGTTGCGTATGTCACTGCATCACACTGTTCCCAAAGCATCTTTAAAGACTTCTCGGAAAATCCCGCATATGTTTTTTCGGTAACTCTTATCGCGAAACACGACTCCCGTGAACAAATCGTAAGCTGCATCTTGGATATTATCGGAAATTTCTTTGGCTGTTTTACGTATTTAGTAGGTTTGGTACGAGCTTTCTTCGACGCCTTATTTGCTGATTGTTTGGTGATGGCCGTTCACTTGAATTTTTGTACGTTATAATATCACACGATTTTGGAAGAATCTTACGAATGATGACTTGTATTTTACTCAACACACTAAATGTGCATTATCACATTGGACTTGGCGCTTTTGAGTCCAAGTGGAGCCGTGATTATTCAAAGCTTAACAACAGAGCGTATAATTTAACCAAACTCAAGAAGGCCAAAATTGCGTCCTCCGAAAACTGTAAGTGGTGCAACTCCATAAATGTACTCGAACATCGAATCCTCAACTGTCAGAAATTTGAGCCGTTAAGAGGCAAGTATAAAATTTTTAAAGGCAATCCCTCCTTTCGATAACTTGTGAAAGTTCCATCAATCGGTCTGCATCCCAAATAAAGACATTGGGACAACCTTCCACATTTATCAATCTGCGATCTCAACTTGAGATTCACGAAGTTGACACCGATGGATGCAAACTTCCCTGTTCCAATTCGAGGATAGGTGCTCCGCCTCGTCAAAAGCTTATCTCGCCAGTTTCAATCAACGTGCTGCCATGGCGATTCATGCTACTTTCCTTTGGAAAGAACGTCGCTACACACAACAATAGATATTGAACTGGAGGCACTTATTCACCAAATTTCACTCACAATGAATTAGGATGATGAAATTGAATTTAATTTTTATTGCTTTTATTTTCTCGACTCACTCGTTCAAACTAACCCCAAAACAACGCGACTCATGGCCGATTTCAAGCGGACTCGTTTTCATACTTGTTATTCAGTTTAGTAAATGCTTTGTTGATTTCATATGTTGAATTCTCCACATCTGAATTGTACAAATGATCTTCACGAGTTTTTAATTGCTCTTCACTGATATTGGCAAATATTAACATTCTTCCATCCTTCCGCTTCCAAGTGCTGAAGAGTTTCACTTGTAAAAGTGTACACAGAAAAATTTAAAATCTTTGACGTTTTGCAGCATTTGACTATTTAAAAATAACACAAAAGGACTATTCACTTAAATATTTGTATCGCAACAGTCCACATCTCAAACCAGACTTCTTCTTTTCTTCCTTTTTCCTCGCTTTTCGCGACTATCGCAAACTTAACGTTCAGACTGTACCAGATCGATATCCAATTGCACACATTCATGACGTGGCTGACCGGCTTCACGGTAAAACTATATGTTCGAAGTTGGGCCGAGAACGGGCTTACAATCAGATCCCGAATGCCGCATCCGACATCAAAAGACAGCCGTTAATACACCATTCGGGCTTTTTGAATATTTGCTCATGCCTTTCGGTCTAAGAAATACAACACAGACCTTTCAACGGCACATGGATAACACCTCTACGGTCTGGAATTCGAATTCTGCTATATGTATAGACGATATCATCATCATGTCAGATAATGCCGATCAAAAGCGAGAACACCTCAGCATTGTACGTCAACAACTTGAGCAACATAGCCCGCACATTAACATTGATGTGTGCATTCGGTCAAACGGAGAAAGAGTATTTGAGCCACACGATCAACAGCAACGGTTCACAACCAACAGAAGAGCGAATCACTGCGCTACTTAACTTCAAGCAACATGAGACCATCGTTGAACTGTATCGATTTCTTGGGGCCTGTAACTTCTACAGACGTTGTCTTAAACACTCAGCCCATCATCAGGCATCGTTGAACGCTGTCTTAAGCAACAGCAAGAAAAAAATGAAAACCGCAAAGTTCCTTGAATGTCACAAACGGAATCAGATTTCCAATTGTGCAAACGACACCTCGCAACTACAGCCTTACTCGCCCACTCGGATAACAAGGCACAACTTCAACTTGTCACTGACGCATCGGACATAACTTTGGGAGCAGCCTTGGAACAGCACGACGGCGAACACTGGCGTCCACTTGGCTTCTTCTCTAGTAAGCTGAGTCCAACAGAAGCTAGATACAGAACGTATGATGGCGCATTGTTAGCTATTTATGCCACCATCAAGTTTTTTAGACATATTTTCGGCATTTTATTATCAAAACCGACCACAAGCCTTTAATCTACGCGTTGGCTCAATGTCTTAAAAAAGCCAATCCGAGACAATTGAGACAGTTGGACTTCATCTCTCAGTTTACATCTCTGGCGCGGAGAATCTGGTAGCCGACGCTTTTTCCAGAATTAATATTATCAATATGCCGTTAACTCTAGAGCCAACTCAACTAGCCGAGGCTCAACAAGAAGACGACGAGCTTCCTGTGCTCCTGGACAACAGCAAAAGCACTGAATTACAACTACAAAAGCTGTCAACCGAAACTTTGACAGTTTACTGCGATATTTCATAGGGACACATTCGTCCTTACGTCCCAACTTCGTCAACACGCCTTTGCTTAAGTACAAGGACTCGCTCACCCGAGCGGCAAGGCCACCCTTCACCGGCAGCGCCAAAAATACGTATGGCACAGCGTTCGGAAGGACACAATACGATTGACCCGCAACTGCATCTCCTGTCAACGGTCGAAATTCAACGACACAATATGAATCGGTCCATCTCAATAAATGTACCGAACGAAAGATTCGATCATGTGCACATCGGCATCATCATTCTGCCATTAGTGGGTGGATATCGATATTGACTTACCATGGTAGACAGATTTTCACAGTGGCGAGAAGCAGTTCCTGTGCAAGACATGCCCGCGGACGCAGTCACCGACGCTTTTTACAACACCTGGGATGGGAGTTTTGGAACTCCCAAAACGTTGACAACCAACCAAGGTTCTCAATTTAAGAGCGCACTTTTTCGAGCTCATGCCAATATGACTAGAACGAAACGAATTCAACCAATACCCTATCATCCTGCGTCCAATGGTGCTATTGAGCGATGGAACCGAGCTTTCAAATCAGCTCTTATGTGCAGTCAACCAACATCGTGAATAGAAATACTTCCGACTGTTCTACTGGGATCGCGAGCTTCACTCAAGGAGGACTTGGGAGCTTCACCCGCCGAACTACTTTACGGCGAACAGCTAAGTGTCCCGGGCGAATTTTTTACAAAGAGGACATGGCAGCCGATCCCACCTATTTTGTCGAGAAATTTCGTGAGCACATGCCTTTTTCAATACAAGGATCTCTACACTTGCACTCATGTCTTCCTGCGAGTTGATGCAGTCAGACAGCCGTTGCAGCCACCCTACACAAGACCACACGAGGTGGTCAAACGAATCAACGATCATGTCTTCATTATCAAGGTTAAGGGACAAGATTTTTTTTATTTATTTACGGAAACAAACATAACAGGCCAAAGGCCACTTACAAGGTTTGAAATTCAAAAATTAAAACTGAGTAAGAAAAGACAGCTACAAATCAATGAAAATAAAATTAATCTCATGACACAGTCGAGGAAAAATACCTCAAATACACAGAATATCACAATTGGCGAATACGGTATCGAAAATGTTGGCGAATTTGTGTATTTAAATTAGAGAAGCCGACTAGACGGGTGTTGCTTACGGAGAGAAATCAATTAAAAAAAAACTGTGTTGGTTGAACTCGATTGGTTTTATTTATTACCCATTCTGACAGTTCAGAAGTGGGGTCAGTCATGTACGCGATTAGAACGAAAAAAGAGATACAAGACTTGTGCCGCGAGCGTGGGCTGCCGACGTCGGGAAATAAACCCGAATTAATCAAAAGGTTAGTGCAATCAGATTTCCCAGAAGCAAGCAGCACTCCAAGGCAGATGACCGGAGTTCAAATTGTGCGAGATTTAGGTGGAAACGCGAGTGGTCATGACGACGAAATCGCCCTAACGGAGGAGACGGGCGCACCGCGAGAAGCCAAAGAGGTGATGCATGAGCATGAGGCACCACAGCGATAAAATCTTCAACAGCGTGAACGCACTTTGCTGGAAAAGGAGAACGCATTCCTAGAATCAACATATCGACAAACGAGAACGTTTTCTCCGCCCGCGACATTGCAGAGATGTTGCCAAGTTTCGACCCGAACAAGCGAGATTGGACGACATAACAGTTTATTAAGCGCATATGCGAGTTGAAGGAGGTATACGCTTGGGGCGATAAATTGGTACTGTTTGGAGCACAATTAAAACTGTGCGGATATGCAAAAATATGGAACGACGGACAAATACAAGTATTTCCCCGAGTTTGCGAACAAACTAGCGATCGACTTTCCTACTCGAATTGACGAAGCGGAAGTGCATTTAAAGTTGATGAGAACGATTCGTGCAAAGTGGGAAAGTTTGGACGAATACTTTTATAAAATGACAGCAATAGGGCGACGGGGAGAAGTGTCAGACGCAGCAACCATATAGTATATCCGACAAGGCCCCAGTCATCCAGCACTGCAAAATGCTCTGGCCGGAAGTGAATTCGCAGAGCTACAAGAATTTCACATGGCGATTAGCCGCTTCGAGGAAAATGTCGTGCCGGCTATAGATCCGCATCAGATGCGTGCGTCACGTAGTGAACTTGTGCCGCTACGCGAACAGTCGGTGCGAGTGTCGAAGGCTAGGCCAGTCGGACTGACATGTTTCAATTGCCGTCAGCGACGTCATTTGGCAGTGCGATGTCCGCATCTACAACGATGTCCGCGTTGCGATCATTGCCGACGTACGAGACATAGAACGAGCGAATGCCTCGGCAGAGCTCAACAATCGAGAGGATATACACCACAGCAGTCAGATGTCGTATTGCAAATACAGGAGGAGGAAAATTTATCAATTGTTTCTGTACCGCTATTGCCGCCGAAAAAATAACTGTCAAGGGAAAAAGTATATTCGCAATAGTACACTCAGGAAGCTTATGTTCATTATTAGCTCGATCCTTTGCTGATGCCATTGGGCCAGTCGAACCGACTGAAATCGAATTTTCTGGCTCCGTTGGAGAAAAATATTGCTCTACGGGAAAAATCAAAAGGGAGATGCAGTTTGATAATAGGGATTTTCTTCACACATTCTATATCGTGGAAGATGGAATGTTGCCTTGTGCTGCTCTAGTGGGGGCCGATTTCTTAAAAAGCCAACGTCTAAACCTAATCATTGGAGATGGAGTTTGTTAAATCGAAGAACAAAAGAACTTGAACTAGTATCACAAGTTAGATGAACTATTATACGAATTCAAAGATTGTTTCGCCGAGAATCTATCGGAGATTGGGAAGTGTAAACTAGGACAGCTGAAAATCAGGTTAATATCAGACAAACCCATTTACCACAGACCTCATCGCATTGCTTTTGCGAAAAGACCTGAGGTGACAAAAATTATAGACGAATTATTAGAAACAAACATTCAGCCGAGTGAATCGTCGTATGCTTCTCCGGTGGTACTTATTTAAAAAAAAAAATCAGATTCAAAAGATCGACTATGGGTGGACTACCGAGAACTAAATAACATTACGGTGAAATGTCCCTTCTTGATGCCTGTAGGGGATGAGCTGCTAGCACAACTTGCAGAAGCTGAGTTGTTCACAACTCCGGACCTGCTATCGGGATACTACCAAATCGAAGTCGAGCCAGAGTCACGAAAATGTACCGCCTTTATGACGCACGAAGGGCATTTTGAATTTCTAAGAATGCTATTCGGAGTTGTAAACGGACCAGCTGTGTTCCAGGAAGTAGTGAAAAAAATTGAGCGTATGTTGCCCCCTGGGATATTCAATACATTTTTCGACGACTTAATGATCAAAAGCAAAAATTTTGCCGAAGGCATGGAAAAGCTGCGGAAGGTATTCAGTGATTCGAGTAGTTGGAATTACTCTCCGCCGCTCAAAATGCAGATTTTTGGAAACTGAGATTAACTTTTTGGGCCACCGAGTGAACGCCAGTAGTATAGCACCTGAGGAGATAAAGGTAGCAGCGATAAAAGATTCCCCAACATCCGAAAATGTTAACGAAGTTCGAAGATTTTTAAGGTTAACCGAATTTTTTCGGTAGTATATAGAAAAATTTGCCGAAATAGCACGACCACTCACCCACCTACTGAAGAAAAATGCAACTTTCCGATGGGATGCTGATCAAGAAGCCGCATTTAGCCATCTGAAGGAGATGTTATCCGACGAGCCTATTCTGTGCTTGTACGATCAGACGAAACGCCATGAGATCCATACTTCGGGTGACATCAAACCGGTTTGCAACTATAGCCGTTGTTGTAGCGAAGCATAGAAAAATACCATTCGTATGAGCTGGAAGTACTCGCTATCGTAGAATCGTTGGAAAGGTTCCGAATCTATGTGTTAGGGAAACCTTTCACGATTGTAAAAGATTGCTCTGCAGTTATCACGGACCGACTGAAGAAGCCCCTACCTCCAAGGATAGCACGATGGTGGCTGAAGATGTCCAAGTATGATTTTAAACTAATTCACCGGGACAGCCGCAAGATGCAGCATGTGGGTGCCTTTAAGTCGTGGACCTACCGAAAACACCACTGAAGTTGTTGAGAGGATTTTACAGTCAACATTACCGACAAAGACTGGCTGGGTACAATGCAACAACAGGACGATGGACTACGAAATATTGTATCACGCGGATAATTCGAGGCGAACAGTGTTCTAACCAGCTGGCGCAGTCACGGGAGGATAACGTACTGGAAACCAGCTGACTCTCGGAAAGTGCGGGGAGAGCTTCGATGGGTCGTGCCAAAAGCTGTACACTGGGGAGTTGTGAAGAAATCTCATGATAACCGAGGACACTTTGGAGTGGACAAACAGAACAGATACGGCCCTATTATTGGTTTAAGCGAATGCGAAATCACGTTAAGGGACATATCGCTGCCTGTATCGAATGCTGTTTTTTAAAAGGGCTGCTGGGAAGTCAGCTGGGAAACTGTATGTTAGCCCGGTTGTCCCTATCCCGTTCGAAACGATACACGTAGACCACTTGGGACCCTTTCCTAAAAGCACCGCTGGAAACCAATACGTGCTAAGAATAACTGACTCATTTTCGAAATTTATTGTGGTAATAGCTGTAAAGTCGGCGAGTACGCTCCCAGTAATTCATGCGCTAAATACTCTAACTACCTTTTTTGGGTTTCCGCGACGAATCATATCAGTCCGAGGCACAGCCTACACTTCCAAAAAAAGTGCTGATAACGATATCAGCCATGTTTTAAATGCGGTAAGGACCCCCAGGGTAAATGGCCAAATCGAGAGAGCGCATCAATCTTTTCTTCTATATTTGCGAACTTCAACAGATAACAAACGCAAATGTGCCCGAAATTTTAAATGGCTTCAGTTTGTTTTAAATTCGCAAGCAAACTCGACTACCGGTCACACGCCGAATGCGATTGTATTCCGAATAAGCTGCTCGAAGCGATACACGAGTTGGATGGGACTAAATCCACAGAAATTTGCTATGACGAAATCGCGAATAGAATTAACATCGAAAAGCAAAAATGGAAAGAACGTTTCGACAAACAACACGGGCAACCAAAACAGTTTGCGGTTAACGATCTGGTTGTGGTCGATAGCGTGCCTTTTGCGACCTGAGAATCTCGAAAATTACAGATTGAGATCGATACCTCATTGGAGATTTAGAAGATTGCCAACGGAATCAATGATCGTTCCAATCTGTATTCCACGCGGAGCAGTTGAAACTCTGGTGTTCCTTGGGACCAGAAGCGAACAGCGACGATGAATCAACAGATGACGAATCAAAAGTTAGTTCCGATCCTGCTTGGTTGAAGATGTGTCTCGGGACGAGTCACTCCAGGATGGCTCAATACTGGAGAAGTGGAAGCTGCAATGTGCAGGACACATGAATAGTATGGGCGAACAACGGCTACCCAGAAAGGTATTCGTTGGGAGAACTGAAGACCGGCGACCAGTGGGGAAACCGAGGAAACGCTGGTCTCAGTCGGTCGACGAAGCCAGTTCATCGCTAGTCGGATTTCGAAATTGGAGGACGGGTCAATGGACAGAGACAGTTGGACGCACTATTTGCAGGAAGCGAAGACTCGAAAGGGGCTGTAGTGCTACGAAGAAGAAGAAAAGACAAAAGAAAAATTTAGAAAAACTCAGAAAGCTAAACTACTAGGAAAAAAATTAGAAAATTTTGAAAAGTACTATAAGTTCAGAATTTTAGTTTTAAGCAAAGATTTGAAAAGATGCAACCGTCTCAACCGAGCGACTCAAACCAGCCTATACTGCAAAAGACGACAGCGAGCAACATCATGACATTCCCCTCGAAACTTACATCTGGAAGCCAACATCAACCTGACGTCAATTCTGGGAAGGGGATGGTGTGGCGATCATGAACACCATTTTCACCACTGAGTGGCGCTGATATCGTCTCGAGGAAATCTAACAACCCACATATGGCAACGAGCGAACTGGCAATCAGCTGTTCTTTCTCTCATTTTTTGGTAGCGACTCAAACAAGAATTAACAAGTTATAGTTTCTTTGTTGAACTTTATAGTATATTTAATTTCGCAATAAATTGTTCTGGTATCACATTAAGTGAGTCAACATTGCGTTGTGTTCGTCTTGGTCCACGGGATACACAGGTGACCACACACCTACCAACAATGTATCGATCCAAACACTAAGTTTTGATCTGACCTTTTTAAAGTTTTGGACAACATAAGTATCTTCAATATCTCGTTTTGGGAAAGATATTAGTTTGACTGTATGGATATGGTGGGCAGTTAAAAGGGAGTAGCAATGATTTTTCATTGGCATCAAGTATTTAATGTACTATACAAGTTATTGAAACTTTTCTTGGGTTTACTGAATTTTTGTGTGTATGCAATGTACTGAGTTAAAAAGCCCTTTGACAAAAGAGTAGTTCTGTCTACCCAACATGTTTATATTTCTTATGAATAGTAAAAAATATTTAATGTATTACATTTCTTCACTTATTCAAATCAAGTCGCTCTTCTTCCTATGACTCATGTGCCTAGGACAAACATAATAACAAGCGAATGCATTAAAAGTCAATTACCTCGCCGTTGTCGTCATCGCCAACAACAAAATGCAGTTAAAGCCACTTGCATGCTCGTAATATTCCATGTGGAAGTTAATATAATATGTTACTCATATGACTTGACCACTTGACTATAGTATGCATAGTAGCGCAGTATATACATATATTTGTTAAATACATTCCATATTTTATCATTTGGTGCGTACAGAGCTCGAGCAAGTGTAGTACATAGTCGTAATACTCGGGATTACAAGTTGAATAGTAAATATCAACAATTATACTGTAGGGGTCACAAGTTTCGAGCAGCAAATAAAAATAAAATATACTCCGCGAAGAATCTTTACAACGCCGCTATACTAGTAATCACGTGATATAATGGTGATCGATTTAGTAAATAACAGAAATTTCTTTCAGTGCAAATAAACGCAATTTAATGTAATGCTAACTAAAATAGAACAAATAAAAAAACGGCCGCTAAAAGAATTTTCATTGCTTATTTTTCGCAAATGGTTTTTCCAGATGTATTTGCTAACAATAAAAGATTTTGCAGGATGGTCTTTTCGAGAATTAAAGCATGGCTGTAAACTGTTTTTTGCTTGCAGGCAGATTATTCATAAATTTCGGCTACTGATTGTTTGCTAATGGAATAAAATTGTTTTGCTAGAAAAGTAAGTCAACAGATAGCCAACTTAAATTCAACTTATTTCGACAGCGTTCTGCTGATATTCGCTTTTCGAGAGTTTCTACATTTTCAGTCATTTTGCTTAATTTTTCCGCAGAAAATTAGTTAAATATTCTGCAAAGTTCGTTTGTATATGCATTTGCATGCAAGACATTGAATGTTGACGATTGTCCACCGAGGAGTAATGCGTCAAAGAAATACTATTTCAATTACGTCATGTCGCCGCACATTCGTCTTTTGTTGACGCGATGACACCGATTAACAGTCAAGTCGCCCTTAATTGAGGTATTTACAATTTCTTGCATTCATTCATTCATTCTCACTTGCCGCATATTGGTTCGTTCTTGCATTCCAGCTTGATTATTGTTAACACTCTCGTTCAACACAAAAAGGAAATTTTCCATTCAGACCGAATGGAAAATAAATTGAAAGATAAATGTCCATGCACAATGTGTGTGTTATAGATACGTTTTATTATGCGTAAATTAACACTATCAATTGTATTAATGAATCACTGTTTATTTAAAGCATTAATTATCATCACTTAGATTATCCCGTCGTCTGGTGTGTCTCAACCATACAATGTTATACCGATTATTGTGGGCTGCTTATAAAAAATAAGAAAAATTTAAAGCAAAAAATAAAATGAACTGAAAGATCGATTAATTTTTATTTAATTTTACTTTGTTTGCTTGAATGACATAATCCAGAACTTTATTTTCATGCTAAAAAGCTAATTCTGGATTGACCTCCCAAAAACTGTTTATATGTAAATGATGTGAACAGTTTCTAATTCGGAATCCTAAAGTAAATTCTAACTTGGCACTTTTAAAATCTCACTTGAATATTTTTTTATAATAAAGCTTATTTCTACATGCACCCATATTCTCATCAGTTATCAGTTCGAGGGTTTGTATGATTATGTCTGGTATTTCATAGTAATCAGACATGTTTGTTACTGTTAAAAATTTTCATCTTGAAAATTCATTGTATTTTAACACTTAGTTGACGCGACCCGTCAATTTGACGAATTTCTGATTCCATGTGCAAGATACCAAAACACCATTAATATTAATTTTGTAAATTTATGTAGTAATCGAGCAGTCGCCTAGGCAAACTGTTCAAAAACCATCATAATGCTGATCCAAATATTAACTGAAAATTTAAAAAAGTAATTATTTAAATTTGCAATTAAAATTTGGACACGGGAACACTTTTTTAACACAGCTCATCCAAGAATCGCATTGCCGCGATGCAATCTATAGGGATGGATGAGCTGGCTCGTCAACCACCGTTGCGACAAGTCTCGCAAGGTGACAGCAAGCACGCCGGAAAAAACAACGTCGGCAAGCGGTTATTAACAAGAAAATTGGGAGTTTTGAAATCGTTTGGGAGGTTTTACGTCGCTGATTCAGTCAGGTCGTACGAAATAGCTAACGGTCTCGCGATTCGCGGTAGCATCTCACCTGTTGCGTGGTCGTTCATGGCTTATCTTTCGGTGGCGTGAGATTTGCATCGGCGTTGGCGGACCCAACAGATTGGATTCGATTTTTGATTGATAGAAAACTTGTCTATCACAAGTGCGCTATCTATTCTCATACAAAACCAAAGCCCCCCTCCAACCCCATAGCCCAAAAAAATCATCGTTTCGTCGCGACGTCGCTACGGTCGTTCTGATTTTAATTGATGATAATCAAAAAACAAGAAATACGTTTCGACTAATAGTTATATCAGCTGAATAGGACTAGGAATAAAGATAAAACAATCTATATTTTAGTGCACTAATCGAAAATGGAAGCGTTATAGAAGTAATGTTGAGGGAAGGAAGATAACGGACGACGCGGGTAGTAGATGCAAATGATATACTCGTATCTTCCTATGTGCGAGATAACGAGGTTCACGGAAATCTTAATTTACACCAAACCCCTGCGACAGACTTCATCGGCTCCACTGCACTTGCGTAGGTCTCTGCAGTACGGCGCTCCGGTGAGCTCTCGGCCAAGATTGCGCTCACGTGAAAAAGAGCGTCGTTATTGGCGATCCCATAGTTCGACCAAACCTCAATGAAATTTTGACATACAGTGCGTCCGGGAATTGAGTTACTGGCTAAGACCCCCCATCAATCAAATATATTCTGGAATACATTTTTTAGTGGTCGCCCTTTGAAGGCTATTCAAAACACTGCTGTGAAGAAGAAGAGATAAATATTTTGGATACAACAGAGTTGTATAGGTATTTAATACTAACAGTTGAACAAGTGAATAAATGATTAATTACAACGAGAGATTCAATTGTGCAATACGCAAAACAACAGTCTGTTAGAGGTGTGGTGACTCTGACTCATGGAAAGCAGCCGAAGGAATAAATTCGCCGATTTTTTTCACAGAAGTGAGCGCCAGTTCCGGTCAAAGTGCATTGAAATCGCATAACTGCGATTGAAGTCATCAATTTCGCTGCAATTGCTGTAACCACTCTCACTTTTCAACACGCCGACTCAGCAAGACATAGCGTTGTGGAAAATGGAAAATCGACAAAGCTCGTACTCAGCAGGCTAGCGAAAAGCGAAAAATTATCTTAGAAGCGAATTCGAAGATACCGGTAATATATGAGTCCGGTCGCCGACTTGGGCTTTTAACCGCGATACGTGTTCACAAGCTTGCTGGCTGAACTGTGCATAGCGGAGTGTGGAGCGAATGTGCCTACGATAATCTCGTGACTGCTTAATTTAATAAATTGTTTATTGTTGCATTCGGCTTCGCCACACGGCACTGACCCCGAACGAAACGTTTTAGCATTTCAATTGTTGCAGTCTTGGCTAGATTGAAGTGGAACTTGTCACTGTACCGTGTCGGACCTCCCCAATAGGTACAACGGATCACGAAGTTGGGAGCTCGATATCAAAACCCTAAACGGAACCAAACACAAACACGGATAGATACATTTTTAAGAATCACAAAAAGAAAAACAGTTGGGACTTATCTTTCTAATAGGGTGGAATTTTTCTTAAATTTCAAACGTATTAAGAATTTCAGCAAAATATTGTATCGCCTACACCATCAACGAGCGCTAGTCGAGGATGTTGCGTGAGTACCCGTTTGTTTTTTATATTTATGCAAAATTACATTTATTTATGTACATATATTGTTTTTGTAAGCTTTTTAAAACGCCACAAACTGCAAATTATTCTAAATTTATCGAATTGCATCGTTTTTTTAGGTCTTTGTAAAACAAATTTTTTACAAAGACATACTAGTTTCGCGACCCGTCTGTCCGTGCGTCACAGCTAGTTTTCTCAGCAACTGTAGAAGCTACAATGCTCAAACTTTCTTAAAAGGTCTGAAATAATGGTCTCTCAAAAGTTAAGGACTTGCCAAAAATTAAAAAAAAAAATTTTAAGGGGGGTCCCCCCTTATAACGAATTAGCCCTTAAAAATTTTTTTTTATCAAAGGTAGTCGAGTGGGGTTTCAAATGAAAGGTCTTAATTAGAACTTTCAGGATCGGAAATAAAAAAAATCATTTTGTGAATTAGGGGGTCCAGGGGAAGGCAAAATGTACCAAAAATTTGTGTCCCCCCCTCGCGATTGGACACCTTTGAGCCGAAAAATCTGAAAATTACCTCGAATGTAGGCCTTTATGAGTAAAAGGGCAACAAATACCTCAGAAATCGAAATTCACTCAACTTCGTTAAAAATAGTATGATTTGTAGATTTTACATTTTTGCCTTTAAAATCAAAACGGCACCTTTAAATGTCTTGAAATTTTGCAATTGTATAGATTGATATAAGATATTAACGTTTACATTTAATTGAGATCGAGTTATAATCAAGTGAGTTATAGCCATTTCAATTATATGGAATTACAACAACAATAACACGTGTTTATGGTTGATACATATTTCAAATTAACCTAGGTAATTCTTCTTATTTAAGCTAGATCAAAATGGCGGCTGCACTGTGCTTATGAAAGAAAGTGTGCATTTTTTGCAAAAATTTGAACGATTTTTTTGCATAAATTTGAACGATTTCATGATGAATAGTTCAAGTTATCGATTCACGCTATGAGAAAACTTGTTTCTCACCCTAGGATGTTTACAAAGACCTTCCGGTGGGAGCACTCTCCTGCTTACTCAACTTGTGTAAATTCTATTTTTTTGAGGAAGTTTGCTCTTCACATATTTATATGTATATATGACCCGTATATTTTTTTACTAACTTTTGTCATGCTAATGTCGCAAACTGAGGCCTTTGATCGAATGTGTAGCAACGAAATCAATGGATACGTCACAGATTTAGTGCTCAAGCGTTTCAGCAATAAGTTCTTTCTGGGAATCACTCAGAACCGATTTTTTTCAGTATATATTTAAATTTTTCTTATGAAACAAAATTCTTTATGAAAATTTAATAACGTCCAGTTAAAATAGTACCGTTTAAAAGAAAATGAAAATAAATAAAATATTAAAAATGAATTATTAAATTAAAAACTCGGTCTTTCCTTTCATTGTGAATCTGACGGGGTATGGGAACCGCCACGATGGCTGGCCCCTCCACTATAATAAGCTAGCCATCGGGTGAGCTAACCTCTTTTTAAGTCGTTTACAGGTGCTCTCGCATGGTAGAGTGACCCTTGGCTCGCGTGCCTATTTATGGTATAGTATTTTGTGATTCCATCACATAAGACTATAACATACATTTGCCATCTTCATTTTTCACTCCAGGGAAAAATTCATGCAAATTATATTTGTATAAGTTTTTCACCTAAATGGAAAATAGATGGCCATGTCTACATTGGATCTTAATCCGAACGGGGGAGGGTGCGAGGGGGCACCGCTTCCACCTGGATGCTCCACTCTTATTTGGGGGCCATAAGTTTCGTCGGTAAAGACGAAGTCCTCCCAAGTCCCATCTGTTTCCGCCAGGCCCAGTTTGCCATTGGCTTTAGCAATTTCAACCCAAAGTAGGTTACCTCGGCCTCAACTCCAGTCGATACTTATTCGTATCAAAAAATTAGTGAATGCGATTTTTTTTTCGTAGTGGGTCCTTGTGCTGGGGAAAAGAACCCGCCCCACGACACCGCAATGCTAGCCTACTAGCACATTCACGCGTCCTCAGACAAGGCGAATCTTATCGAACCCCACCATCCTCTCTCGCCGAGGCTGCAAATCATCGCTGCAGTCCTTTACGGACAGTTTATCTACCCATATTCACTACATTTATGTTGATAATCATGAATGGAATGATATGAATATATGCCTAATGCGGTTTTTCCTTCAGCTTTTTACCTTCATAACTCTGGAGAACGTATACCTGTTTTTCTGGCTACCCATCAAATTTACGGGTGCACTTTTTCCATACTTAAACCTAATAAATGTTTCGTTTTTTCATTATGATATATCTGGTGATAAACTTTGAAATAACTCCTCCGATACAAAGCCCGTTTGAGAAAGAAGGAGGGACCCCTTGTGTCCCCAACCTACAGCTTCCATGATTTCTCAATCTAAACCCCACGATTAAATGGTAGTAAATGTTCTCGGGCTCGCAGATTGGGTTTACTGCTTCTCCAATGATGGGACATGAAATTCCGAGAAATGTAAATAACTGCAAATACATCTGTAGCACAGCTACTAAATCCTATTACACTATTATATTGTGAGCATGTAAGAGGGTAAAGCCGAGTCTTCCACACCTGACAACAGAATAAAAGTAAGAACCATGCCACCAGAACGGACGTTCGACCACGCCCTAACTCCCACTTCCTGGAAACCCTAGACTATTTTGAAACCTGCAGAAGAGCCTCGGAATAGACTGGATCCTCGGCAACAGCATCGCAGGCAAAAAAAGGACTATGGGATTGGATCCTGGAATGTCAATTCACACAACTACCCTGAAGCTGTTAAGGACCTTTTACAATAGGTCTGTCAATATAAATTAGAAATACTGGCGACCCAGGAAACGAACTGGACTAGAAATGATATTCAAGACATGAGATCGCACACAATATTCAAAAGTGGGAAGCCTACTGGAAAACGAGAATTCGGAGTGGTCTTTATTGTGGTTAGGGAGATCAAATCGCACGTTTTTGATTTTAAGGCAGCTAATGAACGTTTGTGTGTGATCCGTATAAAAACGAAATTCTTCCAACCGAAGAAAAGGACGAAGAAACGAAGGACACTATTCTACAATCACATAAGAAGACTGGTCGCCTCATTGGCTACAAACGACACAAAAATAATTTTGGGTGATTTCAACACTAAGGCGGGCAATGAGCTATCTCATCAGGGAACAACAGGAGGATATAGCCTCCAAGATGAAACAAATGACAATAGCCAGCGCCTGATTGACTTTGCATGTAGCAGAAATCTAGTCATATGTTCGACTTGCTTCCCACATCGACGCATTCATAAAATGACCTGGGTATCATCGGATCGCATCACACAAAACCAGATCGACCATGTTCAGATCCATCAACGTTGGGATTCGAGCATACTTGACGTCCGTAAATACAGAGGAGCCATTTGTAACTCAGATCATTACTTGATCAAATTAACCTCTCGATGTCGTACGTCAAATGCGTACTCGGCGAAGTCAAGCCCACTATAAAAATTTGACGTCGAAAGGCTCTAAACGGCGTGTGTGTCAAACAATTTCACGGAGACCCTCGACAACCAGCTGGCTCCCATATTATCGGACATATCGCTGAAAACAAGCAACGAGCTCTGGATGGAAGTAAAAACGGGTTTTAAGACCGTGGCAGAACAGACGATAGGACATCAAGCCCGGTGCAAGAGAAACGATTGGTTCGATGATGAGTGCCAGAATGCGTTAGAAAAAAAGAATCAGGCATACAAAAAGAACTTAGGTAGGAAAACCAGGACGGAGAGAGAACATTATGAAAATCTCAGAAAATAGCGAATAAGATCGGTAGAATTAAGACAAGAAAAGTAAGTCTAGCGAGCAACAACACAAGACAAGCATAGAAAGTAGTGAAAAGCCTGAAACGAGTTTATCACCCCAAAATCACGCTCTGTCGTGATGGCATGGGCAATATCATCGCTGATGAGACCAGGATCAAGGAAAAATGGGCATCATATTTCAAGAATGTCCTTAATATTTCGCGCAGTTCCAGAATATCGGAGCCTATAGATATTCCCGGAGAGCTTCCATTGGCACCACCAACTTTGGAGGAAGTTTGTTCTCCCATCAAAGCCCAAAAGAATAATAAAGCACCGGACATCGATGAGATTCCAGAGGAGCTCATTGAAAATGGTGCTAGCAGTGTTCAGATAGCTATTCACAGCCATCCAGCACACTTGGCAACAAGAACATATGCTGAAAGAGTGGATCCAATCAATTAAATTCCCTATCCACAAAAAAGGTGACAAGCTAAAGTGTAAAAACTATACAGGCATATCACTACTTCGTACGGCGTACAAAATGTTTCAAAAGATCTTAGAAAATCAAATCGGATCATACGCCATGAGAATTATTGGGGAGTCTCAAAGTGGTTTTAGAGCAGGTAGATCGTGTGTAGCTGCGCGCTGCCTAGCAGGTTCGAATCACACACTCTGATCAGCCAGTACTCAACCAAGTGTTTATATTCGGTTGCGGAGCGAGCTTTTGCTCCCATTTTCCCTGAAATCAGCCGAATACGCGAACACGTGAGCTCCCATTTCACAGAGGCCCTTCTTTCCCGTCTCGTTTGTACATAAACTGAGAGAGCCAACAAATGATATTCTCTTAGTGGAAGCAGACTTACGGAAGAGCAAGGAGAGTTTTTGAGCTGATTTCAGCATTCTCCCCATGGAGCTTTCAACTGGCTGATTTACACTCGCTCGGGAGATACGTTTGGCTGCTGTCTTTTCCTTATTCTTCTTTTTTCTGCGCCATTCTAATCTCTGGAGCTGATCTACATTCGCTCGCGAGATGAGTTTTGCTGCTGTTTTCGTTATTCTTCTTCTTTTTGCTAGCTGACTCGTACTTGATTATGAGATACATGCGCTGCCGTCTCTTCACCTCCACCGCATACCTGCTATATGAGGTAATAAGGCTTGATCGCAATATGATAGTTCTTCTCAAGCGAATGAGCGGGAAGCTGCTCATACCTTTTAGTATGGAGTATGGAGTCTGTGGAGTCAATTTTCTGCAGCAGATACGTTGAGGACGGTGCAGAAAGCCTTTGGTGATGAGGCTATGTCTAAAAAAATGTTTACAAGTGGTTTAGTGACTTCCAAGCCGGCCGTGAATGTGTCGAAGACGAAGAGCGTCCTGGGCGACCATCAACCTCTTCTCTTCTTCGATTATCGTGGTGTTGTGCATTATGAATTCCTTCCACCGGGCTAAACAGTCAACAAGAAATATTATTTGAACGTTATGCGTCGTTTGCGTAACGCTATCCGCGTAACAAGTCCGGAATTGTGGAAAGACAATTCTTGGTTTTTACACCACTATAATGCACCATCCCATACTGCACTCGTAATTCGTGATAATTTCACCAAAAACTCAACGCATATCGTCCTGCAACTACCGTATTCACCTGATTTGGCGCCGTGCGACTTCTGGCTGTTCAGCAAGCTCAAAAGACCGCTCCGGGGACACCGTTTTGATACGATAGAGGAGATTCAAGCCGCAGCGAAGACGGAACTGAAGGCCATCCCGGAAACGACGTGTTTCTTAAACACTAATGAATATTTTGACATGTAAATTTGACATAGATGTCACTGACAGTACTACTAACCTAAAAAAAGGCAATTCTCCAAATCCTTCGACGCGCGCAGTTTATTTTTTGCCATTGGCTGGCAAAGGCATGACACGGTGCGTTTATGCGTTCACGACAAAGATACAACTCGCGAACGGTAATTAGCTCCGGAAGAGCATAGAGAGGAATTTAACCGTGCTATTGAGGTAAAATAGGTCATTCTGCATCATATCGGGAATGCACTCGATATATTGATACGAAAATAAAATATGCCCTAAAATTATAAAAAGAATTGAATGGTTTACAGCAAGGAACAGCAACTGTGCCTCTGCTTTTTTCTATCTCTATTCGGAGTCTTTTGAACGACTCTGGGGTAACGTGTTGCAATCGCGATTAGTGGCATTTGATGACGATCTGCTTATCTCTACGGCTGACAGAAAAGTATCAGTAGTTCAAAAGAATCTTCAAGGAATGTTAAACGACTATTTGGCAAATGAAAATCAATGCGCAGAATTGCCGAACGATTTTGATTCGAACGAAACTGCATTTGGCAGGTCAACTCCTGCAACGCAATTGGAAGGATTTCTTCATTATGGCTGGTGAAGGCAATTCAGAACACGTGTGTTATCAATCCTGTGCTCGATACCTAAGTGTTCATCAGGAGTAATATCTATACTACGATACATGTAACGAGTATGTTAAATTTCGGCTTAGTAAGGCACGTAAAATTTTCATGTACCTTCGACAACTCTTTCATAATAAATACCTTGACCGAAAAATCAAAGTTATCTGTTACAAGACTTTGGTTAGACAAATCTTGACATATGACGGTCAGATCTGGTTTAAATGCTGAGGATTTTCGAAAGGAAATGTCTTCGTGCTTGTATAGAAAGCCTGGAATGGATTGGAAATACTATATACCCAATCGAAGAGTTTATCAAGCTGCTAAGGTACAGAGAATTGATGCATTCATATTGAGGGTTATTCGAAACCACATTGCGAGTTCTGTGATCGTGTGCGAAAATCCCTAAATTTCACAGTACGAGTTATTTCACCTTGGCGACGGGTACATTGAGAGATTTCTCGTATTTGCGTTCACTCCTCCTGAAGCATTTATGTATTTAGATAAGAATCATTTTGTTTTTGGCTCGGACGTTGTCTCGTTTATATATGTTACCATGTATATGGGCGAGCTACAGACAAAAAGATAGATACTCTGTTACAAGGGTTGTTGAAGTTAATGGTGACTAAGTTTCCTCAATATTGGCGGCTAAATGATGATGTATAGATAATCAAAGTTGCTTGTTGTTGAAGTAAATTATTTCGTTTTTTCTGTAGGCCGATTTGATTACATTTTTTACTCCCGTAGAGTTTTGCATACTTTGACTTTTAAATATGTTTCGACTATTGGAAGTCGTTTACAGCTCTGAGGAGTGGATGGAGGGAAGTTTCTTTTTATAGAAGTGGGAGGGATTTCGCAAGTTGGTAATATGGGTCGGAACATACTAAGTCCTTTATTTTTTGTTTGATTGTCCGTCTGTCTTGTGTCGTCGTGGGATTGGACTAGTACGAAAGATTGCCCCAGAATTGATCACCAGTTGTTAGTTAATTATTTTGCCGTCCGTCTTGCTATGTTTAAATATTTCGAGCCATTCGAATATGTTAAGTCTTGGTCCTTTGCTTTGATCGTGTAACTATTTTATTGAATTGGCCACGGTGTCATGGTGAAACCATGGCCAATTCAATGACATTGAAAGAAATTTTTGCTATTCATCTTATAGGACACTTTTACGAAGATCCAGCTGCAGTGTCCAATTCGTATTGAGTAGAAAAACTTTTTATAGATGCAATCGGCAAAAAAATCGAGTGGCTATAACCTATCTAGATATGATTTGATTTTTTGGAAATTCACAGAGTATAGGAAGCTTTTTTGGGACTGCTTGCATACCAAATTCATTAAGATTAAAGGTACTCATACAATTTTACTGAGGAAATTATGAAATCTTCGAATCAAATAAATAGCGAAATTGAGCGAACCTCGACTTCTAATGTATTTTGTAGGTTGTTCCCATGAACAACTACTTCCTTGATTGTTTTCAGAGCTTTGCGGGTTTTTCCTGATATTTTCAGCCCTCTAATCACGAGGGAGATACACATTTATTTTACATTTCCCTAGACCTGTTTTATCTCCCTAAAATAAATTTCGGAAAGTTTTTATCAAGAATTTTCATACGACACTCTACATAACTACCTTTGGTAAAAAAAATAAAGAGTTCTCCCGTATACGAGAATTGTTCAAATTTCGATACATAAACTTTAACGGAGCCATCTCTTTTGATAAATCCTCAAAGTTTGGTTTTTGTAGACGCTATTGTTTCCGAGAAAAACTCATCTGAAACCTGGACGGACCGGCGGACAGATTGACAAATAGGTCCCAATTCCAATCGGATTTTGTAAGCCAGTACATAAACCTAAAAAGTTCTCATTAAAATTTAAGTAGTCACTTAATTTAGCAGTTTTAATTAATCGTTACTTTATTTTCAAAGAAGTTGTCATAATGATCCACTCCACCATATGAGGCAAATTTTTCAAATATTTAGTATATCGTTTATTAATAAAATCCTACAAATCATCCGATGTGTACTATTGTTATTGTGATTCCCCTTTTAAACTCATTTCCTCATCAAGCGCCCCAAAATACTTTTGAAAATCCTTACCAAACAAAATATCTGATGGAATTAAAAAAAAAACCAATTGAAATAACACAAAAACGGATGTTTTTATTCAAAAAAATAAAACGATATCTTCGAGCCCAAGATTAAAAAAAAGTTAGCTTTATTCCTGTCCAATAGGAAATCGAAATGAAAATTTTAAGCGTATGCTCACAACAACAAAATTTAATTCTCGTTTGAAGCCTCGTTCCAAAGAAACAACAAGAATAACATTTATATCACATTCGGGGCGAATGTTAAAATAAACAGAATTTTATTAATAATTTCAATTTAAAAATAGATACGTGTTAACAGTTCCAATAAGTTGTGATTAGAGAGGAGAGGCGTAGAATTTTATCCATACATCCACATCCATATGTTTGAAGATGTATGACTTCCTACATATGCATTCAAATTTAGATCCACCCAAGCAATTTCCAATTTGTAAATGTAAACAAATAAATTCTAAAAATATTTTCTAGTCTTCATTGACACTTGAGAATTTACCGAACCGAATGAATGCTTTTCAGATTCAAAACTTTATACGCTCGTGCCGCTTGGCGTTGGAGTATCATTTCAAAAGTCATGCATGTAAATTAGAAAATCTTAAGGATTGTCGGATATTTAAATTAAGTTTCGAAAGGATATTCTGTATCAATCGCAAAAGGTCTGAGACGGCTGTGAGTCAATTTCTAAGTTTTTGGAGCATACTTATGTACCTATACACTGATCAAATAGCTTCGAGATATAGTGCTTTCATGAAATTTATAGTATCTCACATTTTTAAAGCTATTTTGATTTTTCGTTTTTTTTTGTTTTTGTGTATCTTCACAATTACTCTTGAATTATGATTTAAAATTTAGGGCAGATAATGATGTTCCGTCTTCGAGGTGGAATAGGCTGCTTGCTACAGATGTTGCAACCCAAATCCCAAGAAACTTGAGCTACATCTACAGCTCTGCTACCAAATGTTCCTCCTGCACTGTAAGAAAATATACTACTTCCACTTTTAGGGCAACTAGGAGGCAAATATGACCCGCTGAAGAAAGAACTCGTGGAGGTAAAATAACGTGATACCTAATGTAACAATTTAGTCACTAAGGTACAGGGGATCTCCATACCTCTGAATAACAGAGTATAATTTAAGCCAACCCTATCTAAAAAGATGAACGTGCCAGAAGAATAGCTACTTAACCCCATTGATTCAATGACCATTTAAGATCAGCATGTAAAAGGGCAAAAACTGCGATACACCAACCAAACATGCAACACGACCGACGTAGCTGACCCCAACTACAGGTGCTTTGAAAGCGTAGAACGTAGCAATTGGCGCAAAAGACCATCCACACCGACAGTTTTCAGCTGAGGAATTCACTCTTATTTGAAGGCATCCGCTTCAAGTCAAGCATGCTGCTCGTCAACAGTAGAGCTGACAGCCCTGTAACATGGCTTGAGGAAGTGGTCTCTAAGCTGAGCTTGTGAGAAGGCGTAGGTCTGTGTCAAAGGGCAACCACAGTCCAAACTCAGAGACGGTAAATATGTACCTTTCACAAAATGAGGATTGGATGGCAAACGTGTTAATTAGCATACTGACAGCCACAAGCGAAGGTACTGCATGAACAGATGAACGATGACAAGTGCGAGGCCAGGAGGCTTAGGCTAGATCTTTTTGTTTTGTGATTGGGAGGTGAATGTCATTTACGCAAAGACTACTGGACTCCCATGCTCACAAGAACGCGACTGGACTCCCCACTAAACACCTCCCCTGACAACCTGAGAACCCAGCCTGGAACCGTTTGATACATTACTTCGGGCCAGGTCTCGTTTTGTTACGCCATGAGGCGCCTTCAAGCTGGGGCATCTTCAGATAATGGCCGCAGGCATTGGTGAGGAGTCAGTAGAGGTTCAGCAAAGGTTGAAGCCCGAATAGAATACAAATCTAGCCACACCGTCTGAGCAGGCGAGTCATGGGAAGGTAAATTAAACCAGGCCACTCTACCTACAAAGCTAAACCTAGACAGAAAAAATCAAATCATACTTTCTGAGGAACCTGATCTGGAGAAGATGACTCAGGCCACACTGCCTGATAGCTAGATCCTCCGGAAACGAAGACTCGGACCACAAGGTCAGAGAAGCTCGATCTGTCTGTTTTTGAGATCAGCGCTGACAATGAGGAGCACAGTGGCACAAATGAAGTAGTGGGAGAAGTACCGCGGTTGGAACCTAAGCACTTAAATTTCCAGCAATAAACAGGGAAAGAAACCCATATGCCCATGTGATTCTTAATCACACTAAAGCCACTTCTGGAATTCTGGTTACAGCATTTACAAAGGAAAAGTTAGAGCTAACACTGATCCGAGAATGCTGGACTCAGAGAAGTTAAATACAAACTCTCCACACTTTAGACCTCACACTGATTTCAAGTATGGGACAGGATTCACCAAGGGCGGGTACCATGATCAGCAAAAATATGATATGAACGAATATGATCGTTCTCAGTGTGTGGAGTATACCCACTTTTATTACGATAGCAAGAGAGGAATTGCTGGATAGTATGAACATTACTTCCATAACATGGGATAGGAGAGTTTTGGCAGAGGCTTCAATATCTAACCGTGGATTTCCGAAATACGACGTATACGGGTTGGTCGAAGGGAGAATTTCCCTCCGTAAACTTAGAAGAACAAATTAGGCTTTGGACAAATCTATTTTCGAAAAGAATATACAATCTCTTTCAGTAAAGTTCAAGCCAACTTTTGGAACTAGAACAGGCTGTAGAAGAACTCAAGAGAAAAAAAAATTAACGACTAAGCTTTCCCATTCGCACCATACAGGAGGAGAAGAAACCAAACTGGTGGCGCTCAGGTTGCAAGTGCGACAACTGTACAATGTGGCAAAATGTAGCAACAATCTGCAAGAGTAAAACGCCGTTGATTCAGATTCTTTTTTGAAAATTTAACACAAACCCATTCATTAATTCTTGCGAAGGAAGGAAACAGCCAAAACGTTTCACTAATGAGCATTAACGACAGCTACATTGAAACTGGTGTAATAAGACTTCTTCTGATGAAGCATATTCTAGAATAAAGCGCACCAGGAGAATAAATAGATGGATGCAGGTATTCATATTGAAGGTCTTATGTGAAATGTGCAAAACAAAACCCGCAATGCGAGTAGCTCGTGAAGTTTTGTCCGAGATATGGATGTCAAATTTCAACTTTGAGTCAAAAAGTATACTTAAGTCCTTGAATGGGCTAACCAAAGAAAGCGTATTATCATCAATATGAAAGCGGTGGACAAAAGGGTAACGCTTGAATGTGAAAAATATTCAGACGCATTTTGAAATATTAAGACGGAGGCAGTTATCAAGGCACAACTCTAAGAGAATGCTGATATCTGCTTGAATACGAATATAACTACGGTAGGTTATGGTATAATGGATTTTTGGGTCATCGGCATCCAGGAGACACTTGGAAAATAGAAGTTGGGAAACGTCACAAAGGATTTAGGGGTAATCAGAGGCAATTATTGTGAAAAAATTTTTTTTTTATGGTAATTAAATGTATTCTGACAAACTAATTATTTTGATTTGTTACATTTAGTACAGTAAATATAGCACGAAAAAATAGGTTTGGTCTAAGAAATGACCGACTGGGATTTGACTTGATAAATCGATAGGGGGGCATAAAAAAAACTTTCCGAAGTGATCCCCCCCCCCCTGCTTTTGAGAAAATCCAAAAACATTTTGAAACGCGTTTTTCTCGGAATCTATGGGTTTTCGAGAAAAGTTTACTTAACAAAAAATGTTCAGGACACTGTTATCTACATTTTATCTCATTGGAGCAAAGTCGTCCGATTTAAAATACAAAAAGTAGGTGGCGCTAAAGTATCAAAAAAGTGGTTTTTTGGCGTTTTCAATGAAAAAAAATTATTTTTTTATAATAATGTAAATGGGAAAGTTGTTCGTCATAAAATTATCTACAATTTTTGTTGAAACAATTTTTTTGTAAAACTTACCGTTAACGAGCTGGAGCTTGCCAAAGTGTAAAAGTCGTACATTTATGTGCCGCGCCGATGCGTGTATTCCATTCATATTATCGAAACATTATTTTTCGAGTAATAGACCGTAATGTTTACTTAATATTCTCATTTTTAACAATAATTTTGATAAACAATTAATAATAGTAACCTTTTAGTACTGTTTGTTGTAAACGGTCAACATTGAATTAAAACAAATGTAACTGAAGGTAGTAGTAAAAGATTCACACAAAATGTGACGACTAATTTTTTTTTAATTTAAAATTCGTAACTATTTATTTATTAATTTCAAGCATTAAACTTTACATTGTGTGATTTTATTATGACAGAAATTTAACTGGTAATACTTGCAACGAATTTTTTCCCCGATGGCGCGTGCTATTTCACGAGAAAGTCTTTCTTTTTCATCTTTCACATTTTTCTTTCGAGAGGCGTAAAATGCATCTGACAGTAATTTTTGTCCAGCTTCACTTTGAAAAAATATGACATTTCCTACACCCATTACATTGGTCGTGATAATCTTATCCTTATAATGTTCCTGTAATCGTAATGTGACAGTGTGCATAGAAGGCTGATCACCTTCGGGAATTAGTTTAAGGAGGTCCTTTATGGCGAATTGACATACATCCCGATTTTCAGCGATGAAGGAAAAGATAATTTCCATGACTTTATCGACTTTTGTTGTTGGACGTCCAAGTTGTTGGCCACATTCATTATTCCGTCTTTGAAGATTTATATAACATTTCCTATGCTTGTACCAAATCGACATCTTTTACCTTATCTCTAATAAGCTTACTTTGTTCATCCTTTCGGGGTGTTAACATCTTCATCAGGGTATTATGAACAGAAGATCCTTTCACTTCACAAGTGTCCTTTAAGAAGTTTTGTCCTTTGCAGCCGCATAGAAAACATACGTTTGGATTCAAGACTGGGACGGTTGGTTCCGACTCCGTTGATGGGCCAGGCTCGGGTTCATCGTTTTCCTCGTCATCCTTTCGAATTCTGAAAACAATTATTCTCAATTTAACGTCAAAATAATGGACAGTGATTTAACACTAAAACCTGGAGGGAACATTTTGTACCACTCTTTTCAATCAACATGGTACTTATTGTTTTTGTCTTTGTCTTACTTCCGCTCCGACCTGCCTGTCCAGTGTTAATCACAGATTAACAAATTGACAAAAGAATAGAAAATTATGTAGCGTTTTTTTTCAAATTAAAAGTTTGCAACATGGGCTTCAATGCGCTTTAGTTTTGAATCAAAGTAGTTTTTAACAATTTATTGATTGCTTTATGCATTTGTTTGTCAAGTAAAATTTATAAAAATTAGCCGGAATGTAACTGTCTATTTTGTCTATTATTCATCAAATTAAAATAATTAAATTGCAATGAAATTTAAATACGTCTTTGTTTATTAAAAGTACAGTTTTTGCGAAATTTAAAGTTTTTAGGGTTTTGTACTAAAATGCAGTCTCTAATTTTGCTTGCTCTTATCAGTGTCTTTCGAGCTTTTGGCCCCACGGTGCCCTTATCATTCACATCAACACTTTTCTCACAAACGAAACACACTTCCATTTTGAGAGAGCAAAGTTTAGATGCCTTTACTCTTCAAAACGCACATGGCAACTGAAAAATGTACGCCAGTGAGGGTTTAGGCAGATGCTAGAAACCGGTCCTTTGTCCAAACTATGCCGACCGGCCCGGCGAAACTGAAAGGAACCGTTAACTATGCTGCACTGCATCTTTTCGTCTACAGCTCGTTAACGGTAAGTTTTACAAAAAATTGTTTAAACAAAAATTGTAGATAATTTTATGACGAACAACTTTCCCATTTACATTATTATAAAAAAATAATTTGTTTTTTATTGAAAATGCCAAAAAACCACTTTTTTGATACTTTAACGCCACCTACTTTTTGTATTTTAAGTCGGACGACTTTGCTCCAATGAGATAAAATGTAGATAACAGTGTCCTGAACATTTTTTGTTAGTAAACTTTTCTCTAAAACCCATAGATTCCGAGAAAAACGCGTTTCAAAATGTTTTTGGATTTTCTCAAAAGCAGGGGGGGGGGGGATCACTTCGGAAATCTGAGGTTTTTTTTTTTTATGCCCCCCTATCGATTTATCAAGTCAAATCCCAGTAGGTCATTTCTTAGACCGTAAATGCTATATTTACTGTACTAATTATATAAACTTAATTTTATCAAAATAAATAAAAAATAAATGTTTTTAAGAAAGCTATCACAATCGATGTTGGACCCTGTTCTAGAAGTGACGATTTGTGGTGACTAAAAAAGCATATTACTGGTTTATCTGAAATCCGGCTGGTGGTACTAAGGGGATTTTTTTTATTTTCGTTGAATATTTTCAAAATGGATGTTTTTGAACGTTACTCGCTGATTTTAAAGCAAAAAACCACAAGTTTGATTCTTAAAAAAAAAATTCGTCAAAAAAGTTAAAATCGTTCAAACAAGGTCAAGTTGAATTTTTGAACATTC
The DNA here is from genome assembly GCA_963969285.1 of Odontomyia ornata. Classification (NCBI taxonomy): domain Eukaryota; kingdom Metazoa; phylum Arthropoda; class Insecta; order Diptera; family Stratiomyidae; genus Odontomyia; species Odontomyia ornata. The sequence goes on along the minus strand of OZ017739.1, from coordinate 425,082,142 downwards.
TTTCTACCCATGATCCCTTAATATAATAACTAAATAACAAGTGACTTAACATGGAGCCCTCAGGGACTCCAGATGCACGAACAAAAGGATATGATAAAGAACTATACCAGGTGATGGAGCGTAAACGATTAGATCCAGGAGAGGAGTGGATCCGAGATGCGAAGCTGCTGAAGTTTATTTACAAGAAGGGTACGGTGAAACAAATCAAAAGCTTCCGAAAGGTCAGTGTAGAGGACATTCACTTTTTCGTTCTTATCCAGAACAATCTCAACGGTGTTAGTGAATTTTAGGAGTTAGTGACTGTAGACCGACCTTTCACACTTACTCCTTACTCCTTAGGCAAGAAATCGTACAACCTGTTATGCCCAATTCGCTCAAGCAGTTTACCAAGCCCAGAGAGCAGAGAGATAAGCTGGTAATTAGAGATAAAGCCCAATCTTCAGATTGATGAATAGGGAAAATATCAGCAATTTTCCAGGCCTCGGAAAAATTCGAACTGAGACTGGTATTGAAGCGCAAAAATAAGGGTGCGTTTAAAGCATTCGATAGAGATTTTATAAATCTGTTTGAGATTCTATCAGGGCCAGGACTGCCATTTATGTTGAGTATCTGGATCATAGTATACTCAACTAGTAACCACACTCCATCAACCCTCCGGAAAAATCCGAGTACAAGCCGAACAGCGAGCCATAAATCTTCGGTAGCAGGTAGATGGTAAACGCTGATTCGAGGATTGGCGCGAAAACGAATGCTTCGATGAAAGATTTCAGGGCTACCAAAGCTAAAAAATCAATAACATTGCAGAAAAACAAATTCGTTCCATGCAATCTTTAAGTTTTTTATTAGGATCTGGCAGCACTCCTATGTTCTGAAATGCGTAAAAGAACACGTGCGTCGGAAATTTTATTTGCATTTTGCCTTGTTTCTTGAGCGCGCCAAACATGGGATCAGCTGTCATGCCCCGGATCAGCTGATGTGCCCCTGGGAAAATTCAAAAAGTGTGCAACAACGGGTAAGTGAAAGGTTGGCTACTAGTTGAGTATACTATGATCTGGATAATATTCTCGATTTCGGATGGAGAGAAAGAAAGGGAGTATTGGAGGGCGTCAGGAGAGGGAAAAAGAGAAATGCCGGGGAAGATGAAATTGAGTAAGAGAAAGAAAAAAAGTCAGCAAATAGCCTGACCTACAGAGGCTAGCCTATCATTTAGGGTAAGGACGCAAAGGATATTGGAAGAGGCTCTGAGGGAGTGCACATAGGACATAAGCAGACAGGCTTCAATTCCATAATAATACAAACGTATACCACAATTAACGGTTGTTTTCGCGCTTTCCCGATCTTCTTGGATAACGACCAGATTAAGGTGCAATTTATAGACTGAATAGTTGCGGTGATCTAGGTCTTTCAGATATAAAGCGACCGACACTTTGTCAGTGAATAAAATTACATAGAGGGAAAGTGTTTTTGAAGAAGTTAGGGAACTCAGCAAAAAGGGATCATAGATCTGAAAAGCAGTGGCCCAGGGGATATAAACGCAAACTAAGATCAAACTGTGAAAATGAGGTTGATTAACAAGAATGAAAACACATTCAACTGGAGAAGACGTAGAAAGGTCAGCGCAGATTCCGCAGAGGAAAGACTTGCGAACAGCAATAAGTTCACCGCCACTATCACTTTTACCTGAGTGGTTCCTGTCGGCACGAAAAACTGTGTTACTCAGGATATTATGCGATAAACAAGTTTCTGTAAAAGAGGCCAAGTAATCACCAGCGACTAAAGAAGCAAGTTTTATTGTACCCATCTTGGTCCTCAGCCCAAATACATTTAGGTAGTACGGATGAAAAGACTTAAAGTTAATTAAATTTGAGCTCGTATTCTGCCGGAACGATGAAAATTTCGACACATCGGTTGAATTGTTTGACAAGGATGCAAGGAGGCCTGAACTCCACTTTTTCAAGTTTAATCGGTGTGCAGGAGCTGTGAGCTTGAAGGAAACTACAATCTTGTTGGGCCGATCGGCTTTCGATAATTTTGTCACTTCTAATGTGTTGGGAGATAACCTGAGTTTTACCCTGATGTACATCTTAAGTAGGGCTGTTGAAGCCCAAACGAGAAACCTAAAGCTCCAGAGGAGGAGCTACCACTCTTAATCTTGAACATTGCTGAGCGATACTGTCTATGCATGCCGAGGGAACCGCATGAGTAGAACATGTAACATTTTGTTGGGCGGCTGTAGCAGTTAATGACAGCTTAACTTCAGGGGTCGGAGGAGCAGCAAGATATTGCGACTTACTCCTCGTTAAAGCAGGAGGGCGCACGGTAGGTGGAACTTTGATCAATTAGTTTTTCAGTAGAGGCGACTCGGGCAGCGATTATGAGACAGGTGCAAGAGTGACGTCTGTAGGTATGTTACTTACCAGTGATTGCTGTTAAGGGACCCGGTTTGGTGTTGCATGAGAAGACAAGAGATTACCGGAGTCAGATACTTCCAACAGGGAGCCAATTACGTTGCAAGCTGCGTCAGTTTTTCTTTGAGTAACGGAAATGTCAAGTTTAACGACTTAATGGTGGATTTCGCATTACGAAGTCGGATCATAGAGGTGGAAAATGAGTGCTTACGGCACGATACGCAATGCTTACGCCACGATACGCAATACCAATACTAAGTTGTCTTTCTTAATAGAATCCGCAATGGCGTATGAGATTATAACGCACTTATTGTGAAAGTACAAACCATAAAATTCATGGCATGTAACAAAAGAGAGTTTGCTACTTTTATCATGGCACGGCTGCGAAAAGCAAGATGACATTATGGATTAAATAACAATATGAATTTTTTTTGTATCAATTATAATTCTTGATAATTTCAAAAGTGTTTTTGGAATTATGTCGGATCACTTAAGAAAAAGATTGGATAGTGAATGGATTAACGAGATCAAATAGCGCAAAACGGAAAGAGGCTGCCATCGATAGTACTTAAAAGCGTATATTATGGGCCATGAACTCTTAAACCCTTTCAGTCCATCCAGTTTTTATCAAAAGACATATTCTAATCATATCCTTTTCAGTGCTATATACAGGAGAAAACTAGCTTTGTGGAGCATACCAAAGGAGTGCGGGGAGGCATAAGATATCTTCATCCCGATGGTGGATAGAATTGATTCCATCGATCTAAAGGCATTCAGACTAATCAGCTTAATGCCATTTATAATTCAAGAAATGGAGAAAGTAGTGGGCAATTATATAAGGTCCATGACACTTATGAATAAGCCAAGCCCAATCCACATGCATTCAAAAATCAAACAATCACAATCAAATCACACTATTGAAGCGGCTTTCAACAATGCAAGCCGTGCGGAGGTTAGGAGTGGACTATTCTATAGACATGTAAGCTCTATACTAATCCACTATCTATCAAAATCCCTAGTGGCGGGAACCATTGCATATAAGACGAGAACTAGAACCAGAAGGATCGGAGTGGACAAGGTTCAGGAGCGCACAACGAGGCAAGCACTCAATCGAGCGAAATGTCTGGAACCTGTGCTCATCACGGCGGCATTCGAAAATATACTAAATTTATTACCCCTCCATATAGTGATGGAGCAAAATAATAGATCTCTAACAATTAGGATATTCTACCACGAAATGGAGAGTAACTCTAGAAGTAGACTTGACAATTAAGTCAAATCAGTCCCCCTGCCAGCTTCTGCAATCTCCTGATTCTGTTGATCTGTTTCTGATAATATGCCATCACGGCGGATTCGCTCGGCGGAACCCAGGACTTATTCATGTTTTTAAATCGTCTTAAAAATCTGTTCACACAAGCTTGGTAGTTTTCAAGTTTAACTGTTGAAACGCTCCTTGCACCAGTGTAAAACTGTAGAACAAGCCGAAGCTGAGCCTTCGATTGTTTCTAAGAAGTGGCTATATATTTATTTCGTATCTATTTTTTCAGGTAGAGATATTTCATGCTGGCTAAGACCCCGATTTTCTTCAGTTTTGTCACATCGCTCCGATTCTTTACATTTAAATGAATGCACTTTCCAGACAAACTACCTTTATTTTGAGCCCTATTAGTTGTGCAACTTTCTATCCATTCGTCTGGGCGTCATAGTGAATGCTCTCAGAAACTAGAACAGCTATGTTATGAAAATTTGTATGTAAATCAAAAGTGGCGACCTCTTTAAAGTTTCGGTATTAAACAAATTTATAAAGTTTGTGAGAGGGATGTATGGAAGAAACCTAATTTTTTTTAAGCTGACGTGTATGAAATGGAAGGTCTTAACAGGAACTTTCAGGATGAATTATTGAGAAAGCGACAAGGTGTAAAAGGTGGCGAGGGAGTCAAAATATGTGCCCCTCCCCTTGTTATCAGACATCTTCGAGCCGAAAAATCAGAAAAAAATATGCATGACAAATATATATGCGTAAAATTCTGGAAATTATTATTTCCAGCTAATTATTTCTTATATAATGGTATCGAAAGAGTTTATTCGTATTAGCAGAAATGTAATTAAAAACGAGGAAAAAATAATAAATGGTATTGTTTGCGGTGGAGAGCTTAAAAATGGCAACACTGTTTTCAGTGACAGCTAATGTCAAGGTTCACGGTTATTTTGAGGTTAGAACTGTTTGGGAATTTGGCCGTATGTCCATCCACCCAGCTGTGATACATTCAGATTTTTTTTTTAAACCGGTACGCATAACTGAATGGGCTTATAGTTCGTTCAAAGAATCACTCGAAATAAATCTTGTGTCACTAACAGGGACCAAATAGTCCATATGCTTTCAAAAATAATTATGGCCACAATGTTACAGTCAACGGTGAGCGGTGTAGAGACATGATTACTGACTTTTTAGTGCCTCGGTTGGAAGATATTGATGCTGCTGACATATGGTTTTAGTAGGACGACGCCAAATGCCACACAGTGCACGATCCAATTAATTTACTGAAAGATACATTAGCCTAACCGCATTCGTGCGATTTGATATCGTTAGATTAATTTCTTTGGGGATATGTAAAGTCGAATAAACCAGAAACAATCGATTATTTGGAAGCCAATATTCGACGCGTTATTACCGAAATACAGCCTTACTTACTGCGAATAGCGCGTGCAAGTTAGACCTCTAAATTACATCCGGTACGGGCCAGTCGTAGCGGCCACATTACCGAAATCATATTGAAGTTTAAATGACAAAAAATATCCTTCAAATAAAGCCAATTTCATGGAAATTAAAAAGATTTTTCTCTGTTTTATTTGAATTTAAAGTTCTCCGTTCTTAAAAAAATACCTTTTATATAGAAATAATTTATGAACAAAAAGATGTGACTAAGTGGTTACATGCTTAAAAGGAGCAGTAGATAGACTGAAGCATTTTTTTTCGAATATCCTTGAGAAGTGCGACGAATGGCTATAAGGAAAGTTTATTGAGGAAGAATGCTACTACTCCTGAAGATTAAATCGAAAGCAATCACCCCCAAACCGTAAAGTACCCTTGTGAGAGTTTTTTCTGGACAGTTAACATACGAGCTGAAATATTGGAGAAGGTAAAGATTGTCAGCATTAGCGAAATAATTCTGGGATTTTGCTTCAGGAAAGAAAACAGACTTACAGATAAAGAGCTAGCGAAATATTTTTTTCGTCAATTTAAAGATTCGTGAAAATTTATACTCTGAATCGTATATACTAGCTGAACAGGAAAAGTCAATTCTGCGAGTCCATCGAGGCCGGATTGTACCACCATATAATTTCAAAGAAGCCCTCCAACCTAACATTGGATAAAGCGATTTTTCTTGAAAAGGGTGGAGGGCAGTCAGGCTACTCTTTGGAAAGATTTCTGTTAGGCCGCTTTCGAGCAGGATAGCCATAAGGTCGTTCTTTTGGCAATATCACCGGTGAGACATTTTTGGTACAAGATGCCCATCGGGCTACTCGTGCGCAAAATGGCCATTAGGCCGCTCCATTGCACTCGAATTGTAGGGTATTCACCACCTTAACAGACATTATGAAACACCAATTAAAAAATACAAATACATTTACATATGCACAGGGGATTGGCTGGAATCGAACCTGTGTCTCACGGAGCACAAGGCAGATGAAGTTATCATTCAGCCATGAGACCCCCCACCTTAGCTTTTAGTCTAATAAAATTAATTTTGCCATAAGTTTAAATTTCATGAGTTTTCCTATGAATAGTTAACGTTATTTAGAACAAAAACTTTACACACACGTGCACAAAACTAATAAGAGGAGGTTCTTATTAGTCTTATCATTTCAGGCTTAATCGTGGAAAATATTTCAATTGAGATACAAATATCCAAAATTAGTGACATACAAGTTATGAAAACTCGATGATGCAACATTGTAGTGTTCACTTTCAAAGCAATGCGACTTCCAGCAGATAAAACTTTTTCTGCACGCGGCAAAAATATAACCGGTAGCACATGTAGAGGCAGTCGCCAACTTAAACGTGATCTAGGAAGATTTTGCCATGAGTTCAAATATTATGCAATAACTTTCAGCCCATTCCAAGCTATTCTTCACCAAGGACTTCTTCGTTGCACTAACAATTCGATAAATTTCTTGTCTAAACTTCCAAAGGATGTTCAGAAATACTTTTTCTACCCTACGCGATTAATAATAGCGTACCCCATACTATGCTCTATTTTAAGTGAATGCTATGAACATGACTCTACGTTCTTCCCACCCTAAGTCAAACCTACTATATGTATAATGCATGCTAAATAAAAAAAATTCAACTGAAATTAGAACGCCACACTTTTTCTCAATTTGTACCGAATTCATTCCCATAGCTGCCCTTCGGAAAATTGAGTGAAAACCCTTATTGAATTTGAGTGAAGAGAATTTTAACGAAAAATGGTGGCATGTTGCCTTCTGGCATTTTATCCAGATAATTTTAGTCTCAATACACACCACATACTCGTTATATGTTTGTTACAAGCCTTGAAAGTATTTTATTTTTAGGCTTCATTTTCCTGCACAAAGCAACATTAGCTCCATGGTTAGCGGAAATTTTTGGTTTATAGTTTGTGTCTTTATGCGGTATGTGCTATTTTGAAAATGAAAATACAGCCAAAGCAAGTCAAAATGGGGAGTGTGGACTGTGCGGAAAAGTAACCTCTAGCAGTCATCGGTCGAGCTCAACCCACCGTTGAAGTCACCTCTTGGTTATTGAAAGCGTGTTTCCTACCCCTATGAAATCAGCAGCATCGAAACAGAATGATAGAAAGAGGTCCCACCCCGTCACTCGCTCTGGTTGGTTCAATGCTAAGCTGAAGCTGGAAATAGAATTCCAAATATGTTGATGATGATATTGAAATATCCTAAAAATAAATAGCGAAATCGTCCGAGTCGTAGGTACAAGCGAACTGCGAATGACATAATTTGCTATAAACGGCAAAATTGATTTTCTTTGCACGGAAATAAAATAGGGAGTAAAGTGTACATGCAAAACGTGAATTTATTTCTAATTTTGAACGACATTCATTATGCTGTTGCAATCAAGGGAGTACAATGTCGAAGTGCTGAGAGGCTATTTTAAAATAAGCCCATGATAATTCTAGTATTTATGTATATAATCGTTCACATTCAACTAACTGTAGTATTCTCTAAATAGGATTCCCTGAAATAATGATTAGATATCAATACTTTAAGAGTAGTGTCCAGATCACAGATAGACTACGAATTAGGGATTTCTTTAGCTATTGATATTGTGTATTTAGATTTGTCGATTATATTTAAGCCCACTGTGAGTCTCAAAAGTATGTTAGTTTTAATAAATTTGAAAATAAATTTTTTTCGCAGATAATTCTAGGAATTGAAGTATTCCAGGGTACCATAAGAGTACGTGCCTAAATTTTCGAATAGTTTGAAAGTCCAGTCTCGTATTCAGTTGCTGATTTCCTCAGTTTTGAGTTTCTTGTATATGTCCTTATTCTAATCTAATCAAAGTTCCAACGATTGTCATCATTGCTCGATTTTAATAATACTTCAGGCCTTTTTGTGGATCTTATACAATATTATGGGAGGTAGTGTTTTATTTCTTCATGTACGTGACCATTTTTTTTTGCCAGAGCGGGACATCTGCGGAATTATATATTTAAAAAAATTTTTTTTTTTGTGATTTGCATTTCGGCAGTAATAGCACCTGTAATGATACTGAAAAAATTATAAAATTTCCTTTTATAATTTTTTCGGTATCATTACAGGTGTTGGTTATTTATCTTAATTTGCTTAACCAGATACCGGTATTTCGAGGGCAAGTTATCCTCTTCATCAGTGGCGGTATTCTGAAGCTCTTCTTACAATCATCCGAATATTTAAACCTTTCACATTTAATGGTAATAAACATAAATATCTTTAAGTACTACTACGATAAATAACAACAATTATAATGCAATTAAGGGTATAAAATTAACAAAGAGCTTAAAGGTAAATTTATTACCGGGAATTAAAAAAAATGGTAAAGTAATTACGGGTTAGCTATGGCAAGTAAAATAATTGTGGAGATTTAATTACAAAAACATTATTAGTTAATTGATGATTTTCATTAGGTCACTGTATCCATTCCCTAGATCCGTATTTAAACGTTGTTGTTCTCGAGATCCATAAGGATTCGCAAGCATCCAACTTTTTCCAGTCCCGGACTTTCTGTACTATGTCAAGATTAGCCCATTGAATAGTATGAGATTCCTCAATAATATGTCTGGCTAATGATGATCTTGCTGTTTCTATTCCACCTCTTCTGATGATCTGTTCAGCCTCCTTAATATGTTCTTGGAATCTAGTTTTTGCCAAGCGTTTCGTCTGTCCAATATATACTTTATTACATTCTGGGCAACTGATCCTATAGATTCCACTCTTTTCCTCTTTTTTCTTGCCATGCTTAGTTGATCCAAGGATTGTTTCAATGCTGTATTTTCTACTCGTGCTAGCCGTATTGCATCCTGTCTTTCTCAAAATGCGTTTCAATCTTTTGGTAGATGATGAATGAGTGATTGGCATCAATTTTCGTACTTGTCGTCATTCTTGTAGAAAAAGTGAAGTGCGCCCATTTCTTCTATGTTGTTTCTCCATTTTTCGAATACGTTGCTCAATCAAACTCCTCCTATACCCATTTTTGCTAGCCGTGTCCTCGATGTACTGTTTTTCTCGTTCCAGACGCTGGTTATTCAATGGTACTGTTAACATTCGGTGGATCATACAATTGTATGCAGCCATTTTCTGTGCATAAGAATGGTTAGAAGAACAGGGGATTGTTCTCTGGGTACTTGTGCTCTTCCTGTAGATATCAAATTCTAATCCACCTTTGGCCTTTATGAACAAAAGATCCAGGAACGGTAATTGGTAGTAAGTCGAGTAGGAGGAATCAACGGAAATACTGAATGGAAGCTGCTAAAAGAACTCAAAGAAAAACCAGTGTATTATGTAAGAGCAGACAAAGGGAATTCTGTCGTAATTCTAGACAAGAAGCAGTATGATGATATGGTGCTTGATAAATTGAATAGCGGAGATTATCACCAATTAAGAGCAGACCCCCTAGCGGACTTGATAAACAGAGTTGAAAATGTCCTAAAAGAATCAAAACCAGTAATTGGTGACATTAAAAAACTTAGAGTGTCTAACCCCTGCCTACCTAGAATTAAGTGTCTGCCCAAAATCCATAAGGAGGGGAATGAGCTAAGGGAAATTATTGCAGCCACTAATGCACCTACTAGGAATATAGCCTAATGGCTTTTAAAAGAATGCGCACAACTTCCTTACGAACCTGGCACGCGATCAGTGAAGGATAGGGACGAACTGGTGGAGAAGCTTCGAAATGTGAAAGTTGAGGAGGGCTATTTATTGATTTCCTATGATGTCAAATCACTGTTTCCTAGTTTGCCAGTTAAACAGTCCTTGGCACTGTTTGAGGACTGGCTGTTGAAACATAGTGATTCAATGGAATGGAGAAGACGGGTTAAATGCTATAGCAAATAAGCAGCTGTATGTATGAAAACTATTTCATTTTCAGGGACAAATTCTTCAAAGGGACGATAGGAGCAGCTATGGGTAACCCTCTTTCACCTCTTTTGAGTGATATTTTCATGGATTGGCTAGAGTTCGAGGTGGATAAAAAAGGAATGATGCCTAAGATATGGGCCAGATATGTGGACGACATTTTCACGATGGTTAAAGCAAGTGAGGCGGATGAGTTACTACATGTACTCAATGGGATACGCCCTAAAATAATATTCACGATGGAAAAAGAGAGTGAGGGCCAATTACCGTTCCTGGATCTTTTGTTCATAAAGGCCAAAGGTGGATTAGAATTTAATATCTACAGGAAGAGCACAAGTACCCAGAGAACAATCCCCTGTTCTTCTAACCATTCTTATGCACAGAAAATGGCTGCATACAATTGTATGATCCACCGAATGTTAACAGTACCATTGAATAACCAGCGTCTGGAACGAGAAAAACAGTACATCGTGGACACGGCTAGCAAAAATGGGTATAGGAGGAGTTTGATCGAGCAACGTATTCGAAAAATGGAGAAACAACATAGAAGAAATAGGCTCACTTCACTTTTTCTACAAGAACGACGCCAAGTACGAAAATTGATGCCAATCACTCATTCATCATCTACCAAAAGATTGGAACGCGTTTGGAGAAAGACAGGATGCAATACGGCTAGCACGAGCAGAAAATACAGCATTGAAACAATCCTTGTATCAACTAAGGATGGCAAGAAAAAAGAGGAAATGAGTGGAATCTATAGGATCAGTTGCCCAGAATGTAATAAAGTATATATTGGACGGACGAAACGCTCGGCAAAGACTAGATTCCAAGAACATATTAAGTAGACTGAACAGATCATCAGAAGAGGTACTTAAGGATATTTATGTTTATTACCATTAAATGTGAAAGGTTTAAATATTCAGATGATTGTAAGAAGAGCTTCAGAATACCGCCACTGATGAAGAGGATAACGCCCTCGAAATACCGGTATCTGGTTAAGAAAATTAAGAATAAATAGCGCTTTAAAAGGAAATTTTATAATTTTTTATTTTTTCAGTATTTTTTTTTGTGTTTTACAAGTTTTTTATTATAGAAGATAGAATAACACAAAATTATCAAAGCACTTAACACAAAATAGTTAAGACGGCACTTCTAAGTCGTATTTTTTTATTTGCCGGCAGAACAAATTTGTTTAAAATATCGGGTCTTGCTTTTAGATAAGCGTGGAACTCAGTACACGACTGATTTATATTTATCTTCGTAATCAAAATAACTTTCGTTACTGCGACACTTAACTGTGTTTTATCACTTGTCCATATTTTGTTCATTTGAGAAAAAACTCTTTCGACAGGTGCGTTACTTCCAGGCAGACACATAGTGTACCCAATGCGAGTAATTGTGGAAAAGTTTGTTAAATGAAGATTTTTGGTACGAAAGTGATAGAATAATTTGACCCAACGGTTTTCAGTAGAAACATTCTCGGCATTCCAGCCAAAGATTATTCATCTGTCGAAAAGATGGAAATAAGTAAAAGCTCGTCAAAGACTTGCGTATCTTTGTTGCTGCTAATAAACCATTGCGTGATCAGTAAATCCAGCACTTTGTGTATCTCTTCCCACGTGGGTACTTTTGTTAAATTTGCCCATTCAAACACTTCTAGTTTAGTGTTGAATTGACACCACTGTTCCAAGTATTCTTTGCTTGTTTTATAAAACTCAGCCGCCGCAGTTTTTACATTCTGCTGCTCAACAGCAGCTTCTCTTTCTTGTAATTTTACAAGCATTCTCTATTCTCTTTTAGTGTCAGTTTATTTCTGAGACGATTCATTTCCTTGGCAGACTCTATGGCCGACACATTGTGCCCTTCGATTTTAAACACAGCTTCATGAAAGGCCGGTGCTTGTGCGTGCAAAAAATATAACCACAATTCTGAGCGTGTATTTTCGAGAAACATCTTTAAAATATTTGGGTATTTGTCAATACTCAGAAAATAGTTTTTCAAAGGCTGAAACGTCTTTAGAACTCTCTCAAGTGCGGGCATTAACGCAAGCCATTGTTTTACTGTAGCCCAGCAGTTTGTGATATTCTGTCTCAGTAGAGTCACAAAACTCTTTCAAAGCGTCCACTCGAACGCAGTAGATGTAGATGCGTTCGAAGTTAGCAGGAAGACAATCTGCGTCAGTTTCGGTCGCGTTGTGGACTATGTGGGCTCCACATCCAATAAGCTGTATGCCGACTGATTCGTTCAATTTTGAGTACCTCACGGACCCGGGCAGTGGTACGAGTCACATTTTGTGTTGCCTCGAAGTTTAGACTATAAATCAATGCGTCCTTAACCGTTTGCTTTTGAGCTAACCGCACGGCTTGTTGCAATTCCTTGTCCTTTAAGGCGCTGATGAATGCTTCTGTTGCTACGTCATCTCGATGTTCTGGGTCGTACGCTGGGTAAGCCAAAAGTGCCAGTCGCTCAATGTCTTGTGCTAGCTGCTGCAAGGTTTCGCCGGACTTCTGCATCCGATGCCGTAGCTGTGCCCGGTAAATCTGCTTCAGATGATCGTCTCCATAACGCATGTCGGGCGCATTCATTATAGCAGCCGGGTTTGAATGCAGCTCAACGGGGATTGTCTGCAAAAGCTCGGCAGCTGGGCCTCTTAGAGCAAGAATTAATGCAGTTGCTCGTTCCTACTCATTTCAGTGATTTATCCTAGCGGCTGCTTCAAACTCGATTTTGTAAACACTCCAGACCGTTTGCCCATCGAATATTGGTGCTTGCACATTTCTGGATGTGCTTTGCGCTGCGGTTATAAGCGGGGCTGGTGAAGTGGTTACTACTGCCTTCGCTGCTTCCAATTCTTTTCTCACTTTTTCCATCTCGTGGTTCATTCTCTCTGGATGTGCTTTGCGCTGCGGTTACAAGCGGGGCTGGTGAAGTGGTTACTACTGCCTTCGCTGCTTCCAATTCTTTTTTCACTTTTTCCATCTCGTGGTTCATTCTCTCTTCGACCTGGCTGACCTTTTCCTCGACCTGGTCAACCTTTTCCTCGACGCCTTTAATTTGTTTGTTAAGACTACCGAGCACCGCTTTTATTTTGGTGGACTATTTTTGAAAATCTGCCTTGATTTCGATCGCTTGTTGATCCAGCTTCGCTGATTGTTCATTAAGCTTCGTTGATTGTTCATCTAGCTTCGCAATTAGACTGGATGACTGTTCATTCAGCTTCGCTGATTGTTCATCTAGCTTCGCAGTCAGACTGGATGACATCACCATTAACATTTGCATTAGCGCATTTTCTGGCTCCTTTGATTTTGGTATTTCTACTTTTCCACCTTCTGCGCCTTTTTTCGCATCTGAGAGCTCACCCGAATCCAGATTCACGCCTTCCGACTCGATCGCGTCACGCAAGCGTGCAATCAGTATGGTCTTTGTACCTTGTGTGGCCAGATTTCGTTGTTCCAATTCCTCTTTGAGCTCCGATATGCTCAATTGATTAATTTTTAGATGTAAATTTCCTGGCATTTTTATTGTTTCGGCAATTTTTCCACCAGTTGCGACGTTAATTCTCACTATTGTGCACTTCAAAAATGTTTAATCGTTTTCACTTCCAAAATTTTCTTTCTCACTTCTTGACACCATTGTCGCGTGTATTTGGTTCGCGGCCAATAATTTAATGTTCTGGGAAAGTGAAAACGCAATGTCTTTTAAATTAAATTAAAAGAGTTTATTTAATTCGTCAAAAATGCACAATCACTTCACTAATAATTTCACAACTTTAATTTTCACTATTAAAATTCTACCTTCCACTTGTCCATAAATTTCTATCGCAATTGTCTACTAAAATCACTTCACACTCAAACAATCAATATCGCCTGTACTTCGCGTATCGCAGTTTTCTATCGCGGTTGTAATGAATGATCCCTCCCCATTCATTCAGCTCGCCTTTATATAGGGTCTCTAATCATTCAACTCAGTTCTCGTACATTGGTGAATAAGCGGGAACATTCCAGCATGAATGAATGGGCAGTGACTCACTTTCAGATGTTGATAATGCTGGTTGGGTTCTCGTGGTTTCGAGTAAATTCATTTGTTGATGTTCTTAATGATTGTGAAAACAATTGCGACAGTAGCTCGCAGAATTATTTGTACATGTAACAATATATATAGACTCTTATATATATATATATATATATATATATATATATATATATATATATATATATATATATATATATATATATATATATATATATATATATATAGTAGGATGATTCATGACGAGTTTTGGGTTTTAATTTCAAATAAAAGGCATAAAGCTGAATTCTATAGTAAACATGTTAGTGAGTCGACAGAAGAATCTGACATTTACGTTTTAAAGATTATCTCTTTTAAATGTTGACCGCTTAAATGGTCCATTCCATCCTGCGGGTCCGATTTTGGACGACGCGTTCGATTGGTCACCGTCTTAAGCAACACTATCAGTCACAGCCTCTATATTCTCTTGATGGGGTCTAATCGGTCGAGTATCTTCCTATAATGTATGCTGGGTTTAAAATTTGCGAATGGTATTATCTATAGTGGTTTCGGTAGGTCGACGATGTACACCATAAATTGCTCCAAGAACACGAATTTCTCACAAGAACGCTGATTTTCGTAATACCCATGAAGATTTGTCAAACAATACTGAATGAAAATGACATACAAGCGTGATCTATCAAAAAAGGCTATTGAAAATCAAACCTCATAATGAATCACCCTTTATATAGGATAAAATAAATTCGTGACCACGCTGGATATTGCAATTTTGCTTCGATTTCCACCAAATTTTCGGGATAGGTTTGTTGGGTAAATAATTCGGTAGTTTTATTAACCAGCCCAATAGGCTAATTGAATACAAAATTGTGGCTATTTTAGAAGGAAATCCGTGATTTCTGAGTAAAGCTTCAATTTGGATGAAAATCGCTACAAAGATTCAAACGATTGTGTAATGAATCCCATCAAAATTATAAATTGAACAATATGCAACAAAATGGCGGCTTCTCAAAATGTTAACACGCAAAATTGTGTTACTGTAGTTGCTAACAAGCCTTTGAACTAATTTTGATGAAATTAAAACTAGGGACTGTAAATGTCTAGCGAATAATAAATTCAACTTCAAGGTCAGGTCAGAATATCAAAATGGCGGCTCGGCAAAGTACGAAATTTTGAAAGCTTCTTAAAGCTACAATTTTGAATCGGATTTTCACGAAGCCTAAAATTAAGGTGGACGTTGATGAGTGCTTGGATATCAGTACTGCATACTGATACTGATTTTAGCAGTTATGAATTTTGCATTGCAGTTGAGAAATTAAATTTTAATGTACATATATCGTACAATGTATTCAAAAAACTGAGTTTTAGTAGATTTTAAATGAAAAAATTTGCCACTACAAAAGGTTGAAATAAAAAACAGCAAAATAAGACAACCTACTTCAAAGTGACCTAAAAAGAATTAAACCAATTTCACGGAAGCGGTTCCAAATCAGTTTTTCCGATTTAACATAAAGACTTACAAAAACATGAGTAGCTCTACAGCAATGGAATAAATTCACTTAGAACTTTGTATAGATATCAAGGATAGTACTAACACTCTACAAAATATAAATAAACAGAAATAATTGCACATTTTTATAATACTCGTGAATTTTACATAAGCAATTATTTTTTAGACACATCGCTAAGATTCGCGCTATCATTAAACTCAAACCTGTCAGATGTGGCCCTTCAATTCAGTAGAAATACAAATACAGTCGACTCTCGATAATTTGACACTCTTTAATTTGAATCTCTTGATTATTTGAAGTTTTTTTCCGGTCCCTTGAAAAACACTCGATAAATTGAAAACAAGTTGGGTTAACAGACCTACGCTTATGTCAGAAGGGTTTTGTACCCAACTTCTAAGAAATGCAGTCACCAGCAATGAATAACCTCAAGAAAAATGTCAAAGAGATGTGCACGTTTATAAGAAAATCCAAGGTTTTTCTATTTTCAATGGTCGCCATTTTGTTGCAAACCAACAAAAATCACTCGAATCATGAATTCTCAAAAATATTAATGTTATTGATCTTATTGGAAAATTTCAAGAACATCAAGTGAAAACTGCAGTGACTGATTGGATGGAAAGTCCATAAAATACCAAAATCATGTGTTATTGTTGTTGTAATTGGAGAAATTTCAAACGGCTATAACTTGCGTGTATATCATTCGATTTGCATCAAACTTACAAAGCTTAAGAACCCTTAGTAGGACTACGTAAATATCCAATTTCGTTTAATTTAAGGGTACCGACGCGATTTTATTGGGGAAAACGTGCAATTCGAATATCATACTATTATTAACAAAGTTGAGCGAATTTCGACTTCTAAGGTATTTGTTGTTGCTGTAGTCATAAACATCTACCACCATGATTTTTTTCCAATCGTGAGGGGGGGCTCACATTGTTCGTGTATTTCCCTTCCCTGCGCGTCCCTCGAAGCAAAAAGTATCAAATTAAGACCTGTTTTGAAAAGTTCTCATCAAGACCTTTCATTTGATACCCATATCGGCTACCTTTGATGAATTTTTTTTTTCACCGGCCACTCCCCTACATGGGGAGACCCCCCCTTAAATACATTATAAAATTTTTTGTAGTTGAACTTTAAAGAGAGCACCACTTTGCACCTGTATACAAAATTTGATGTTTCTAGCTTAAGTAGTTTGCGAGAAAAAGTGCTGTGACACACGGACGGACGGACAGACGGGCAGACAGGTCGCGAAACTAGTAGGGTTTTGTAAAATTATTTTACAAAACCCTAAAAATCAATACAATTTGGTCCCTTCGGTAATTTTAAGTTGAAGGAATGATATTTTGGCTGCTGACGTTCATTAATTTGAAGTCGCGCTTCCCTACTCTCTATAATTTGAAGAGATTTTGAAGCATAGACCTGTGGTTTGTTTACATAATTTTTGTTCACCGTTCGTCTTTTGTTTACATAAATGAGATATAATTTCTAGTCTTCGTTCGAATGTTAAAGTGAACTGTGTTAATAATTGATTAGTGTTCATTAATTTTTCAGTATAAAAATGATTTCCATTAGTGAAAGAAACGTGTCATTCAAGCTGTGGAGGATGGACAATTGAAAAAAGATGTCGCAAAACAGTTCGGTATTTTACCACCAACGTTATAGATGATTTTAAAATACAGAGACCGCGTCATCGGAAGTTCCTTAGTTGCAAATAGGAAAAGGTCACGCCAGACTTAAATTCCCCGTTTTGAGGAGTGCTTGGTCAAGTGGATCCGGCAGTGTAGAGGACAAAACGTTCCCCTGGACGGTTTTATGTCGAAGGAAAGAGCATGTCTTTTGCTCAGTCTCTCAAGATTACTGGGCTTGGAGCAAGTGAGGCGTGGCTTTCGAATTTCAAAAGCCGACACGAAATTGCATTCAAAAACCGTAAATAATTCTATTCGTTCCCAATGGATTGACTAACTAAGCCAACTTTTGAACAGCTGTGACCCAAGGAACATACTCGAATTTAATGTGGACGAAACTGGGGTTTTTTTATAAAAGCCATCCAGATCACACATTGAGGTTCAAAGATGAAAGTGAGTGCTAGTAGTACCAAATTTCCATATAGTGCGAACCTTTACATGAAACGTGTAAAAATTTCACGTCGATCGGATCACACACAGCAGAGTTATCGAGGTTAGGGTAAAGTCACTTTGTTATTTGATTGAAAATAAAAAAAAGCGAGTTTCGCGTGTTGATAAAACATTGTTTTTTAATGGGTAAAAACACCGTAGAAGCCCAGCGTTGGCTTGAAAAACATTACCCGGACTCCTCTACATCGAAACCAACGATTTGTCGATGGTATGCTGAGTTCAAACGTGGTCGTGCGGACACAAACGATGCGGAACGTTCGGGTAGGCCATTGGAAGCCGTTGCACAGACAATGTGAGTGATGTGTTAAAAATTGTAATGAGAAATCGCAAAGTGAAGGTCCGTGAGGTTGCAGAAATGACACAGATATCATCTGGAAGCGTATTTATAATCCTTCATGAAAAATTGAGCATGAAAAAGGTTTTTTCCAAGTGGGTGCCGCGATTGTCCGTGGAGTCTATGAAAACAATGGCAAAATTGAACGAATTGGGTTTTGATTTGCTTCCCCATCCCTCGTTTTCGCCAGATTTAGCACCCAGCGACTACTGGTTCTTTGCTAATCTCAAAAAAATGCTCCAGGGAAAAAATTTGGCTCGAATGAGGAGGTCATTGCCGAAACTGAAGCCTATTTTGAAGTAAAGGATAAATCCTTCTATAAACATGGTATAGAAATGTTGGAAAGGCGTTGGAAAGATTGTATCTCCCTAAAAGGAGATTATATTGATGAATAAAAATGGTTTTTGAAAAAAAAAAATGTTGTTTCGTTGTTAGTCTCGGGACTAATTGAACGATATATATAAATTTAATGGTACATAAGTTACAATAAGACTAGAAGCGATCCTCAAATTTATATACAGTGACTCCCAAAAAGATCCGCACAAGTAAGAAATGTTCCTTCTTTTTCAATTTATGCTTCAATCCATAACACAAAAAGAAAAAGGAAATATTATTAACTGAACAAAACATCAGCTCGATAATTTTACTCAAAAAAATAGAAAATGTACCGCAAAATGAGAAGTAAAACGAAGGATTAAAAAAGGACAACAATATGACGCCCTAAAAACATCCGCACAACAAGGAAACTTGGGCAAACATGCGCATTTTTATGTAAAAAGAACACATTTGAGTGACCTCTTTATAGCATATCGCCTTCAGTGGTAAAGTTGTAATAGATCTGGGCAGATCATATCTAATATTGATCACAAACTGCGCGTTGTTCGTAGCTTAAAAACAACGTGCTTTTTAAATTAAAATACACGTCTCCAGAGAAGATGCAGTTGGTGGTTTCTAACCATATGGAAGGTAAAAATGTGGCAGAAATATGTTCGAGCCTCAACATGAAACGTAGAACTGTGTACGACATTCTCCGGAGGTCTAAAGAGGAAGGCAGAATAGACTTGAAGCATAGTCCTGGTCGCCCAACGGTTCTAACGACGCTTGAAGAACGCTTTATCGTCCGGAAAATAAAAAAAAATCTAAAACTGAGTGCTCTAAAAATTGTGAGTGAAGTGTTCGCAGAATTTAAGAAAATATTAGGATGTGAAACAGTTCGACGAGTTTTGAGAAATGCTCAATACAATGGACGTGTTGCACGGAAGAAACCATTCATCAGCGAAGTGAATAGAAAAAAGCGTTTAAATTTCGCTAAAGCATTTATTTTAAAGGAAGTCAATTATTGGGAGGATGTGATTTTCGCCGATGAAAGCAAATTCAATGTTTTTGGCTCGGATGGACGTGTTATGATGTGGCGCAAGCCCAATGAAGAATTGAGTCCAATTAACCTCAGGCCTACAGTGAAACCGGAGGTGGTGTTGGCGAATTAGTATTTATAGATGGTATCATGGATTCCCGTCGATATTTAGACATTTTGAAGGAAAATTTGCGAAAAAGCGCTGCTAAAATGGGCATTTTGGATTCATTCAAATATTACGAAGACAATGATCCCAAACATAAGGCACGCATTGTTCAAGAATGGCAGCTGTATAATTGCCCAAAAGTGGTTCATCCTCCTCCTCAGTCACCGGATTGTAATCCCATTGAAAATCTCTGGGATAAATTGAACCGTAGAGTTCATAGCACGCCAACTTGTTCCAAAACGGAGCTCGAGAAAAGGCTTCGCGAAGAATGGGTGAAAATGGATGTGGAATACCTGCGGAAAATCATCTTCAGTATGCCAAATCGATTAAAATGTGCCATTGAACAAAACGGGCATGGAACAAAATACTAGCCTACTAAAATTTTTGTTTATTTTTGCAATTTAGCTCGTGTGCGGATCTTTTTGAGGGATGATATTTTCTGTTTTTTCATGGAATTTCCTTTTTTTTGGTATATTTAAAGTGAGAAACTATTTTATTTATGTGATCTGTAAGACTGTTATGTTCTGCTCATAATAAAATGTTTAAACAAATATTCACGTTTTTAATTGCCTTATAAAATGAGAAAGGAGGAAAATATCTTACTTGTGCGGATCTTCTGGGAGTCACTGGAAATATTGATGCGATTTAAATTCTATTGATGTTGGTTATGTAAACGAAACTCCGGTTTACCTTGGAAAAATAAATAGCAAATGATAAATTAATGGTCGAGACGCGACACAGTAGTCTGTGTGTTTCTCAATAACAAATTGTGTATGTTTTCTTTCGGGAAATCCCTTTCTTGTTTGTTGAAGAACCAGTTGCAAGGAAGTAGTTAAGCAACATTTAATAATAATAACAATATGAAGTTTTTCGCGATAAGTTATCTATCTTTGAGAAGTGCTTGATATCGAATTTAAAGTATGGTGTCTCTTAATAAAGGGTTTTCCAATAAGAGCTGTTATTTTGAATAGCCCGCTATTTCGATAGATGTCACTTATGAAGCTGCCATTTTTTGACATTTGACAAGTAGAAACTGCGCCATTAATAAAAATGGAACTATACGTGCTTCAACAACGCATTTTTATTAAAATTCACAATGGTGAAAATTTGCCAGAGACGGTTCGTAAAACTCGAACATTTTTGGGTCGTCGTGAAGCACCTTGTCAGACCGCAATACAGAAATTCGTGAAAAAATTCGAGCTGTTGGGGCAACTTAGTGATGTGAAGAATAAAACCCGTGCACGTCACTCAAGAGCAGCCGAGAATATTGCTGCTGTAGCCGAAAGTGTTGTAGAAATCCAGGCTTGTCCATTCCTCGTCGTTCTTTGGAATTAGGCGTGTAATGACAAACGTCATTACACCGTATTTTGCATAAAGATTTGGGTCTTAAGGCTTATAAAGTTCAGTTAAGACAAGAACTCAAGCCGGTCGATCATCAACAATGTCGTGTCTTTGCTAATTGGGTCCTTGAAATGCAAGAAAATGATCCGGAATTCCATCGAACAACCATCTTGAGTGATGAGGCCCATTTCCACCTCGGTGGCTTCGTCAACAAGCAAAATTGTCACATCTGGGGCTCGGAAAACCCAAGAGTTATTGTTGAAAAGCCTCTCTATCCTCAACGTGTGACTGTTTGGTGCGGTTTATGGTCCGGCGGAAATTGGACCTTACTTTTTCGAAAATGAGGCTGGAGCAACAGTTACGGTGAATTGATTACGCTATCGAGAGATGATTAATGATTTTTTATGGCCGGAATTGGATGGTATTGATCTGGGCAACGTTTAATTTCAACAAGACGGCGTTGCGTGCCACACAAGCAACGAAACCATTGATCTTATACGGGAAAAGTTTCCGGGCCGTGTTATCTCTCGAAGAGGTGATCACAATTGGCCATCGAGATCTTGTGATTTAACACCGTGCGACTTCTTCCTTTGGGCCACGTGCTTCGATTCAATACCTCAAAGATGGAATTTGTGAGGCTATCGAGGACATAGGGCAGCCACTTTGCGATTTGGTTATGGAAAATTTCATGACAAGGATATGGTCCTGTAAGCGTGGTCGTGGTGGTCATTTGTCTGATGCTATTTTCCACTATAACAGCATACCTTCCTCTTTATAATGAAATAAACATCCGATCATTTATGTTAAAAAATGGCATTTTTATTTTAATATCAAAATAACACCTCTTATTGGATGCCCTGTATTTCTAATTCTCACCGCTATTTCGCTTTGATGTAATTATTGTAGTATTGTACGTCATAAGGAAGCTACCTGTCGATATGCGAGGTACATTACTATTCAAGTCGAGCCAAGTAGTAGCCTACGCGGACGATATAAACATTTTGTCACGGTCATTAACAACTGCCAAAGAACTCTTCCAGAAACTCGGCCGCGAAGCAAAACTAGTAGGGCTACAACTCAATGAAAATAAAGCAAAGCTCATGACACCGTCGAGGAAAAATACCTCAAGTACATAAAATATCACACTTAGCGAATATAGTATCGAAAATGTTAGCGAATTCGTATATTTAGGCGCCAAAATAACGAAAACGGGCAATGAAAGAGACGAAAAACACCGAAGAATACAGCTCGCAAATAAAATATTTTATTCAGAATTGACGATCTTGAAGACCAGCTGCATATACGCGAAAACAAAGCTCCAAGTAAACAAATCTGTGGTGAGACCTGTGTTATGCTATGGGTGTGAAGCATGGACCCTAGAATCCGCAAATATATTGAACGCCTTTGTGCGACGGTTCCTGAGGCAAATAATCGGAGCGGAGCTAGACGGGGACCAATTCGATACAACCATGAGTTTTATGAAATTTTTGACGAACCGAAGTCTCAACGATTGAAAGACTGCGGAAGCTGCAATGGGCTGGCCACATAAATGGTATGGACGAAAAATGGATACCCAAAAAGGTATTCGTTGGGAGAACTGAAGGCCAGAGGCCAGTGGGGAAACCGAAGAAATGCTGGTCTGCGTCGGTCGACGAAGACAGTTCATCGCTGATCGGATTTCGAAATTGGAGGACGCGGTCAATCGACCGAGACAGTTGGAGGCGCTATTTGCAGGAAGCGAAGGCCTGAGAGGAGCTGTAGTGCTAAGAAGAAGAAGAAAAAGTAATTATTGTATTAATGTACAATATTGTATTTGGGATTGTGTTGAAAATACGGTATCAACGAATAACACAAAAAAATAATAATGGATTATTAAAACTTGAAAACACGATCTTTCCATTTCAATCGACCTGACCGGGTATAGGACCCGAATCGATGGCCGGCTCCTCCACTAACATGGGCTAGCAATCGGGCGCGCTCCTTCTTTTCTTTCGTTTAACAGGGGCTCTTGCCGGGTAGAGTGGCCTTCCGCTCGCGTGCCTATTGATGACATAGGGTTATGTGATTTCATTTCATAACGCTATGGCATAAATCGGCTACGTTTGTATTCCTCGTTTGAGGGAAAAGGTGATACAAAGTACTTTTGTATGAGTTTTTCACTCAAATGGAAAATTCATGGCCACGTCTACGTTTGGATCTTGATCCGGTTGTGAGGGTGCGAGGGGGCACTGTCTCCATCTGGATGCCCCACTCTTAGTCCGACCGTTTTCCCAAGACCCTATTTGTCCTCTGAGTCAGCAATATACTTCGACCCTTAACAGGTTACCTCCTTTTCGACTTCGGTCGACATTTATTTGACCCCTGAAATTTGTGAATGTTAATTTTTTTTGTAGTGGGTGGGTCCTTGTGCTAGGGGAAGAACCCGCCCCACGACACCGCAACGCTAGCCAGCCAGCGCATTCACGCGTCCCCAGACAAGACCAATCTCGGCGGATCTTAACATCTCTTTCCGCTGAGGTAGCAGACCATCGTTGCAGTCCTGAACGGACATATATTCGATCTTCTTCATTACAACAGAAGTCACTTACTCAAACGAAAATTACGGACTTTTTTTTCAAGATAAACATTTGTCTCTAATTATATCAACTACTTGAAATAAAATTAACGAGTTTCAATTAAACTCTTGTTTATTTGAATTTTTCCTCCCACCCTCTTGATTACTTGAAGTTCTGATATTTTGAAACTTTGGTAATTTGAACTTTTTCTCTGGTCCCTTGAGTTTCAAATTATCGAGAGACGATTGCATAGGTACCCTAAATCAAGAACAGTATGCAAATTTTAGCTGATATAAATTGTTCCTTGACTCGTTTTAAATCTTGCATCGAACACAACCCCAGCAGTGGACGGATCAAGGTAAATCTTTAGGATCGCATGCAAATCCTTTAATTAGCAGTTCATCATTTTGGAGAAAGTGGTTTCCCACAACGACCCCGCATTCTTTCTTTAAATAAAATATCATTTACCTTAACTTTAAATAGAAGCTCCATGATTTGGATTCGGACTTACCTGTAAAAAGAAGGTAAAATAAACATTAAAAAGGATTTACATTGGACATTAAAATTTCAAAAAAGCTAAGAAATCGGGACAGAAGGACTGTTTGAATATTATTTCGTTAGAACGGATTATATAAATTAATAATCATTTAAAACTCTCATCCTGAATTAAAAATTTACTTGAAGAACTCACTACATATTGACAAGCTAATTATAAGAACAGCACTTTGCTCTTAAAACTTATAAATAAAATAAAATCATTTTTCAATCAAATACTGGTAATATCAATTCACTGGAATTATTGAAATCTGAGTGCATGATAGGAATAATCACAGCTCGCGTTTATGACCAAGCCATATTCTAAATTTAGCAGAAGGTCGCATAAATATTACACTCGGTGAAACCGGCGATAAAAGCGAAAAATGTCTAGTAATTATTGACTAGCTGATTCATTACTAATCGATCCGATGAAGGTATAAGATTTTGGTATTTTTCTTTTTTTATTCATTTCGTGTTCCGATGTTAATTAACCTAATTATCAGTTGGCATTAACAGATTTGAAATATTGTGACTATGAGTAAATACAGAGATGGCCAAAAGTGATCGGACAATACAAGAAACAAGCAATTAAATACTTTTACGAGCATAAGCTTTGAAATGAAATAAAAATTTTTCCCTTATATAAAAGTCACTTGTATTCTCAATTAATTGCACAAAAAAATAAAACAGAAATAAAAAGAATTTCACAAGAAAATTAACAACTAATTCAAATTCACATTGCATCAAGTGGACAAAAGTAATCGGACGTTCAATTGTAATACTTTTCTTTCTGATGATTCCGTTAGAACATAGGCTTTTAATATCTAGTTGCGTATCCTTTTTGTTTTATAACTTCTGTTAACCTATTGGGCATAGACTGTACCAACTTACGGGTAACGTCCGGAGTAATGTTGTCCCATTCTTCTAATAACACCGTCTTCAGTTGACTTTAATTAGTAATGTGATGGTTCCTTATATTTTTATCCAGATGATCCCAAATATGTTCGATGGGATTTAGGTCTGGGGATTGCGGTGGTGTTTTTAATTGACCAGGAGTGTTGAAAAGGAGCCACATACGAACATCATGAGCTGTATGCTTTGGGTCATTATCTTGCTGGAACAAATAATGACCATCAAGACCCAATTTTTGTGCACTTTTTTTCAAATTTTCTTTCAAAATCGACAAGTAACCTAGTTTGTCCATAGGTTCGTCAATGAAAACAAGTTCTCCTACACCGTTGGCAGCCATGCAACCCCAGACCATTACACAGCCACCTCCGTGTTTTACTGTATGTTGAATGTTTTTGGGATGAAGCTCACTATTTTGAGTTCTCCACACCAACAACCTGCCGTCGGAGTGGTAGATATTAAACTTACTCTCATCAGAGAATATTATACGAGTCCAAAAGTCGAGCGGCTTGCTTTTAAATTCTTTTGCAAAGCATAATCTTTTCTTCTTATTAACCTTGCTAATTAGTGGTTTCTTTCGAGGTACTCTCGCTTGATAACCAGCACGGCTGAGAGCTCTACGAATAGTCCGGGCACTAACATTGGTACCATTTACATCTGCTAATTGATCCCTAATACTTCTGGACGTTGTAGTCGGATTCTTTTTAACAATTCTTAAGATTTTTCGTGCGTCTGTCTCTGTTAGTTTACATGGTCGACCACTCCTAATTTCGTTTTCCACCTGATTATTTTTTCTGAACCGTTTCACGATATCGAAAACTGTCGAACGACTTCTTCCAATTATTTTTGATATTTCAGAAAAGGATTTATTCTCTTTATACAACTTTATTATAACTTTTCTTTCATGTATACAGGTTTCTTTGCGATTCTTAGCCATGTTTAACTTTCTTCACTTAAAACTGACAAGTAAATGACTGATATCAGAAAAACACATATCAACATATAATTAGGGGGATTCCCTTTTAAACTCGGAAATGAAAAGAAAAGAATTGCTCCAAACTTCAATGACTAATTTCACACTTTTCAAAATGTCCGATTACTTTTGTCCACTTGATGCAATGTGAATTTGAATTAGTTGTTAATTTTCTTGTGAAAATCTTTTTATTTCTGTTTTATTTTTTTGTGCAATTGATTGAGAATACAAGTAACTTTTATGTAAGGGAAAAATTTTTATTTCATTTCAAAGCTTATGCTCGTAAAAGTATTTTATTGCTTGTTTCTTGTATTGTCCGATCACTTTTGGCCACCTCTGTATGTATTTTCAATTTTCAACAAAGAATTTCGAATACAGATTTTCCGATGTGAAGTAATTATAGCCAAGGACATCTGAGCGGAGTTTAATGAATAATAAATTTTGCACAACAAAGAAGAAATTCTTTCATTTCCCCACACGTGCTTAATAATTAATACAACCACTATAAGACTGATTTAAAATAGCCACAAGATTATTCACGCCGTTGCTCGTTTGAAAGTCAAATACGGCAAAAACTTATTTCTCATTTCCTGAGAAATCAACTTTAACATTAGCTCTTGTTCTCTCTTAGGCGCTTCACGTCCCACATGTAGTTAATATTCGTTTATAAGGAAGAAAATACAGTGGGCGCATTATGAAGCAACGACGAAATGTTACCTTATCTAAAATCAAAACAAAACAGTCACCCAAATAACCAATTTTCTTTTCAAGACCATATTATACAATATATACATACACTCGTACATGGTTGTTATTCGTAGTCCTTGAAAGAAAATTACCTTTGACACGTAAGGATATCCCCGCAATGCGTGTCGTCACTGAATGTGGGCGCACGCCGCGCCGTAAGGAAGCGTAAAATGTAAAAGTTCAATGATATTGCGTACATGATGTGGCACGGCGTCATGAACTTGATGATGGGAAAAATTTCTTACGTGCTCGTCGACTACTGAATAATGCAAGACATCAATCTTTTCGGTAAAATTGATATATAACGTCATAGTAACGTAGTAATCCACTAAAAACCACATCAATCTAGTATGAAGTGTAATGACAGTTTTGCGACGACAACGACGATGACAGGCATTGGTGGAAGGACAATTTAATTTTTGTTGCCATACACAACATAAAGAAATCATGCGTGGTAATATGTTAACAAATGTGATTTACCATTCGGTAATTGCAGTTTGCTGGGGAAAAGTCAACAAGTTGTAGAAATGAGCTATTAAATTTGTTTATCAAAAGGGTTATCTTTGTTGTTGGTTTGCAAGGATACTACATAGGTGTTGTCTCAAATTTACAGTATTATACTTTAAAAGAAATTACGCATAAGTAAACTGTCAGTATTATAAATAATCCTTTGAAAACACACAGAACAGACTTTGAAGATGAAATCAAATTCGTTTTGGTCCACATTTCATTCAAAGAAAAAATAATTTTTGCAAAAAAGCCATACGAAAAGTTCTCCTTGCTTTTAAATTAGGGTATTCAATTTCAAATGTTATGTTGTTCCAAATAATTATGTGTATGCCGAAGCTTTATGTCCTTGAGTCGTCTTATTTGATTCTTTTGAACAATGGACCTGTACATCCTCTCTTGAAAGGACAACCTTCTGATACTTTACTTTGTTTTGAATAGTTCGTATCAAGACTTTTGATTTGATACTGCTATCGACCAACTTTAGTAAAAAAGTTTTTTAAGGGTCACCCACCTATATGGGGAGATCCTCCTTTAAACCTTTTAAAAATTATTTTATACTGCAGCTTTTAAGAGGGCACCACTTTTGACCTATTCACCAAATCTAATGTTTCAAACTTATGTGGTTTGCGAGAAAACTTGCAGGGACACACGGCCGGACGGACAGACAGCCAAAAAACATTATTTTACAATACCATAAGAAGAGATAGTCATTTACAAAATATTTTAGGGAGTAGTGAGTTGTTGTTCTCGCATTAATACTTTGAATGGTGTGAGTATTCTCGCGACCTATGTATATACTGCGATCCTATATACTGTTTCCTTGTTTAACCGACGTTCATTGAAGAATTCCTTATCATTTTCATCTGCATGTATTTTTAAGGGGTTTGTACTTACTTATTGAAATCGCAAATATCTTCCCTCTGTTCGTCCGTCTGTATGTCATAGCAATTTTTCTTCGTAACTAAATCAGCTACGAGCACCAAACTTGGCAGGTATATTAAATGTGATAGCCTCTTGAAATTTTGGATACCAAAAAACGTTGAGAGGTTTTAAAGGGTGGCCTACCCATATATGGAGGTGAACGGCAATTATTTTCAACCAATGATAGTCCTGTGAGGTGACAAATGAAAGGGGTTGCTGAGGACCTTCCCCCACCAAGATTTAAATTTTTAGTTATTACTAGGTTGGCAAGACCACAGTTGCTAATGAAGAGGAGATGCTTGCGATTTTCAAAACAGTCAAGTGGCTTATATCACATATATGTGAAATGTCGGAAAAATTCATATAATTCACGTTCCTATTGTTGCAGCTACAATGACAAATTGTATCATATAGTATAATGCTTTGCTTTGGTGTCCCAGTCAAATTAGTTCGTCTTACCAAAATAAAAATGATGTCGACAACCGCCCCAGTCCGCAATAATATCCAACTCATCGATGCCTTTGACACAAATATCGGACTAAAGCAGCGAGATGGGCTGGCCCCATATCTATTCAATTTGGCTCTAGAATATGACATAAGAAAGCTACCGGTCCATACAAGAGGTAAGTCACTATACAAGTCGAGCCAAGTGGTAACCTATGCGGACGACATCAACATTTTGTCAGACAGTTAACCTCCGCCAAAGAACTTCTCCTAAAATTCGACAGCGAAACATAACAAGTAGGGGTGCAAATCAATGAGAATCAAACTAATACACAAAATATCACACTTGGCGAACACAGTATCGAAAATGTTAGCGAATTTGTGTATTTAGGCGCCAAAATAACGAGAATCGCTAATGAAACAGACTAAATACGCCGAAGAATTCAGCTCACAAATAAAAATTTGTTCTTTCAGTTTTGACGATCTTGAAGACCAGCTACATACAGAGGAAAACCAAGCTCCAAGTATACAAATCTG